>CM035425.1:82249324-82794324 GCA_020310875.1 Ceratopteris richardii | reverse complement strand
TAGAATGGAAATCTGAGCTTTTTTGAATGAAATTTGAAGAATGAATTTGTTTCTTACCTCAAGTATGGCTTGCCAAATATATGATTAAATAAAGCTTCGAGTGATCTTTTTGTCTCTTACTCTCGCATCCATTGTTAGAAAGAAGTAGGCACCAAGAGGGCAAAAGACATGGATATTGATAATCTCTTTCTTTTTATGATCACTCCATTTATTAGAGAGTATGGAGCATCCATATTTGGTCGGATCAACTCACATTGGTTCCAAAGATTTATCAGTTTTTACTTTTTCCTCATTTAAATTTCTTTGTGCATATCATTACAAGAAACACTGTACTATCTCTCACAAAGTGCCACATTTTCTATGGCTCTTACCATGCACCTCCATATATCCAAACGAAACACATTACAAGGAAGGTTGCACTCAATTATGGTCATAGGGTAGTTTAAGTTTCAGCCACTGTATCTTTCTTTAAGAAAAGCGTCCTTAAGCTCGATACTTATGCAAGGGTAGGTTGCTGAGAGCTACCACTACCACTTTGACTTACTTCCTTATTTCCCTTTTGGCATGGTTGTTCCTTCCTCACATTCATGTGAACTCATTGTGGGTGCTATTGAACCAGTATAAATGGATGGAGCACTACCCATTCATGGTTTAGTGAGACCACTTCATGTTGGGGAAGAGAGCATTTAATTCTATTCAATGGAAGATATTTCTTGTGATATTCTTCATACATATCATCATGGATACCATTGCAAGGAGAGCATTCTCCACCCAATCTGCATAGATGGATGAAAATTCGAGTCACACTAGATGTTTGTATCCTTCCACAATAGTTGCAATGCCACCTACAAACAGTGGACTTGTCTTTCCGTCTTTCAAAAGCTACACAATGCTTGTGAAAGGCTTCATGAAGAAAGCCATGAGGACAATGAAATTGAAAGGGGGGCTTGTTGAAGGCTAGAGACATGTTGGGCACCAAAGAGTTGCTAGAGAAAGAGTAGATGAGAAGAGGGGGAAGTTGAGAATGGGCAAGAGCTTGCTCTATAACCCTCAATGTCTGCACTAAGGTTGCTCTATAATTCCTCAATGTCTTCTCTATAACCCTAAGAATCAAGAGAGGAGAGATCCAAGTAAAGCTCGAATGCAGCTCACGGAAGACATTTGATAGTAGAAGTGATAAGTTAGAACTTAACCTAAATCGCTAATGGATGGGACCCAAAAGGAAAAGGTTCAAAGTTTGTTAACTGTACAAATCGTATGGCACCATACTATAAAGTATTGGACTAGTCTAATCGTACGAGTGGACTCGTACATCGTACGAGTGCTTCTATGTAGTATGAACCTGGGATTGACTAAAGCGCGCATGCGCGTGCACATACACACACATATACACACACACATGCACACACACAAAAGAGGAGTGCTGAGAGCTTCCTCCATCTTCTCACAAAAAGTATCAATAATGGAGCTGATTGACTATATAGTCTTGTGGTTGACTACCATGAGCTCATAGTTGCACTTTCTTGCGAGGGTGAATTTGGGGTTTTCCTTGATTCATTCTGGTATATATGAAATCAATAAAATAAAAGTTTTTAAATATAAAGTGCTCAGCCTGAATCCTTTCAAAACCTCTAAAATTGTAGAATATTGTGAACAAAATTTGAATCTTTTGAAGTTCATTATAATAAAGTGGTTTCAAGATTGTCTTGATAAAATAATGTTTTAATGGGGAGTTGTTAGGTCTTCAATACTTTCCTAATGTTTTGTACTTCAAGAGTATGATGTGCATTTCGTATGGTTCCCAAAGCGAACATATATAGTAAAAGATGGCCCTGAAGTACATGGATACATATGTACGTACAATGGAACGATGACTGATCTTGGGCCCTAGTTAGCCAGTGAAACACCATTTTTGAAGCATATTTTTCTTTCTTTGTCCAGCTCCTCCAAAATCTGTTATACTGGAATTTTAACAAGTTTCACAACAAGCATTGGGATAAGTGATGTTGAGCAGAAGAGAACCAATAACATAAAACTGTTAGCAAAGAAAATGAACTAGCATAGGAAAGATCACTGCTTTGGATGTACATAAACATACCACCTCAAGCTGAAGTTCTGATGGAGAGAGCTACACGTATATCTTAGGACTTTTTTCCGGTTTAAACTACGGATTTCAGTGGCAATGAAGTTGACATTACATTGCTTCATTGTTCAAAAGACAAGACATCAAATAGTAGTGTAACATCAGTTGAATTTTGGTTTACAGGAAGAGTTGAAGAAATATACCACCTCTATGGTCGAGAAGAGTCAGACACTAAATACACCTGGTGCTGAACAGAAGTCAAAAAGGGAGTTGTTTGTCTCCCTTAAAAATGAGCTTGAGTAAGTTATTTTACCTGCATCAAGATGGTCCCATGTCAATATGATTTTTGGGATTGATAGTTTATTTTCAATCATTCCAGGGGACCTGTCCTAGACAGGGCATCCAAAGCAGCTTGGGAACTAATTCTTTCAAAAGAAGGAATTGGAAAGGAAATCATGGAGACTGTGTACAGAGCATACAACCAATTGCATGGAAAGCAGACGTCTCAGTATTCTCCATCAGATCCACATACATCTGTTGCAGCTATGAATGAGCAATTTATGCAAGGTCATGGAATGGGCCATCTGAGTGGGATAGGCCAGGATGCAAATCAACTGACTCAGTCAGTTTCAAAATATGAAGAGTAGGACTGATTACTTGATTCCATCCCTGAATGAGATCTCAGTGCCAGAGTACAAGGAATGAGATCAGTCACCAGGCTTCAGTCACACACAGTTAAACTGATTGTCTCTCTAACAGACATATGATCATGACATATCATGTAATCAAATACAGCCATGGAATGTGACCATGCATAGCCACAGCAGTCCCTTTTTTCAAGGGTCTTTTGGAGGGACATGCCTGGTTTATGTTTACATAATGGGCCCCCATCTTCTGGTGCATCTAGCTTAATGTTAGCAAAACCACTAATTGTTCATATATGGAGAAGAGACATTTGCTCTTTTTTTGGGGTTTAAACTTATGTTGAACTTTGCTTTTATGTAACTCTGTATTTTTGCAGAGTTGCAAAGGTTGGAACATGTCTATGCTATGCATTCTGAATTCTTAAAACTAAGTAAACATGTCCTCATCACAGCATTGTATATTTCATTCTGTTTGAATTCTTAAAACTGATATGTAAATGTGTTAATTTTTATTCTTGTAGAATATAAGCAATGGCTGTAACGAATCTTTTTAAGGCCTTTCGGAGTGGCATGTGTCATTTTATGATAGTCTTCCCATCTGCTAGCATTTCTAGCCTGAGGTGATAGGACTACATGATGTTCATGTGTGGCAGAAAACAAGCAATTTTGGTTTTTTTCCTTTCTGGTGAAGTGCACAATTTAATACAATGGTTTCTTGTTTTTTTTGGGCCTCAGTCAACCTTTATCCATCTTACAAAAGGATCCAAAGGTGTTTTCAAGTTCAGTTTTAAACATTGATCCGGACAATCAAATTTTGTGGATCCATAGAAAAAAGGGATTAACATGTACCCAATTAGGCAAAATTTTAACATGGGTCCAGCAATTAAATAAAGTTGGTGATGGTATTATTTTTTGATTGAACAGAAAGGATGTAAAAATAATTCATCTATTCCATGATTTTTCCTCTCATTGGAATGGATTGAATATCAGAATTGAGAACATAAATGTGATTGCATAAACTCACTACTAACTGAGATATGTGACAGCAGCTGATTGATTCTCTTGGAAGTCGGCCAATGGCAGGGCCCACACTCAAGCTGCTCAATAAATCCACTCTACAATAAGGACAAAAACAAAAAAACAGCTTGAAGCATGAAGAGTTCTGGATGAGCAGGGAATACATCATGCATGACTCATAACTCTGCTATGTGGACGGCAAGTACATGTAGATAATATGCATACATTTTTACATCATGGTAGATCTGATACAATGTCTGGGCAAGACAAAATACAGGATATACTGTTAGGTGAAAGTACCAAGGAGGTAATAGAAACTTTGGTGGTAATGAACAATTGAAAAGCCACTAGACAAATAATGGAGTGTATGAGTTTGAACTACACCAGCTATCAAAATGGATACATGAAATACTACAAAGGGGGTTTTAGATCTATGGTACAGGAAAATATAGTGAAGGGATAGATTAAGTCTTCGAGAGATTTCCTTGATATTCTCTATTGTAAGTGCTCTGACTGGCAGGATGAGCTAGAATGATCTGAATCTTTGAGTGACGCTACTCACTATCCTGCATACATTTTGCCATGTGTTTTGATGAGGTTTCTAACAACATTGGTATATTGTGAGACACAGGGTCACAGTTCATATGACATATGTGCACCAGTCCCATTTTTGCCATATGTTCATGATACCGTGCTGATTTCCAACTCTCCAACTCTCTAGAAGATGTACAAAAGCATATGCATGTCTTAATGAGTTTGCACATGATAGTGGATTGCATTTCGACCTTTGTAGAACCAAGGTTATGGTGTTTAACAGCACTTCCAAGTGGATCAATTTGGGTACATCTCTCGAGGATCTCCTTCATTTTGCAGAGAAGCAAGCTTGACTATTGAGGTTGCAGATGATAACTGGCTAGAAAGTAGGAGTTGATGCATAGAGACCTATTCCAATTAATCTCTCAACCATGTACCCCCTCAAGTATTATTCCCCTTCTTTCCATATGGCTGAGAGCCCAAATGGCTCATCACATGAGTGATAGTTGGGACTCGTGTGAGAGCCCATGAGGTTTAGGGATGATGGTTCATACCTCCCTAGTCACATGCTCTCACGTAATATTTCATTCCTCTTAAATTCATTTTTGTCTTCAAAAATGATACTAGAAGGTCTTAGTGAAGGGGAGAGAATTTCTAAAATGGTACTCCCACTGAACCCATATATTTAATGTACATGGTCATATCTTTGTGGTGTTCCCGCGTGTTGGTGCAATTAAGCCCAAGCCTACATTCTTGATCACCTCACTCAACCTTGATGTATTGACATTACATTAGAAAGGCTTCATATGTACAGCCTCTTGTAACTTTGCCTTACAATTACACTTGTAAAAGTGGAATAAACCCACGAGGAGTTAGGAAGCATATAATCTCGTATCATTTGGTAGTTGAGTCAAGAGAGAATCAATCCTATACTTTAGGATTCACTTCTAGGTGTAGATTTGAATTTGAATTCAAATCTTTGGCTCCAACAAAATCTATAAAAGGAGGACATGAAAGCCTGCATGCATCTCGAGGTTCAGAGATCATATTCATGTACTTTCATTGAGAAGAGAAGCTCATCTCATAGCTCACTCATTTCCCACTCATTGTGCAATGACTTACTGCCAATGACATTGTACTTTTACAAGATTTAATTCATACATGATCATTACCACTTACTCTCATATCTTTGTCACACTCCATCATAACAATGAACTTGTCTGAGCTGGTTCTCATTGTATAGTTGATCATTTCTCTTGATTTAAAGCATGATAGCTCAAGCATACTGTCTACTTTAATCTTACAAAGTTTCATTGATAATACTTCTCGTGATCATTAGATATCAATCTCTGCTCACTGGTCTGTGATTGTCAAGGCCCGTATAAGTCGGGATGGATGCTTAACTTGCTAAACATATTTCTCTGCATATAGTCCATCGTTTTAGATGACTTCACTCATGATTGGTCGCTTGTTAAGCTAGTTGAAGTTCCCTAAAAGGAATTTTATTAATTGCTGTTGTACTCAGAGAATGGTGCAAAACTCTAAGTAGGTGTTTCAACCAAAATAGCGAGTTGTGTACTTTGAATCATATGCCTACCTATCTGTTTTTATCCTATCATTAGTGGATCATCTTCCAAGCAACATATGTGATTATTTATGCTCATTAGCTAGCTAAAGAGGCCCACAACACTCTCCAACCATCACTTATAGCAGGTGTGGAGCAGATTTTAGCTACACCAACTCATCTCTTGTGATTATCCACCATCTCCTTCAACACCGCGTATTCCTCCCCTTCGAAAGACTGTTGGAAAGGCAACAAAAGTAGGAAACTGTCTTTTAAGGGTGTTAACATGCTCTCATATAGCACTATCCTTCAAACGGTCTTTCCACCTTACAAGGAACTCTTTTTATAGATGACTCCTTGTCCGTTTCTCTCGAGTGCTCAGTATCCTCTCAAGATCATGTGTAATAGTATTGAACAGAAATAGGCTCTACTACCTCACTAGCTGAAATGAGGTTGTCAGATTCACCCAACCTTCTTTTAAGGTGGCTCACATGAAATATTGGATGAATCTTGCTATCTTTTGGAATTTGGAGTTGGTAAACCATCTTGCCTATTATCTTAAGTATTGGGAATGTTCCATAATACCTAGGAGATAGTTTTGAACAAGGTTCGGTCCTCATGGTTCTAGATCTAGAGCAAACTCTAAGATAGACTTGTTGTCCTACTTCAAGGTTGATTTCTCTCCTTTGAGGATCAGCATAGGTTTAGCCTTGTCTTGGGCACTCTTATTGCTGTCCTTAGCAAGCCTAAGCATATCGTTCATCTCTTTTAAGAAGTGCTTTGTAGCTTGGACTTTCTCATGTTACAATCCTATTGCATAAGAAGCTCTTGTTTGAAACCCATACATAAGCATAAATTGACTATGCCCAGTGGAAGAGTGCTTGGTACTATTATATGCAAACTCTACTACAGGGAGATACTCTTCCCAATTAGTTTGTTGTTCATTTACATACTAGGATTTGGTTAATCCTTTTTGTTTGCCCATCCATCTGTGGATGCTTTGCCATGCTCATGCTAAGTTTATGTTGATATATTTAGGTAGTGATGTGTGTGAACACTCTAGGACTGTCGGGGCACTTTTTTCCCTCTTTAGGAGGTTTTTTTCCCTCGTCTTGTATATATGCCTATTGCCCTAATGGGCTACTTATCTTTGTACATTCTCTAGTAATACATTCAATATTGTGTGTTTTGTGCTCCAAGCTTCTTCTTCTTTCTTGTGTTGTTCGCGTGCTTCCGCAGACGTCTATCTCCAACAATTGGTATCAGAGCAGGTCGTCGCTTCTTCTAGGGCGCCGTCGACACTCCTCCGTTTGCAGTCTCAGATTCGCACGAAATTTGGTGAGCATACTCAGGGTGTTTCCGAGATCAAAACAACTTTGCTATGTGGTGCCGAAATCGCGATCTGAGCTCGTTTCGGCCTCCGAACGCACTATCGCAGCGCTTGTGCAGGCTATTTCGTCCTTTTGTGCCAAAGGTATATACCAGTTTCTGTTCGCCAGTTTAAGCGTCTCGAAGTCTGCTACAGGTCTAGCAGAACTCGTCTGGGCAGTTCCGTTCAACTTTTTGAGATACAGTCAGTTTTCTACATCAAGGTATTTTAGTCACCGGCCATGGCTGAAAGCAGTGATGTATTCCGTATGTTGGCTTTTGAGGATAAGTTGGATGGTACCAACTACCCATTATGGGCTTATATGATGCGACATATACTGGTTGCAAAAGGAATGTGGAACATTGTGCAGGGTGTTGAAAGACGTCCTATTACACCTGCGACTACAGGTACTACAAATACAGGTACTGGAGCTGATGAAGATGGTGTCGAAGATGATATTCCGCAGATTCCTGTTCGTGCTGCTGTTTCTATTGCACCTACTGCAGAGCAGATTCGTTGGGATGGCAGAGATGCCCAGGCACATGCATTGATAGCTTTGTCTGTCAAACGTGCCATTATTCCTCACATTCGCTCTTGCAGAACAACAAAGGATGCTTGGGATACACTTACCACTTTGTACCAGGCTAGGAATGAGGCTCGTATTGCTTACCTCCGAAAACAGTTGGAGAGTGAGCACATGAATGAAGGTGATTCTATGGACAGTTTTCTTACAAAGATCAAAGACCTGAAGAAACAATTGATTTCTGCTGATGAGGTTATACCAGATAGCTCACTTGTGCAGACCGTTGTGAATGGTCTTCCTGATTCATATCAGAGTTTTGCCTCTACTCTTCGGTTGATGATGAAAGACAATCCGAATGCCTTGTCATTTGAGGAATTAGTCTCTGTTCTGTTGCAGGAAGATCAGTCCAGGCAGAACAGGTCCATTATGCGTGTTGCAGATCAAGCTTTCCTGGCTAGTCAGAAGGGCAAAGGAAAATGGAGCTCTTCTATTAGTAAGCAGAAATCTGCAAATGCTGCACAATCGAAGAACCAGGATAAAGATGAGAAGAAATCAGAAAAGCAGAAATTGTTCTGTAAGTATTGTAAAGGCGATGATCATATCATAAAGAACTGTCCAAAACTGGCTGCAAAAGAGGCAAAGAAAAAGGAGGCTGGAATGGTTGTTGCAGAAGCCTCTACACCAAAAACAGAGTCTGCTAATCTTGTGCAGGAAGAAGAATGGGCGTTTACTACTGTTTGCAGTTTTGACCCATCTTCTCATGAGCAGTGCATGTCTGTAGTGGACTCAGATGTTTGGTACTTTGACAGTGGGGCAACCAAACATATTACCTCGCAGCGCAGTTTCTTCTCTTCACTCAAGCCTGCCCCTACAGGGAATACTGTCACATGCGCCAATAACTCTTATCCTGTTATGGGAGTTGGTAAGATCATTCTGACTACTGCTGATGGTAGTTCTTTCACTTTGTCAGATGCTTTATTTGTGCCAGGGATCAAAAAGAACCTGTTATCAGTTTCTGCATTAGCCAAGATTGGCTTGGTTGTGAAATTTGTTGATGACAGGTGTACAGTCCATGATCTCTCAAATGGCGATGTGATTATTGCTTCTGGCATTTTATGTCGTGGGTTGTATAAGCTCATAGACTATGAAAGATCTGTGAATGATTCTGCATGTGCAGTTCATGATTCTCAGGCTATGTCAGATGCAAAGCTTTGGCATGCACGCTTTGGTCATCTGAATTTTGCTAGTTTGTTACGTCTGCAGAAATGTGAAATGGTGTCCTCTTTGCCCAAACTTGAGGCACCTGGAAAACATGTTTGTGAAGGCTGTATTTTGGGCAAAATGCAGCATTCTTCCTTTCCAAAAGATGGTTCAGTTCGGGCTACGCAGAAATTGCAGCTTGTACATAGTGATGTCTGTGGTCCTATGCAGACACCCTCTTTTGGAAATTACCTTTACTTCGTGACTTTCATTGATGATTTTTCCAAGCATGCATGGGTATATCCACTCAAAGCAAAGTCCGAAGTGTTCATGTGCTTCAAACAGTTTTTGGTTTTGGCTGAAAATCTATCAGCATGTAAAATGGGCACCCTCCGTTCTGATCGAGGGGGGGAATATATGTCTTCAGATTTTAATGCATTTCTGGCTGAACGTGAGATAAAACACCAATGTACAGTACCGTATACACCTCAACAGAATGGAGTTGCTGAACGAAAGAACAGGTCACTCATGGAGATGGCGAGGTGCATGGTCAAAAGTCAGGCTTTGCCACATAGTTTCTGGCTTGAGGCTGTCATGTGTGCAGCATATATACTGAACAGGTGTCCCACTAAAGCGTTGCAGTCTATCACTCCATATGAGGCTTGGCATGACCGCAAGTCATTTGTTGCTCATCTGCGTGTTTTTGGTTGTTTGGCATATGCATTAGTGCCTGAACAACATCGCAGAAAATTGGATGATAAGGCAATAAAATGTATTTTTGTTGGGTACAGTTCTGAAAGTAAAGGCTATCGTCTGTATCATCCACAGACTAAACGCATTCTGGTTAGCCGTGATGTTGTCTTTGTGGAAGATGCTATTCAGCCATTGCTTTCATGTACTAAGGAGACATCTGTTAGCTCCAAAGACATGTATGATACTTTGATGCCTCTTTTTACAGGTGGACATGCTAGTGCTGGTCCTAATGAGGCAACTTCTCAGCCTTTACAGGTTTCATATGATGATGCAGATCATTCCATTTCTGATGCAGATTTACATGATGCACTTGTTGATGAGAGAGCTGATATTGAGCAGGCAAAAACTATGCCAAAATGGCTGGTGCAGACTTTGCGTGACAGCAAATTAGATGCACCTTTGTCATATCGTACTCGTTCAGGCTCTCATAGTGCCTCCTTTGCATCAGATTGCTATGCTATGGCTGCATCTAGTCTCTGTGATGAGAATGAGCCTGTTTCTTTTGATGAAGCACAAAATTCAAAAAATTGGATGGCTGCTATGCAATCTGAATATGATGCTATAATGAAGAATGGTACATGGTCTTTATGTGACTTGCCTCCTGGCAAGAAGGCCATTGGCACTAAGTGGGTATACAAGCTGAAGCGTAAACCTGATGGTACAATTGACAGGTATAAGGCTAGGCTTGTTGCAAAAGGTTATGCACAGGAAAGAGGCATTGATTTTGATGAAACCTTTGCACCTACATGCCGTATGACTACTGTTCGGAGCATTTGTGCATTTGCAGCCCATCATGGTTGGAATGTACATCAGTTGGACATTAAAACAACATTTCTGAATGGTGACTTGCATGAAGAAGTGTATGTTTTTCAGCCCCATGGCTTTGTGCAGAAAGGGCATGAAAACAAGGTTTGCAGGTTAAAGAAGGCATTATATGGTTTAAAGCAAGCACCACGTGCTTGGTATGAGAAGATTCATGCCTATCTGATTGCACATGGTTTTGAGAACAGTCCAACTGAAAGCACCTTATATGTTAAACATGCTAATGATGTGCTTCTGATCATTGTTGTCTATGTTGATGACATGCTGCTCACTGGTCCTATTGAGACACATATTGCTGATTTTAAGGCTGATTTGCATGCCTCATTTGAGATGTCTGATTTGGGGCATTTGCATCACTATTTGGGCATTCAGTTTATGCACGTTGATGGTGGAATGGCTTTGTGTCAAACGAAATATATTGACACATTATTGCAGCGTTTTGGCCTTGAAAACTGTAAGCCTATGGCCACTCCTATGGAGACAGGTTTACGATTGAGTCTTCATGATGCTGGAGATGCATTTGATGCTGTTCTCTATCAACAGGCTGTTGGATGCTTGATTTACTTATGCATTACTCGGCCAGATATTCAGTTTGCTGTCTCACAGATGAGCAGGTTTATGCATTGCCCAGGAGTCACGCATTGGAAAGCGGTTAAGCGCATCTTTTGCTACTTGAGTGGTACTCGGCTACTTGGGTTGTTTTATCCCAAGGGGGGATCACTACCGCCAGATTTGCATGCTTTTTCTGACTCAGATTTGGCTTGTTGCTATGACACTCGTGTGTCCACTAGTGGTTTTTGCTTCATGCTTGGTAGCTCATGTATATCTTGGTTGAGCAAGAAGCAGCCTATTGTGGCCACTTCCAGTTGTGAGGCTGAGTATAGGGCAGCTTTCGCAGCGACTGTTGAGTGTGTGTGGCTCAGACGCCTTATGGTTGATTTGGGTGTTGGTCAGTCTTCTGCCACCACCATCTTCAGTGACAGTCAGAGCGCATTGGCAGTTGCGAGGAACCCTGTGTTCCATGCTCGCACTAAGGACATTGAGGTGCATTATCACTATGTCAGGGAGAGGTTCTCTGCTGGGGAGATCAGCTTGGCATATGTGCCCACACAGGAGAACATTGCAGACCTTTTCACGAAGGCTCTGCCTAGGGAGAAGTTTGAAGCTTTCCGCAAAGCTTTGGGCTTACTTCCTTTTGTGGAGTGATTTCCACATAGCTTGGCACTTCCTTATACATGAGTGCCAGCTCCTTGTTCACCGCATCACTCCCAGGGGGGATTTGTTGATATATTTAGGTAGTGATGTGTGTGAACACTCTAGGACTATCGGGGCACTTTTTTCCCTCTTTAGGAGGTTTTTTTGCCCCGGCTTGTATATACGCCTATTGCCCTAATGGGCTACTTATCTTTGTACATTCTCTAGTAATACATTCAGTATTGTGTGTTTTGTGCTCCAAGCTTCTTCTTCTTCCTTGTGCTGTTCGCGTGCTTC
The DNA here is from genome assembly GCA_020310875.1 of Ceratopteris richardii. Taxonomy (NCBI): domain Eukaryota; kingdom Viridiplantae; phylum Streptophyta; class Polypodiopsida; order Polypodiales; family Pteridaceae; genus Ceratopteris; species Ceratopteris richardii. The sequence continues at coordinate 82,782,324 of CM035425.1, read as the reverse complement.
CGCAGACGTCTATCTCCAACAATTTAGTATCCAACCTTTTGAAGTTCGTTCTCCAAAAGTTACTAGTAAACTTCTTATCTTGATTTGAAACAATGTATAATGGAAGTCCATATAATTGGCATAGATTCTCAACGAACAACCTAGCCAACTCAAATGCCTTCATTGTGCTACGTGTTCGAATAAACCTAGCCATCTTGGTTAATTTATCTGTGATTACCTAGACTGAGTCATGCAATCTCTCTCTCTCTCTCTCTCTCTCTCTCTCTTAGATAATCCTATTAAAAAATCCATGGAGATATTCTTCACTTCCATTGGGAATATACAACGGATAGAGAAGACCTATCCTCAATCTCTCAACTTATTTACTTGGCATTTTCTGCCCTTAAGCACATACTCTAGGATGTTCTTATGAAGTATGGGCGAGTAAAACTACCTCTTAACAATATCATAATTCTTTTCAACTTTTGCATATCCTGCAGTATGTGTGCCATGACACTCATGCAATATATGCTGTTGTTGGGTCGTGAGGGATGCTCGGATGGTGGATCAGTCCATCCGCCAAAATCGTTCGGCACACGCAGGGTGTCTGTAGCGGACTCAGGCTTATGGAATTAAGGGCTCTAATGACACAACCATTTAAATAACCTATCTCTATGACGAAAAATAAGATAATTCTATAAAAAAATAACTATTTTAAATAGCTATGGACCGTAAGGACGGGCGGCTTTGTACTTAGCAACAGCTTCCTGATATGAGATTGAAACTTCCATAATGGGTTCTTCTACTAAACTATCAGGTAAGCTAGAGGGTTTTGGTCTGTCTAGAGTTGACGGGATATTCTCAATAGTTGGAATAATGGAGTTTTCATTAGTACTATTATCTTTAATACGTTCTTCTGATACTAATCCTATGGATTCGGTTGTAGTTTCAATTCGACTTTGCTCAAATTCATGGTTTAAATCGGAAGACATGAAAGAAAATAATGGAAACAATATGATGCTAAATTGGTTTGACTAAATGAATTAATAAGCTAATACAAATGTAAAGTCTAGATAATTGGATAAATGTCTAAACAAATGGGTATTTTGACTAAATCGGGAAGATAAGGTTTAAATGGATCTTTAAGCTGCCGCTTCACTTCAATTGTCTTCACTTCACTTTAATTGATTGTAATCTTCAATGTTTCTGCAAGAAAACATTAGGTTCACTGCACTTCATTTGTTCTTCAATTGCTCATTAATCTTCAATGCTTCTCGACACTGCAAGAAAACATTAGGAAAAACTAGATCAACACACTCATATATATACACACACAACTCATTTGTAAACCATTCCTTTGATTTTACTTTATTTCCTCATCCTCACTTTTCCCCATTAACATTCACCACACTTTAATTAACTTTTCTCACACAACCTCTCTTTTAATTACCCTCACACTCACCACTCTTTGTACACACCTTTTTTACACTTTAAATGCATATTTTTTTTTCTACCACTCTTTTAACTTGCACTCACAACTACCACACTTTGAAACTATTCACTTTAACCACTTTAGTTACACACTTAACCCACACCACACTTTAAACAACACTCACATACACCGCTCATTAATTATCCACTTCAATTATTATTTTTATTCTATTACCTTAATTTTCTTAATTAAATAAATCATTTAAATTAACCTTAGTTTAAGTTTTAATTAAATCAAACCTTAGGATTTAATTGCACATACATGATTAAATAATGAATTAAACCATATTTTAATTTTTATTATTGAACCAATGTTTAGATATAGATTAATTTCATTAAATATTAATTGTTTTAACCTTTAAAACATTCTAAACCCCTAGAAAACCTACTTAAACCCATCAGAAACTCATGAAAACCCTTTAAAACCCTATCTCTAACCCATGATAAATCATCTAAACCCTTAACATTAACCCAATGGAATCATTTAAGATCCTTTGGATTAATCCTACTGACTTAACTTATATAAACTTATGAAACCCTAGGGATATATACTCATATGTCTTATATGTATCAATTTAAAACACTCATTAAATGAGTAATTAGGGTAACCCTAATATGAACACATATTCTTCATCATTTCTTGTACCTGCAAACACTTCAAAAGTAGTTAATTCAATCCAGAACAATTGATCAACAGTGAAAAAGAGGTTTAGAATTCACCAATTAAGTTGCTTTTATTTCCTCTGGTTATCAACTGGAAGATGAAAATCTTCCCGACACCGTCTCATCTCTAAATCTTTAGGGAGACATGCCTTACCTTTATACAAAAGATATCCATCATGGACACGCTTGTTCTTCCACTTGAATCCATTTTTAGTACTCTTTGATGCTCCATCTTCATTGGAAATTCGTATGTTTGGATCCCTTTTCTCTATGGCTTCCAAAATCTTGGAATAGCTAGGATCAAGCGTACATTTCTCTCTCATGGACTCAAGTAGATCACTAGTGATTTGAGTAAAACTTAGTCCATTGAGCATAGGCTTGTGACTAAGTGAACAAACCACCACATTAAGCTTTCTCATCCTATACCTAAGTTCATAATCAAACTCCTAAAGGGTCTCTGCCCATCAGGGCCTTAGGATCTTTGAGGTTGTTTGATTAGAGAGAGACTTAATGCTCTATTGATCAAACATTGTTGTAACCTTAGCACCATATAAATAATGATGCCACTTCTTCAAAGCATGGACAATTGCATACAACTCTTTCTTATAGAGGGAGTAATTGTTCTGAGCCGGTTCTAGCTTTTTGCTCTTAAAAGCCACTGTCAATCATCTTGAACTAGAATCACTCCTATAGCTAAATCACTGTTGTTAGTCTTAACCACAAAGGGTTTATTGGAATCTCCTACATGCAAAAGTAAAGTTGTAGCAATCGCTACCTTCAACTTTTCTATACTTTGCTTATGCTTGCCTCCCCAAGGAAAGGTTTTTCCTTTAATTTGGATCTATCATGTCATGGGGACAACAAGCTTGGCATAGTTCTTGATGAATTTTTTTTGGAAACTTGATAAACCTAGGAAGATTTGAAGCTCTTTCAACTTCTTGGGATGTGATCATTCTATGATAGCCCTTACTTTGTCAGGATCCATTTGGATTCCATATTGGGAGATTATATGCCCAAGGTATCTAACCTTTGGTTAAAAAAGGCACTGTTTGACTCCTTGGCAAAGAGTGAATTTTTTCGTAACACTTGGGAATATACTTTCTTCAAGTGTATCTTCTTTGATCTACTATAGATCAGTTTATCATCATCCAAATGATAAAACCAAAAACCATCACCAAAAAATTATAATGCCCATATCTAGTCCTAAAAGTAGTTTTAAGGACATCCTGTGCCCTAATCCTAATATGATGATAGCTTGATCTGAGATCAAACTTATTAAAATACTTAGCTTGATATCATTGATCAAATAGGTCTTCCAACCTTGGCATTTGAAACATATTCTTGATTGTTATCTTGTTTAGTGATCTATAATCTATACATATCCTCATAGAGTCATATTTCTTCTTAATGAGGAGCATTGATGATACCCAAGGTAAGTTACTAGGTCTAATGAAGTCTTTATCTCAGTATTCTTGAAGTTGGTTCTCTACCTCTTGATGTTGAGATACACTAAGCCTAAAAGGTGGCTTGCAGATAGGGTTAGTATTAGTAACTATAGACATGGCATGATCAATGTACCCTATCTTTGGTGGTAGTCCTCTAGGAAGGTTAGGAAGGTCAATGGGAAAAACATATTTAAATTCAAACATTGAATCCTTAAAATACTTAATCACACTCTTGGAAATTTGAATATGGAAAGTCTCGTCTTTATTTACATTCCTATCATGAAAATATAGATAAGATCAATTATCTATACAACACTCTAGATAATAAGTATACAATAGAAACATTTGTACATGCTAGAACTAAAACAAAAACTCCAAAGATGAGATGATAGATGCACTAGGAACATCTCTCTCTCTCTCTCCTAATTGAATAAAACATCTACTTCTATTAGAGTGTTATTTTGATAATTGTGTTTAAGTGTGTCTCCAATCCCCCAAAGCCACTATCTACTCAACACAAGGTTTGTCCTCTCCATGTTCATAATTTGGAAGTCCACATTATCTGTATATCCTTATATATGGACCTCCAAATTGGATAGCACAGTGCCCCATATTTTGTTATCCTTACTCTGAATCATAGATACAACATATTTAAGTGCATTGGGTTATTTGAGAATCTTTGATTTCTTGATCAGAGTGTAGTCTAAGAAATATGAGCTTCAAGCACACGATACTTAGGTAGGGTGACCTTCAGTTGATGTAGGTCATTCCACTTTAGCAAAAAATTATAGGCAACATCCTTATTCCTCTCTTAGTCATCCCCCATAAAGGTTGGTGGCATTAAGTATTTTAGGAGAGGAGTCTCTCTACAACTTTCCCCTTCTGTTTACTAGGTTGGAGAGGCTCCTTCCTAGCCCTCTCATGTATAAGAAGATTAAGAGTTTCTCTTTCCTTCCTAGTTAGAGAAGGGCTAACGTTTGTCTCCAAAGAGACCATTTGTAATTTTATTTTTTCTATAAGAGAGGTCATTCTACCTATGATGGTCTCTATCATTTGGGTTTATCCTTTGAGATCATCATATAGCTCAATATATTGGTCATCGTCTTGTTCGACTTCTCTTATTTATTGATCCTGCCCTTCTAGTGTTTTGCCTTTAGGAGGAAAAGTGTTTGCTACTTGTCCTTAACCCTCATGTTCCATGGTTTTTGCCCCTCAAATACAAAAACTAGAGAGCTAAACGAAGATTGAAGTAAGATTTTGATTGAATTACTCTCTATATAACAAAGAGAGAAAAACAACAAAAGAACACTTCTCTGATAATATCCAAGCTATCCACAAGAGGTTTGAAGCCATCCTTGGGGTGATAAAGCTTTGATGTTAACTCCTCGCTAGGCCCAAAACAAAATTAGATAGACCTAATTGGCTCGATTAAGATCGTACCACCATAAACCACTCAAAGTATCTCAAAGAATGACATCAAAGTGCCCAAGAGCCTCAATCAAAGAAAAAAATGAACAATTTTTTAGTTTTTTCCACCCCTTGCCAATGTTGAAAATGCTTCCAACACTTGCATATCAACTACACTATGGTGGTGATGAAACTTGAATCAGATACCAAACTTTCCAAAATGAGGGTCGAAAGTGGTTGACTAGTACTATCTTGTTGAAGTGTTACAAACCTTTTTTGGCCTATCAAATATCATCCAAATAGGACAAAATTTATTGTAAATTGAAGTGTAGAAGATAAGCTTCACAAAGACATCAAGATTTCATAAAACTGATGTCCGGTGTGAAGCTTTGGCTCTCAAAAGTTATGGGTATGGGTATAGGTAGGTGAAATGAAAAAGATGAGAACAGAGTGTTTTCCCGAGCTCAAAAAAAGCATGAATATAACCTTGATCTCATGATTCTATTCCAATCCAAATTTTAGAGCTCGTATTATATATAGATATGCCTATTTCTCAAAGATTACCTTGAAATTCCCTCCAAATACTCCTTCAAATTTGGCAAAAACAAAAAATTGACATGCCTTTACCTTCTTCATGATTGGAATGGCTTGTGTCTAATCTCTCAAAAGCATCGATAGCTCATGATGAAGGCCATAAATCCCATTTAAGAAATAGCAATAGAGAAGCAAGCTTGACTATGGATGTTGAAGATGATAACCGGATAGAAATCAGGAGCCAATGCATGGAGACCTATTCCAATTATCCGACTATCATGGACACAAAAGAAACTCTCTTGAACTTTAGATCTATATTTCATGATTGCTTCAAAATTTTGAGAAACTAATGCTACCATCGCATTTGAATGTGCCAAAACCCTAAGATTGACTATCTATTTGCTTGATTTTGACATCTGGAGTTCTTGTTTCAAATTGTTGACATCATTTATTCCATCATCAATTCATAAACCCCTATAATGAGGTCTTGGTCACATACATCCTCATTCTTGCCAATGCTAGTCTTGGGAGCTAAAGGAGTCACAATCTCCAAGTAAATAGTTTTTGAGTTCCAGTTCTAGTTCCAATTCTTGTCTTGTTCCTTGTTCTAGTCTTGTCTAGTTTAGTATTCATGACATCTTGTCTTGCCCTCTTGTAATATGATAGTGCAAGATCCCGTCCATTTATTTCTTGTCCCTAGTTCATCTCCATCAAGAGAGTTCTTGCAACTCAGATATCTTGTTTCATACCTACTATCATGGGTTGTGGGATCTCATATTTTCAAAATCTTGTTCATATCTAGACGGAGGGCACAATCTAATGGCGCCTTGATATTTTTGCAAGACTCTACATCAAGTCACTGTAAAGAATGATCAAATCCATATTTATAATAAAAAATATCGATTTTTCTTTGAATGATATATATATATATATATATATATATATATATATATATATATATATATATATATATATATATATATATATATATATATATATATATATATATATATATATATATATATATATATATATATAAATCCAAGATTTTGAAAGGAGGTTACGAAAAGTTGATTGCTCAGTTGCAAAATTTGCATCAGACTTCAAAAATTTATTTCAAGGATCCACACATCAATCAATTTCAAAGTGGTCTCAACGCTGGAACAAATGATCATTTATTCTCTATGTCTTAGGAAAATTCTTTGGATGAGGCTATCAAGTAAGAAATTCAAAGTGAGAACCAAGTATTCAAGGACAACCAAGTTCAAGATGAAGATGTGTTGAAGAATGAAGATGTATTGAAGAATGAAGATGACCTTGTGCAAGTTTCTCAATGAATCATTGATCTTTGAGGACCGATGAAGTGCAACCATTGATGTGAATAATATACATGAGTATTATTTTATCAACCAATTTCTATGGGGCTTACATGACAATGTCAAGGACCTAATGGTTACCATGTCCAAGGTAAATACTTTTAATGAATTCATGAACCAAGCAATGGAGTGTGATAATAGGTTGTTCAAGAGAAAGCAAGAGAAGAAGACTTCTATTAAACATTAGGAATACAAGTCTACCTCAATCTCTCAACCATATATGTTGGAAGAATCTCAACCAAATCCCACACAATTGGATTACATCAAGGCTAGGAGACTTACACCAAGGGAAAAAAAGCATAAGAGAGATAATGTATTATTCTTTTATTGTGGAGATCATGGTTGTATGGTATTCAAATGTTCTAAGAAGAAGAAACAAGTTGGGATTGGAGCTTCCACAATTACCATCCCATATCAAAGGAATCATCATCAGAGCCAAAAGATGAATACATCCCATCACAAGAATCATACGCTTGATTTTGCACCTAGATATACTAAAAACCCTTTCTAGTTCATCATGGATATCCATCATCATTGTCTTCCAGCACCATATACAAGAAACTCTACAAAGACCAAGAGTTATGAAGATTCAAGTCCAAGAATATTTGAAGGTCACATGGCTGCTCCTCATGGAACTTGTCGCTTGAGGGGGAGGTGATGTTGTGGACACAAAAGAAACTCTCTTGAGCCTTATATTATATGTGACTTTCTATATCTCATCATTGGCTCAAAATTTTGAGAAACTAATGCTACCATCATATCCAAAATGTATCAAAATACATCGGTGACATCATAAATTTGCAAAACCACCATTGAACACCTATATAAGGAGGGCTTGATCACATACATTCTTCTTCTTGCCAATGCCAGTCTTGGGACCTCAAGGATTCACGATCTCCAAGTAAGTAGTTTCCAAATTCCAATTCCAGTTCTTGTCTTGTTCCTTGTTTTAATCTTGTGTAGTCTAGTGTTTAGGACATCCTGTCTTGTCTCTTGTGATCTCGTAGTACAAGATCCTACCCAATTATTTCTTGTACCTACTTCATCCTTATCAAGGGAGTTTTTCTACCTCAGATATCTTGTCTCATACGTATGATGCCATGTTGTGGAATCTCTTGTATCTTATCTAGTCTAATTATCCACACCTATCAATCTCGGGTTGTGGGACTTCTTGTAACAATTCCATATTCTTGTATTATTTCCCTTCAATGGATGATCTTCTAATCATAAGCATATTTTTGAAATCGTGTTCAAGTCTAGTCAGAGGGCACAATCTAGTGCTCTCGTGACACCAAACATAGACACCCTCAAGTCATGTGAGAGCCCATGTTTCTAAGGTTTAGGGATGGTTCACACCTTGCTCATCACATGCTCTCACCTAACAATCATAGGACTAGGATCCTTATTTACTCGATAGAAAATTGTGAAAAGACATACATGCATCTTGATTCACGAGGTGATACTTAGTAGGTCAATATTTTGACGAGGAAAGTAGTAGAGACTAGATTGACAAAAGCCTATGCCTTTGTACAAATTTTAGATGTGTTTGGACTTTGAGTTTCAAAAACTTAAAACAAAGTTGTGGCTTTTTTGTTGGAGGAAGCTCCAAAAAAGTGTCCAAAAGTATAAAGTCAAAGTTCAAGTCAATCAGTCAAAGATGAGTCAAAGGGGCATAAAAGCATGGAAGTCAAAGATGAAGGGGTCTACTTATCTTTCTCAACTCAAAACATTCTTTAGATTATGATTTTCTCAATTGATACCCAAAAACATGTAAAATGGTCTATTTTGGTTTATAAACCTATTATTAGTATAAACATGGCTCATCATGTAAAGGGGGAGTATTATTCATATCTCTTAGGCATTAGAATAAGCTTCATGACTCTATTTTTGATGCCTTGTCGGCCTGCAAATTACATAGTACTTAATTTTTAAACAAAGATGGACACTTTAGTGTAGTCACAACCTTTCTAGAAAAATTTGTTTGGGTTATAGTCTTTGGAGTTAACTTGTACTCTTTTTAGTTTGATCATTACAAGGAGCTTCTTGGAGCACTCTTTCCTCTTGTCTACTTGTTAATGTGTGTGCATGCATGCATGCATGTGTATGTATGTTTGCCTCTCTCTTTTTGTGGATGCATATGTTTGCTAGTAATCTTGCATAGGTCTTCATACCACTGGTTGGTTGCTCCAGTGATTGACAATTTGTGCATGATTGCTCCCCCTTGATGTCAGTACGTCTGATATGTGTGCAAGTCTATTTCTAAAACTTTTCATTACCTTCATATCAAGTATTCAATTAGAACTAGATGTTGTTCTTTTGATGATAGAGGCATACAGTAGATCAATTTCTTTTATTGAAATCTTATGTGACTTCTCAAGGATTGGATATGCTCAACTTGTCCTCCAGTTCTCTTATTAGTTGCAAACAGAGACAAGGACCAATGATATGGATAGCATTTTGATTTCACTCGCAAGCTCTTAACATGACATCTTATCTCCCTCCTAGTATAATGAGAAGGCAATCTCTTATGCATGGATGGAGAGTACTAGAATCATTCATGAAGACTTAGTTTAACTTCACACTATGCACACATGGACAGAGGAAATACATGCGTTGGGACATGCTTAGACTGAGTATATATGGATACACTTTGATTTAATGGGGCGTAATGTGCCTTTAAGCATAAACACACACATGATCATAATAGGCTTAGGCTAAGACTGGAAAAGATGTATGGCATGATTCTAAGATATGTCATGTATGCCAATTGGAAGTGTTGTTAATGTTGGAGATCGAGGTTTGTGGAAGCACATGAACAACATAAGGAAGAACAGGAAGAAGAAGAAGAAGAAGAAGAAGAAGAAGCTTGGAGCACAACACACCACTGAATGAATTACCAAGTGAATGTACAAAGATAAGTGATCCATTAGGGTTAGTTGGGGGAAAAAGCATATTAAAGAGGGAAAAAAGTGCCCCAAAGGTCCTAAGTGTGTTCACACACATCACTATCGATATATCAACAAATCCCCCCTAGGAGTGATACAATGAACAAGGATCTGGCACTCATGTATAAGGAAGTACACCCAAAGCTTTGTGGAAAGCTTCAAGCTTATCCCTAGGCAGGTCCTTTGTAAAAAGATATATAACATTATCCTTTGTGGAACATTTTTCAAATTGATCTCTCCAATAGAGAACCTCTCCTTGACATAATGATAGTGCACCTCAATGTGCTTAGTGTGAGCATGGAACATAGGGTTCCTTGCAATTGCCAATTTGCTCAGACAGTTAGTGTAAATGGTGATATTAGGACTGTCCAACACCCAAATTAGGGAAAAGACATCTAAGTCACACATGCACTCAACAATCACTGTGAAATCTTCCCTATACTCAGCCTCACAACTAAAAGTGGCCACATTAGGCTACTTCTTGCTCAACCAAGATATGCATGAGCTATCAATCATGAAGCAAAAACCACTGGTGAAAACACAAGTGTCATAGAAAAAGGATCAATTTGAGTAAGAAAGAACATGTAAATCTAGCGGTAATGATCCCCCCTTGGGATAAAACAATCCAAGTAGCCGAGTACCACTCAAGTAGTGAAAGATGCACTTAATTACTTGCCAATGCTTGACACCTGGGCAATGCATAAACCTTCTCATATGAGAGCCGACAAATTGAATATCAGGCCAAGTTATGCATAAGTTAATCAACATCCAACAGCTTGCTGATAGAGAACAACATCAAATGCACCTCCAACATCATGAAGACTCAACCCTAAACCTATTTCTATAGGAGTGGCAATAGGTTTGCAATCTTCAAGACGAAAAAGCTACAATAATGTGTTAATATAATTTTTTTGATACAAAGTTATTCCCCCATCAACTTGCATAAATTGAATGGCCAAATGATGATGCAAATGTCCTAAATCTAACATCTCAAAAGAGGCATGAAAATCAGCCTTAAATTCAGCAAAATGCTTCTCATTAGGACCAATAAGTAGCATGTTATCAACATATACAACCATGATAAGAGTTACATCATCTACATGCTTAACATATAAGGTGCTTTTAGTTGTAGTCTTTTCAAAACCATGTGCAATCAAGTAGGCATGTATCTTTTTGTATCAAGCACATGGTTTTTGCTTCAAACCATATAATGCCTTTTTCAAACCACACACTTTGTTTTCATGTCCTATCTGCACAAAACCATAGGATTTAAACACATACACTTCTTCATGTAAGTCACCATCCAGAAATGTAGTTTTAATGTCCAAATCATGTACATTCCAACCGTGGAGAGATGCAAGTGCACAAATTCTATGAACGATGGTCATTCAACATGTAGGAGCAAAGGTCTCATCAAAATCAATGCCTCTTTCTTGAGCATAAACTTTGGCAACAAGCCTAGCTTTATACCTATCATCTATTCCATCAGGCTTACATTTCAGCTTATATACCGATTTAGTGCCAATGACCTCTTTCCTTGGAGGCAAATCACATGAATACCACATACCATTCTTCAAAATAGCATCATATTTTGATTGCATAAAAGCCATCCAATTTTTTGAATCTTGTGATTCATCACAAGAAACATGACCATTCTCATCACAAAGACTAGAGGTAGCCATTCCATAGCAATCTGATGCAAAGGGAGCACTATGAGAGCCTAAAGAGGTACACTATGACAAACATGCATCTAATTTTCTATCTCTCAAAGTCTGCACCAACCATTTAGGCATTGTTTTAGTCTCTTCTATGTTTTCCCTCTCATCAAAAAGTGCATCATGTAAATATCCATCAGAAATGGAATGATCTGCATTGTCATGTGGAACTTGTAAAGGATAAGAAATTACCTCATTTGGACCAACATTTGACTGTCCACTTGTGTCAAAGCATAATTACCTTGGAATTTGTGTGAAGAACTTTGATAATAGCTCCTTTGGTTTCCTCCTTGGTAACAATTTCTAGCATAGTGTCCAAACTTGCCACATATATAAGACCCTTTGCCATCTTGATTCATGTTTTGTTGATGCCTTCCTCCTCTTCCTCTTGTCCTTCCTCTACCTCTTTGTGATTGTAGAGGGGGTAATCTCGGTCTATACTTCCAGTACTCCTTCTACTCAAGGGAGGTTCTCCTTAGGGAATTATACCCTGTAACATGATTGTGTGAGGTACTACTTGAGAAGATAACCGAGAAATAGATAGAGTGTTACAAAGATGTTGAAAAGCCTAATTCGACCAAGATTGAAAAAATTGCGCTAGTACACAAAAGATAAACTTGTTAACAGTACAAAACATCTAATCACTCCAAAGATGAACTAGGACATCTCAACACAGAGAATGTATACAAACACAGAGAAGTTATACAATAGTGTGAGTGATCAGCACAAATGCTACAAACTCCAGCTTACAAGTGACTATGCCAGTGCATCCAATCTCACTTTCATGCCGATTGCCCCCAACGCTAAAGCTCTCACTCTGTATATTCTCCAACAGAGAAGCCTCTTCCACAGTGGGCAAAATCACACCAGTGAGCAGAGAATAATCAAGGAGTAGCCTGACGAGAACACTCTCATAATACCAGAGTAACACAAGAAGGCCCAAATTGACAAAAGCTAGAGTCACAGAGAGATGACAATGAGTGTATCCCTCAACTTCCTAGATCTTTGTATATCCTTCCGAATGGATCCTTCACTATCATATATCTCTGACCGTTTATACCTCTGCCTTCAAACCAGTGCAATTGCTTCTTATATAGAGCTCTAGGCCAAGAGAGTGGCTTCCACCGAATCCAATCAATTACTGCAACATCACTGTTCACTGCACATGCACGAGCCAAGAGAGTGGCTTCCACCAGATCCCATCATTTACTGCACCATCACTATTCACTGCACACGTGTCGATCTAGTCTAACGAAAGTGGAGGGAGAGTTGGCTAATTTTGGATAGGTGGTCTAATTCTAGTATTGACAGCCAACTGACTCAAAAGTGCCTCAAAACTTCGGAATACGGCCTTGAATGCTACACTCTTTTTTATCATGAATCAACACTTCATTTTAGAATGTTGAGTATCTCCACAAATCTGATAGCCGACTTGACTCTAAATCAAGGCATGAGGACGAATTTTGAAGGATGAATTTTGGAGGTTGAAATTTGAGGGTTGAATTTTGGAGGTTGAATTTTGAAGGCTGAATTTTGGAGGTTGAAATTTGAAGGCTAAATTTTGGAGGTTGAAAGTGATGCAGAGGACGAATTTTGAAGGATGAATTTTGGAGGTTGAATTTTGAGGGCTGAATTTTGGAGGTTAAATTTTGAAGGCTGAATTTAAGAGGTTGAAATTTGAGGGCTGAATTTTGGAGGTTGAAAGTGATGCCGAGGACGAATTTCGAAGGATGAATTTTGGAGGCTGAATTTTGAGGGTGAATTTTGGAGGTTGAATTTTGAAGACCAAATTTTGGAGGTTGAAATTTGAAGGCTGAATTTTCAAGGTTGAAAGTGATGCCGAGGACGAATCTTGAAGGATGAATTTTGGAGGTTGAAAATTGAGGGTTGAATTTTGAGGTTGAATTTTTGAAGGCTGAATTTTGAGGGTTGAATTTTGGAGGTTGAAATTCGAAGGCTGAATTTTTGAGGTTGAATTTTGAAGGCTGAATTTTGAGGGTTGAATTTTAAAGGCTTAATTTTGAGGGTTGAATTTTGGAGGTTGAAATTTGAAGGCTTAATTTTGGAGATTGAAAGTGATGCCAAGGACAAATTTTGATGGACAAATTTTGGAGGTTGAAATTTGAGGGCTGAATTTTGAGGTTGAACTTTGAAGGCTGAATTTTGAGGGTTGAATTTTGGAGGCTGAAATTTGAAGGCTGAATTTTTTTAGGTTGAATTTTAAAGGCTGAATTTGAGGGCTCAATTTTAAAGGCTGAATTTTGAGGGTTGAATTTTGGAGGTTGAAATTTGAAGGCTGAATTTTGGAGGTTGAAAGTGATGCCGAGGACGAATTTTGAAGGACGAATTTTGAGGGTTGAATTTTGGGGGTTGAATTTTGAAGGCTGAATTTTGGAGGTTGAAATTTGAAGGCTGAATTTTGGAGGTTGAAAGTGATGCTGAGGACAAATTTTGGAGGTTGACATTTGAGGGTTGAACTTTGGAGGTTGAAATTTGAAGGTTGAATTTTGGAGGTTGAAATTTGAAGGCTGAATTTTGGAGGTTGAAAGTGATGCCGAATGACAAATTTTGAAGGATGAATTTTCGAGGTTGAAATTTGAGGGTTGAATTTTGGAGGTTGAAATTTGAAGGCTGAATTTTGAGGGATGAATTTTCCCGATCGACAAAGATGAAATGAGGGTGAATCTCAAGCGAGGGTGAACTCTCAAGGACGAAAAATGAGACGAAACATCAAAGAAGTGGTGCTAGGATGAATTCTACAAGGATTTTCTTTTTGGCTGGCATACAATCAAGATGAAATCTTGCTCGATTACAGTCCCCCACATCAAGATGTTGCATCGTCTCCGTGCAATTCTTCAATATTGGCTAAAAATTTCTAAGAACAAAATTAGAACTGTCTATGGGAAAAACAAGCTGAAATGAGAACTATGGTATATACAATGATTGATTTTTCTCGAAATTTCTCAAGTTAGATAAGCCTTCATCCTAGAAATGTTGACCAGAGTCAATTTCTCACCCTACAAGTCCTCTACTTGTACTGCTCCTTGTTGAAATATCCTCAGCACTTTGTAGGGTCCTTACCATTTTGGTGCCAATTCAGTACGTACAGATGGAGTCTGATATACCAACACTAGAGCTCCTCCCTCTTCCACCTTATTGGTCCTTAAGTGTCTATCATGAATGTGTTTCCTTTCTTCGTGCTTTTCCTGTAGCCTCTTCATAGTTGTTTCCCTATATTCCTCCAATGCTACCAATCTTCTAATGTGAGGGTCAACATCAATTCTTTTTGCTTCAGTTTCTTTTCTTATGATTAATTCAAAAGGGGCTAACACCTCTTTCCCATAGACTAGAAGAAATGGGCTCTCTCTTGTGGTGCCCCTTCTGGTTGTTTAGAAAGCCCATATTGCACCAATGAGGGTGTGTGGCCATGAATTGTGATGGTCAAAGGCTAATTTGCATGGTAATCCAATCAAAATTTTGTTAGAACTTTTTGCCTACCCATTTGCTCTTGGGTAATAGGCACATGATTTCTTATGGAAGATCTTGTACCTATCAAAGGTTATTTGCAACAAATGGTTTACAAAGTGCGTGGCTCTATCACTACTGACTTCAAGTGGGTAGCCAAATCTTGAGAATATTCTTTTATATATAAACTTGGCTACTATAGTGGAAGTACAATCAGCAGTAGCCTTAGCTTCTACCCACTTAGTAGAATAACATGTGGCCACCAAGATTGACTTCTTACCACTAGGTTGACCAGTTGGGCTGATTGGTCCAATGAAATCAAGACCCCATCGTTCGAAAGGTAGCCATCCAATGGAGATTACTAATGGTTGAAAATCCAGTCCACTAGGCTTGGGAGCATATCTCTGCCAGATATCACATCCTTTGGCAAACTTGATAGCATCTTTGTAAACATGAGGCCACCATAACCCCCTATGGATAATTTTGTGAGCCAACTCCTCTCCCTTAAGATGCCCTTCACTGTGTGCTGCTTCAAGCAAAAAATTCACCTCCTCTGGATAAACACATTTTCTCAAGATACCATCATGACAATATTTATAAAAATGGCCATTATAAGCGAGTATGCTTTGGCTTTAAAGAGTAATCTCGTCTTCTCTAATGGTTTTATGTTCTCAAGGAATTTTTCAGAAGTGAGAAAATGCAGAATTTCACCATACCACTCAGTTTGAGTCTCTACCATGAAGAGACTACTATCTACAAGTTCATCATTAATACCTATCACCTTTTCACTCATAGCCGTCCTTGACACCTGATCCGCCATGTAGTGTTCTTTTCCTCGCCTAATATGAATCTCAAAATCATACTCTTGAAATAGTAGTAGCCAATGCCAAATCCTTCTAGCTACTCTAGGCTTATTAGTTAAGTACTTGAGGGGCTGATTATCAGATATGACAATGAAATGCACACCTAGAAGGTAGTGCCTAAACTTTTGGAGTGCTGTAATTTCTTTTTGCTTTGGTAAGTAGTCTGCTAGCATAAGTTATAGGTTGATCCACCTTGGGCACCTTGGGCATGGAGGGTTGAGCCAAAACTGCTCCTACTGCATGAAGACTAGCATTTGTATGCACATGAAACTCTAATGACTAGCTATGAACATTTAAGAGTGGAGCAGTACATAGCCTCAATTTTAGTTCAAAAAATGCCTTTTCAGCCTCAGGACTCCATGAGAAAGGAATCTTCTTACTTGTAAGCCTTGATAGAGGCTTAGCTATTTCTAAATACATCCGTATAAATCTCCTATGGTAGCGTGCATGGCCTAAAAAGCTTTGTACTTCCTTAGGAGTCCGTGGAATGAGCATGGAAAGGATAGTAGTGACCTTTGCTGGATCTGTAGTTATCCCTTTTGCAGACACTATGTGACCAAGGAGAGTGCCTTTAGTGACCAAAAAATGACATTTAACAAGATTCAACTTCAAACCTGTTTTGAGACACTGCTCAAAGATTTCCTTCATATTTTCCAAGTGATCGTGAAAATCTTGGACTATTGCTCTTCTATCTATGCCTAAGAACACTGAAAAGTCATCCATAAAAATGTGCAGAAAAGTTATCAACCATTTTCGCAATATCAGATACATTGTTCTATTAAATGAAGCAGGTGCATTTCTCAGCCCAAAAGCCATGCGTGTGTACACATAAGTGCCCCATGGAGTGACAAAGGCAGTTTTGTCTCTATCATCAGGATGAATTAATGTTTGGTTGTAGCCACTAAAACCATCAAGAAAACTGTACAAAGTGTGATCGGCTACTTCTTCTAATACTTGTTTTGTGAAAGGTTGAGGGAAGCCATCTTGAATAGTTACCTTATTTAAAGCATGAATATCAATGCATACTCTTATTTTTTTGCTATTTTTCTTGGGTACAATAACCGTAGATGAAAGCCACCTTGAATGTTCTACTGGAACAATAATACCTGCTTCCTCAAGTTTTTTGATTTCGAGTTTTACTGCCTCTGCATATTTTGGATTGAGTCGATACGGCCTACTTCTTGCAAGTGCAACTCCCTCTACTAAGGGTATTCGATGTAATCCAAGCTCCTCTGGAATCCACTGTTAGATCCTTGTAGGACCATGCAAAGACATTTTTATAGGAGAAAATGAGAGAAGTTACCCTCTATTGTAAAAAGGGATAGTGCCACAACGAGGAGGCTAAGTGGACTATTTGAGGATTTCTTTCATCTCCAAGGTTCACTTCTTGAACTAGCATTTCACAAATGGTCTC
Organism: Ceratopteris richardii; assembly: GCA_020310875.1. Lineage (NCBI taxonomy): Eukaryota > Viridiplantae > Streptophyta > Polypodiopsida > Polypodiales > Pteridaceae > Ceratopteris > Ceratopteris richardii. The sequence continues at coordinate 82,765,027 of CM035425.1, read as the reverse complement.
TCTTGAAAAAGCATCCGCATTGTGCGCAGGGGTGGAATTCACCTTATGTTCCACAATATGTTGCTTGATCCATCCTTGAGGAATTTCTGAATATGGAAGGTCTTCTCTACTCTCCCAGGCTCAAAATTAGGCCCTTGAGACTCAAAATTAGCCTCCTCAAAGGCTTCTTCAATTTTGACATTTCTAGGCTTTTCCACTCTTTTGTAGAAGTCTGTAGTGGTGAATCCTCGCAAAATTGGCCCATTTTGATCCAATGGACCAATTTAGTCTGATGGCTCAATTTGAGTTTTTGGCGCCCCCGAAGATACTAACTCACTTCTTGCTACTTTTTGCTCATTTCTTGCTAATTTATGACCACCAAGACCATTTTGTGAAAAATGCCCAAATTTGATCTCCAAAAAGGCTCTTTCTTGAGCTCAGTCTCTATTTTCCTACAAGGACTCACTTTTTCTCCTTTGTTAGTGATTGGGCATAAATTTTCATTTTTCGACTCTTTTTCCCTTCCTTGGGCTTCTTTTGCAAGTTCTTCATTTATTTCAGTAATCTCAATGGTGCAAGACTCTGCACCACCCATCATCCAATTTAACAAATTCTCTTCTTCTTGGGGTACAGAAGGCATAACTTGAGCATCTACATATCCAGTCATCTTGGCATAGTCGCATCCTAATTCTAACTGTACCTGTAAGTGGTGATTAGTCCTTGAGGAGATCCACATTTGGTTTCTTCCCCAATCCTGTAGTGCTTTTTCTTGCCTCAATCAAGGCCTTCCCAAAAGCAAAGGATAAGAGCTTTTCTGTGGTAGGGCAATCACAACAAAATCCAGGAGGAATCGTGTATCGCGGCATTTCCCTCTCTCTCTCTCTCCCCCGCAACCCCCTCCAACCCCACCATCCCCTCCTCTTTTCCCCCACCACCCCCACGACCCCCACCATCACTACGACCCCCTCCAACTCCACCAGCCCTCCTCTTTTCCCCCACCACCCCCGCAGCCCCCACCATCACCACGACCCCCTCCAACCCCACCGTCCCCTCCTCTTTTCCCCCACCACCCCCGTGGCCCCCACCATCACCACGACCCCCTCCAACTCCACCAGCCCTCCTCTTTTCCCCCACCACCCCCCGACCCCCACCATCACCATAACCCCACACAACTCCACACCCCTCGACAACCCTCCACAAACTCCACAAATCCCACACAACTCCACACCCCTCCACAGCCCTCCACAAACTCCGAAAACCCCACACAACTCCACACCCCTCAACTCCACACCCCTCAACTCCACACCCCTCCACAAACTCCGCAAACCCACACAACTCCACACCCCTCCACAGCCCTCCACAAACTCCACAACCCTCCACAAACCCCACAAACCCCACACAACTCCACACCCCTCCACAACCCTCCACAAACTCCACAAACCCCACACAACTCCACACCCCTCCACAACCCTCCACAAACCCCACAAACCCCATGAACCCCACAAACCCCTCAAACTCCACACCCCTCCACAACCCTCCACAAACTCCACAAACCCCACACAACTCCACACCCCTCCACAGCCCTCCACAAACTCCACAAGCCCCACACAACTCCACACCCCTCCACAAACTCCACAAACCCCACAAATACCACAAACCCCACAAACCCCACACCCCTCCACGACTCCCCACAAACCCCACAAACCCCACACCCCTCCACAACCCCCCACAAACCCCACACTCCTGCACGACCCCCCACAAACCCCACAAACACCACAAACCCCACACACCCAACACCACTCCACGACCCCCCACAAACCCCACAAACCCCACACCCCTCCACAACCCCCCAAAAACCCCACAAACCCCACAAACCCCACAAACACCACAAACCCCACAAACCCCACACCACTCCACGACCCCCCACAAACCCCACAAACCCCACACCCCTCCACAACCCCCCACAAACCCCACAAACCCCACACCCCTCCACGACCCCCCACAAACCCCACAAACACCACAAACCCCACAAACCCCACAAACACCACAAACCCCACAAACTCCACACCACTCCACGACCCCCCACAAACCCCACAAACCCCACACCCCTCCACAATCCCCCACAAACCCCACAAATCCCACAATTTCCCACGACCTCCCACAAAGTTCTCATGCAGTATTTGATGGATATTTGGAGGATCATTTTTTAACCAAACCCTACAATGTTATATATCATTGGAAAGCTCTCCGCAAGTACTTTGCAATGATCCAATGATAATTTTGAAATCTTGGATCAATTTTTGACCACACCCCAAAAACCCCCACAACTCCCCACAACTCACCCCCTATTCCCACCCACAACCTCCCACACCCCCCGTAATCTCCCTCAACTCCCCACAACTCACCTCCCACACCGCCCACTTAATATGAAGGATCAAAAGCTACTACAAAAATTAGGTGAAGGATGTGCTTCTCAGGGTCATTCAAACATCACGGGTGGCACAAAATGAGGATCTCATCTTGCATGCAAAAGTGATAGTAAAAGTGTAAGTGGTAAAAGTGAAAGTGGAGAAATGACTTTTGCCGCCAACCATTCATGACGACTGCCTATTTTTGAGGATCCAATTCAAGATTGGTGGCATATTTGATCTACCCCTCCAATTTTGGGCAATCAACCAGCACATGATCAGTGGATGTGAGGAATCGGCAAGGCCCTCTTGGCCTATTGGAGCCTATAAAAGCAATGGACTTGTGTTCATTTGGGATACATTCATATACACACATATACTTATATGTGTACATGGGTCCTCTCTTTGCACTCTGTGGTCACAATCCTACTGTAGGAAGTCACTCTGTGGTGCGGATACAGAGCATGGGCTTCCCAGTGGAGGGCTAATATCACTATAGTGTGAAGAGAGTGGCCTAGCTTTGTCTTTCAGTGTGAGTCAGTGGTATTTTTATGCTCTTTTCCTTAGAGCAATTCTTCAGACTTTGTATTGACAAGTGCTAATCGGCATCTAGCTGTGTCCGTTGTAGGGATTGGATGAATCCCTTGTATTGATGTTGTTTAGTTCTGGAGTGGCATGATAGCTGAGAGCATGAACTTTTGAGCATCTCTTTGGCCTATGTTGTAATCATCTGATTCGAACCAAGGAGTGGATGGTCTTCCATTATTGTCATTTTGTTATTAATATTTTCTTGAGTATTCATAACTCTGTGCAATCATTGATATCTGCCTGCTCACATAAGTGTTAAAGGATATATTTCCCTGAGGAGAACCTCCCTTGAGTAGGTGAAGTACTGGGATGCTTACTGCATGCTCTTGTTAAAAGTAGATACCCCAGTACCTCCTCTACAGTTTGACACGCCCGGTGGGACCCTTGCATTTTTGTGAGAGGCCCTGTGGATAGTAAATAGTCCTCTTTTTCAGTATTTTTGCCCTATTGCATTTGCAAGTAGGTACATGACCCATACGCGAGCAGATAAGGAGCCTCTTCATATACGAAGGAGCCTTAACAAGTCCACTATATCTTCAACTAGTGAACCTACCTCCCCTCTACCCTCTTTGAATTTATCTATTGATTTCGGTGCGACACCACTATCGAAGGAGGAGCATAGGAGAACATTAGACTTCTCCTCAGGTACGTCAGAAGAAACACCAGTGCAAATGGAGGATCTCTCTCATTTACTCTCCAGACTCAATATTAAGTTCCCTACCTTCAAGGGACAAGCTTATGAGGATGCTGATGATCACGTGAGGAGGTTCATCTCCTTATGCCGTGGACGAGGTCTGCAGAATAGAGAGGATGCAATGCTGATACTCTTCCCATCCACATTGGATGGCCAGACATTTCGACCTAGTGTCTCCTCGGAAAGAGCTCTAAACCAGCTCGAGAATCTAAGGCTAAGATCAGGTGAATCCTTTCATGAACTTCACACTAGAACAAAAGCACTTGTTGCACGTCTGCCACATGCTCCAGGTGACTTCTTGGTTAAAAAATGGATAGAAAAAGCTCTGCCCAGGTCATATCAGCAGAAGCTACGTGAGTCTCTTAGATTGGATGCAACTCTCAATGATTTTGTTGTAGCAGCATCACGCATTGAAGAAGCTAGGCAACATTTTGAAGGGGATACACAATCGAATTATGCTGCAGAACTAGACCCTATTGGGCAACTGAGGAAACTGGAGGCATTGAGAATGCAACAAAATCAACAAGAAGAGAAGGTCTTGCCACCACTGCGTCGCACTGTTGATGAAGTAGCCCAACTTCGCCGTGAGTTAGAAGATTTGCGGACCACTCAGGATATAAGAAGACAGATTTGGTGTACAATATGTAACAACAATGGACATTCCAATGCTAATTGCCCTAACAAGGTAAGCTATCAATTTTGTGGAAAGGATGGTCATGAAGCTAGAGATTGTTACTACCTCAAGGGTACACAACAACGAAGTAACCCTCAAGCGTTGGATTCATATTATGCTAGTACTTCAAATGCACCTAATAGAGAGGAGAACAGACCAACAAAGCCCAGATATAATAGGCCTTTGATGTGCTACCGTTGTGGTGAGTATGGCCATATGCAAAACAGGTGTTCTCTTCCAGAAGATGCACCTCCTTGTCAGCATTGTCCCGAGGCTAAGGATCACTACACCAAAGATTGCCCAAGAAGCCGTCCTGCTCCAATCCACATGATTGCAGTCTCTCCACAAGAAGAACGTATGACCACTCAGTCTTATGCTGTTTCATCTTCTTCAATGCCCATGATGACTAGAGCCAGACAAGCGGCAGCAACCCATAGAGAAGAACAAGAGGGAGTCCAGGATAAAGAAGAGGAAAAGAAGGAGGGGTGGAAGGGCATAGCAGAAATTGAAGGAGCTTATGAAAGGATGGCTACTTCATTAAGGGACCAACCAACAAAAGTCTGCAAGCAGACCCACATGAGGTAAACACTGAGCAGGTTTTGAAAGGCCTTCATCACAAGGTTAGTCTATACGAACTTATAAGGATGGATTCAAAAATAAGAAGTGACTTATTGAAGATTATACACTCTGCTCACTTGATCCAATCACCCAGTATAGATGGTTTCATGGTTGATTTTCCCCCTGCACCATTGGCAGACTACCAAAGCTCAAGATTATCTGTTCGTATAAAGGATGAAGCTCTCATAGGTGTGATCATAGATGGAGGCTCTGGTATCAATTTGATGCCAGATTTCACAATGAAGAAACTGAATTTGAACTCCACCAAGATGGCACCATTCACAGTTACACTAGCACATCAACATCGGGTTGCGCCTCTTGGCATTATTGAAAAGGTACTGATGATAGTACAGGGTTGCCACTTTGTTCTAGATTTTGTTGTTATTGCACTTCCACAGGAGACTTCTTACCCTTTACTCCTGGGGAGACCTTGGCTGAGGCAAGCAAAAGCTTTGCAAGATTGGGGGAAAAACAAACTATGGATTTCAACAAGCACCAATAGCCAACTGCAAATACATTTGGAAGAAGGATTCGACTCAGGGAAAACTACTGGGTATACTGTGGACACTCAGGTAATGCCCTCTCTACCCCAAGAAGAAGATACATTATTGAATTGGATGATGGAAAGTGCAGAGTGTTGCACGGTGGAAATCAGTGAAATAGAAGAAGAAGTTAAAGATGAAGGAGTTGCAGGAAAAGGCCATGAAGTTCCCAAGGAGTTGAAGAATGGAAGTTTGCAGGAGAATACAAACATCGTAGGGGCAACAACTATAGAAGTTCCAGAAAAGGAAAGTTATGAGTCTGAATGCAGAGAGGATCTCCCCTTTTCGGATATACCTCAAGGATGGACCAGGGAACATATTGCAGAATATAAGCTACATTCCACTCTTTGCATACAGTGGAGATGATTTCTCAAGTAAAACTAGTCTGAAGCACTGGTTCAAGAAATAAATTTAGGGGATGAAGAGAACCCTCAAGTAGTCCACTTGGCCTCTTGGCTATGGCATTATCCTCCTTTACTGCAGAAGGTAACTTCTTTACTTTTTACTTACAAAAATGTCTTCGCATGGTCCTACAAAGATCTAACAGGGATACCAGAGGAGCTTGGATTACACAGAATACCCTTAGTTGAGGGAGTCACGCCTGCAAGAAGTAGGCCGTATCGATTCAATCCAAAATATACAAAGGTGGTAAAGTTGGAAGTTAGAAAACTAGAAGAAGCAGGTATAATTGTTCCAGTAGAACATTCCAGGTGGCTTTCTTCTATGGTTATTGTACCCAAGAAAAATAGTGGAAAAATAAGAGTCTGTGTTGATTTTCGTGCCTTAAATAAAGTGACTGTTCAAGATGGATTTCCTCAGCCCTTTTCAGAGCAAGTACTTGAGGAAGTAGCTGGTCACACTTTGTATAGCTTCTTGGATGGTTTTAGCAGCTACAATCAGATAGTGATCCATCCTGATGATAGGGACAAAACAGCCTTTGTTACTCCATGGGGCACTTATGTTTATACCCGCATGGCTTTTGGTTTGAAGAATGCACCAGCTTCATTTAATAGAACAATGTATCTAATATTGGGCAAATGGTTGACAACCTTTCTACGCATTTTCATGGATGACTTTTCAGTATTTTCAGGCACAGATAGAAGAGCAGCAGTTCAAGATTTCCATGATCATTTGGAAAATCTAAAGGAAATCTTTGAGCAATGTCTCAAAACACGTTTGAAGTTAAATCCTGCTAAATGTCATTTTTTGGTCACCAAGGGCACTCTTCTCGGTCACATAGTATCTGCTGAAGGGATAACGGTGGATCCTATGAAGGTTACTGTTATCCTTTCCATGCCTATTCCACAAAGCCCAAAAGAAGTGCAAATTTTTTTGGGCCATGCAGGATATCATAGAAGATTCATACGAATGTATTAAAAAATAGCTAAGCCCTTATCAAGGCTTACCAGTAAAAAGGTCCCTTTCTCATGGAGTGCTGAAGCTGAGAAAGCATTTTGTGAACTAAAATTGAGGTTATGTACTGCTCCACTTTTAAGTGTTCCTAACTAGTCATTGGAGTCTCATGTGCATACAGATACTAGCCTTCATGTTGTTGGTGCAGTTCTAGCTCAACCATCATCACACAAGGTTGATAGACCTATCTCCTATGCCAGTAGACTACTCACCCAGGCAGAAAGGAACTACAATACGACTGAAAGGGAAGGCTTGGCTATTGTATTTGCTCTTCAGAAGTTTTGGCATTACCTTCTTGGTGTACATTTTATAGTCATATCTGACCATCAACCCTTGAAGTACTTGATAAACAAGCCTAGAGTAGCTGGAAGGATTTGGAAATGGTTACTCCTCTTTCAAGAATTCAACTTTGATATTCACATTAAGCCAGGAAGGGAGCATTACATGGCAGATCAAGTGTCCAGGACTACAATGAGCGAAAAGGCAACAGGTATTAATGATGAACTGGTGGATAGTAATCTCTTCCTAGTAGCAATTCAGACTGATTGGTATGATGGAATTCTCAATTTTCTTACTACTGGAAAACTCCGAGAGCATTTGAAACCCATAGAAAAGAGAAGATTACTCCTTAAAACCAAAGCGTACTCACTTATAAGTGGAAATTTATATAGATATTGTCAGGATGATATCTTGAGAAAGTGTGTTTTTCCAGAGGAGGTAACCCCTTTGCTTGAGGCAGCACACAGTGAAGGGCATCTAAAGGGGGAAGAATTGGCTCACAAAATCATCCACAAGGGACTATGGTGGCCTCATATTTACAAGGATGCGATCAAGTTTGCTAAAGAATGCCACATTTGCCAGAGATGTGCTTCTACGCCAACCAGATTGAATTTCCAACCATTAGTCATATCTACAGGATGGCTCCCATTTGAACGATGGGGTCTTGATTTCATAGGACCAATTAGTCCAACTGGTCAACCTGGGAGTAAGAAGTATATTTTGATGGCCACATGTTATGCAACTAAATGGATAGAGGCTAAAGCTATTGTGGATTGCACGGCGTTAACAGTAGCTAAGTTCTTGTATAAACGTATTTTCTCAAGATTTGGTTGCCCACTGGAAATCACTAGTGATAGGGGAACACATTTTGTAAATCAGCTGCTCTAATTTATATTTGACAGGTACAAGGTCTTCCATAAAAAAATCTTGTGCCTACTATCCAAGGGCAAATGGCCAAGCAGAGAGCTCCAATAAGATTTTGATTGGGTTGTTGCGCAAATTATCTTTTGATCATCAAAGCTTTTGGCCACAAGCATTGATCGGTGCAATTTGGGCTTTCAAAACTACAAGAAGGGGAACCACTGGTGAGAGTCCATTTCGCTTAGTATATGGAAAAGAGGCATTGGCCCCATTTGAATTCATTATCAAAAAGGAAATGGGAACCAAAACCATTGGAATTGAACCTCCCATTGAGAGATTGGTGGCATTAGAAGAATACAGAGAAGGAGCAATGCAAAAACTTTAGGTAACACAAGAAGAGCGCAAGAGACTGCATGACAGGTATCTGAGGTCCAATGAGATACAGGAAGGATCCATGGTTTTAGTGCATCAGATCCCAACAATTTCAACCAAATTGGCGCCCAAATGGATAGGACCTTACACGGTGGTAAAGGTATTACCTCATGGAGTAGTACATCTGGAGGATTTGCAGGATAAGAGGATACCCCTGGTCAATATCTCCAGGGTGAAGAAGTACCTGAATTAAGGTAAATTGGAAGCATTTCATTCACCGTACCTATCGTATTTCATTTAGTCATTGTAGTTTATTATATATATATATATATATATATATATATATAAGTGAAAAAAAAAGTCCCCCAAAAAAAAATAAAAAAAAAAACCTTGGTCAATATCTCCAGGGTGAAGAATCACCTGAATTAAGTCAAGGAGGAAGAACTTCCTTCACTATCTTGTTTTTGTTGGTGCAAGACAATCAACAATTGAAGGTCTTTAAGTCTGCAGAGATTTCAGTAAAAATTTCCTTAAACAGGTCACCGAAAGATCACCGGAAGGTCACCGGAACAGTACCGGAAGGTCACAGTAAAGTCACCGGAATGTTACCGGAAATGATCACTTTTACAGTTTTCAGTTCATGAAGAGTTGAAAGATGAAAGGAGGAAGAAAAGAACAAATTTTGAAGCTTGGAAGAAGAACCGGAAAAATTGTACACATATGTACAGTAGTATAGTCCGCGTTATAAGCTTGTACAAATTCATCTATAAATACCTGAAAAATGTAGAGGCGCAAAAGGCTAGGAAGAGAATGGAAGAAATGAGAGGCGTATAGGCATTAGAGGCATATACGAGAGAGAAAGGAATAGAATAGAAGAATGAGAAGTTAGATGTTATGAGACATATGAAAAGTTAGTTGAGTTTTCCTCTCATCACTCAACTGTAACTTTCTGAGTAATCGAAAAATACTGCGCTGAAATTTCTGTGTGTTCTTCATCTGTGATAGATGATTTGTGAAATCCTTTTGAGGATATCTAAGTCTATAGTTAATCAATCTATAGCTTAAGTTTCAGAGTTTAATTGTAAACAGAAAACGAGAATTGTCAGTAGGAACATTCATATGTGTTGAGTGTTCAAAGTTTACTGAAACAGGCGCATTTTCGGTGATCTATGTTTTGATCATTTCTCAGTGCATACTTTAAAGTTTTGCATGAGTGAGAGCTTAGTCTTTAAGTCAGAAGATAAGCTACTCGTAACCAGAAGCATTTGCTTAAACGGGTTCTATTCAAGGAGAACTAAGTCTTAGAAGTTACAGGTGTAAAGTCGACTGTTCAGAATGACAGTTTCAGACAAAAGTAACCTGTGAAGATTAATTTGAAGAAATTGTGCAACAAACTTATGTGTTGTGAAGGTTTTTGACTTACTCTTGGTATAGAGGTGCTCTAATCACGAGAGTAGGTTATTCTGAAGGAGATTAACATTCTCCATCAGTGGTATCAGAGCAGGAAACATCAAAATCAGTGGTATCAGAGCAGGAAACATCAAAATTAGTGGTATCAGAGCAGGAGACATCAAAATCAAAAAAAGGAGGATCCCGATTGCTGCGGTTACAAAGGATTCAACAACCGAAGAACTAAAAGGTGAAAGCTTGAAGGCAAAACCTGAGGAAGAGATCATACGATAGCAAGAAAGACAAACGGAGTCTAATTTGAAGCAAAGGTACATACATTATTCATAAAGGTTGAAGATTTCAACACACAGGAAGACACAAGATGGGAGATTCTCTGCAGATAGAGAAACTGGATAGGGAAAACTATCCTGCGTGGTCAATGAGGATGGAAGCTCATCTTATGAGCAAAGATTTGATAGCTTATATCACAGGAGAAGAAGAAAAGCCACAGTTCAGAGATCCTAGTGTTCCGACTAGGGAAGAGTTAGCAGATTTGAAAAACTGGATGAAGAAAGATGCTCAAGCTAGGAGTATTATCTATATGGCAGTCAATGATTACTTGTTACCTCATATTCGAGGTCTTGAAAGTGCAACGGACATTGGGAATGCATTGGAGGAGCATTTCCAGAATACTACTAAGTCAAGAAAGGCATCCTTATGGGCAGAGTTTACAACCTTCAAGAAGAAGGCTTCTCAGTCCGTTTCAGACTATGTGACAAGAATGAAAGACATTGCAGATGCATTAGGTGCTGTTGATGAAGATATCGAAGAGGATAAATTGGTAAGGCAAATTCTTACAGGCTTAAGAGGTGATGACAAATGGAAGCCGTTTATTTTGTCTACAGAGTTATCACTTGACCATTTCACTCCTGATTTAAATCAGTTGTTAGGTCATATGCTGACATTTGAAAATGATGTTAAAGGAGATGGTGATAAGAGTGCAGGTCACGCAATGTACTCAAAAGATAAAAAGAAGAGTAGCAAAGGAAAGCAACAAGCAAATGAAGATGAAGGAACAACTAGCCAAGCCAACTTCCTAAGAGGAAGAGGAGGTGGCAAAGGTAGAGGAAAAGGCAGAAACAACAAAGATGGAGGCAAAACCTGCTGGATTTGTGGTAAGACAAATCACTTAGCTAATGATTGTTGGCATAATACTCAGAGTAATAATGGATATAATCAAAGTTACAATGCAAGAGGAAGAGGTGGCAGAAATCAAAGAGGAAATTTCAGAGGCAGAGGTGGTAGGAGTTACTTTGGGAGAAATGCAGGTAGAGGATTCCAAAGTCAACAATATAACAATACCTACTACAATTACGATTCAGAACAGAAGGAGGATTCAACATTGATATTGAATGCTACTTGTGAAAGGCAGAATGAAGATCAAAGAGTCTTCTACATTGACTCAGGATGTAGTAATCACCTGAGTGGAAACATATCATTGATGACTGATTTGGAGAATAAAGTTTCTAATCATGTTGTTCAAACAGGTGACAACACAAAGCATAAAGTGAAGTCGATTGGATCAGTAAAAGCCAAAGACGGCAGTACCTTATTGGGTAAGGTTCTGTATGTTCCTACAATTCCTAAGAATTTGATAAGTGTAGGACAAATTGTTGAAAAAGGATATGAAGTGAGATTCACTAATGAAGGAGTATACGTGGAAGATCCCAGTCAGGGGTATAAACAGATTGTTTCAGGAAAAAAAGAAGGAAGACTGTTTACACTGAAGATTCAAGGTAACATTGGTCAGGCCATGTTTACATATGAAGGACATAAAATTTCTGAGTTAGATCTTTGGCACAAAAGGCTTGGACATTTCAATGAAAGAGGTATTAAAGATATGATTAACAATGGTTTAGTGCTTGGATTGCCTAATGTTACAGGTCAACATATGACATACAAATGTGGGGCATGTCAATTTGGTAAAGCTCATAAGAATTCTTATTCCAAGCATGGTTTTATGCATTCAGAGAAGCTTGAGTTGGTACACACAAACGTGTGGGGACCATCAAAGGATTTCAGTATAAATGGATCAAGATATTATGTGATTTATGTTGATGATGCTACTAGATGGATCACTATCTATGTGATTAAGGATAAGTCAGAAGTATTCAATACATTCAAACATTATCATGCATATGCAGAAAGAACTACAGGTCATAAACTGAAGAGATTAAGATCAGATGGAGGGGGAGAGTATTTCTCCAACGAATTCAGTGACTACTTATGGAATGCAGGTATAAAAAGAGAAGTTACTTGCAGATATTCTCCTCAACAAAATGGTGTAGGAGAAAGAAGGAATAGGACTCTTGTTGAGTTTGCAAGGTCCATGATGAATGAGAAAAATTGCCCTAATTATTTGTGGGCTGAAGCTGTAAATACAGCTACTTATTTGGTTAATAGATTACCATGTAAAGCCCTGCAGGGTATGACACCATATGAAGCTTGGTGGGGTAAAAGACCTACCCTGGATCATTGCAGAGTTTTTGGATGTGTGGCATATGCATATGTGCCATCACAATTAAGACACAAATTGGAACCTAAAGCTGAAAAATATGTTTTCATTGGTTATGATGACAGACAGATGGGATACAGGTTGTGGAATCCATCCACAAAACATTTTCTGGTTTCAAAAGATGTTACGTTTGATGAGCAAAGTTCTTGGTATGCAGGAACAGTTAATAACAATACAGGTGATGAAGAAGAAGTGAATCAGAAGAAAGGTAAATCAAAGGTTCAAATAATTGATGAAGAAGAAAATTATGAAGTGCAGGAAGAAGTTGAAGAAAGGCCAAGATTTGATCCTGAGTGTGAAGAACCAGAATCCTCAAGGACTGGAGAACTCAGAAGGTCATCAAGAAATAGATGGCAACCTACAAGGTACAGTTATGATACTTCATTTTTGGCTACAAAAGATTATGCTTACATAGTGAAAGCAGATGAAGACCCTTCTACATATGAAGAGGCAAAAGGTAAGGAAAAATGGGAAAAAGCTATGCAGGAAGAATATGATGCATTGGTAGAAAATCAAACATGGGATTTAGTTCCTAAACCAAATAGCCAGAAGATTATTGGATGCAAGTGGGTCTACAAGACCAAGAGATTTGCAGATGGAAGTGTGTCTAGATACAAAGCTAGACTTGTTGTCAAAGGGTTTGCTCAGACTTATGGAGTTGATTATGATGAGACTTATAGTCCAGTAGCAAAGATGACAACTATCAGAACACTCATAGCTGTTGCTGCGAGTAAAGGTTGGAAGTTATGTCAGTTAGATGTGAAAAATGCTTTTCTAAATGGATATATTTCAGATGATGTGTTCATGGAGCAACCTCAAGGGTTCAGAGATAAAAGATATCCAGATCATGTGTGTAAGCTCAAGAGAGCTTTGTATGGCTTGAAGCAAGCGCCAAGAGCGTGGAATTATAGACTTGTAAAGTTCTTGAAAGAACTTGGTTTTCAGGTGTCTGAAGCAGATAGTAGTCTGCTTATAAAAGCAAGTGATAATGGTTTCATATACATGTGCATATATGTTGATGATATAATTCTTACAGGAACAGATGAGTCAGGTATACAAAGACTCAAGAAGCAAATGGAAAAGGAGTTCAAGATAAGTGACTTGGGAAACTTGTCTTATTTCTTGGGTATGGAGATCACATATACTCAGCATGGAGTATTCGTGACCCAAGAAAGATATTTGAAGAACTTGTTAATCAAGTTTAAAATGAATGATTGCCGAATAGCACCTACTCCAATGGAGGTGAATCACAAACTGAGACAAAGGGTGTTGAGGTACATTAAGGGTACACTCAAAGAAGGTTTGTATTATGGTTTTACATCAGATACAAATATCAAAATATACAGTGATGCAGATTGGGCAGGTAATCCAGATGACAGAAGGTCAACCTATGGATACATGTGTTATGTGGGAGATAAGCTAATCTCATGGTGTTCTAAGAAGCAACATACAGTTGCTTTGTCTTCTACCGAAGCTGAGTACAAAGGCATGGTTGAAGCCGCAAAGGAAGTGATTTGGCTAAAGACTTTAATGAAGAATTTTGACACTATACAGAGGACACCAATCATATTTGGAGATAATATGAGTTCATTATATTTAGCTGCTAATCCTGTTTTTCATGCCAGGACTAAACACATTGAGATTCAGTATCACTTTCTAAGAGAGAAGGTGATGGATAAAGAGATTGAAGTAATCCATACTTCAACGAAAGATCAGATAGCTGATATGCTTACAAAAAGTTTGGATGGACCTAAGTTACAAAGGTTTAAAGATATGGCAGGAATAAAGAAGACAGAGAAAACCTCAATTGATGATTGAGGGGGAGCTGTTGGTGCAAGACAATCAACAATTGAAGGTCTTTAAGTCCGCAGAGATTTCAGTAAAAATTTCCTTAAACAGGTCACCGGAAGATCACCGGAAGGTCACCGGAACAGTACCGGAAGGTCACAGTAAAGTCACCGGAATGTTACCGGAAATGATCACTTTTACAGTTTTCAGTTCATGAAGAGTTGAAAGATGAAAGGAGGAAGAAAAGAACAAATTTTGAAGCTTGGAAGAAGAACCGGAAAAATTGTACACATATGTACAGTAGTATAGTCCGCGTTATAAGCTTGTACAAATTCATCTATAAATACCTGAAAAATGTAGAGGCGCAAAAGGCTAGGAAGAGAATGGAAGAAATGAGAGGCGTATAGGCATTAGAGGCATATACGAGAGAGAAAGGAATAGAATAGAAGAATGAGAAGTTAGATGTTATGAGACATATGAAAAGTTAGTTGAGTTTTCCTCTCATCACTCAACTGTAACTTTCTGAGTAATCGAAAAATACTGCGCCGAAATTTCTGTGTGTTCTTCATCTGTGATAGATGATTTGTGAAATCCTTTTGAGGATATCTAAGTCTATAGTTAATCAATCTATAGCTTAAGTTTCAGAGTTTAATTGTAAACAGAAAACGAGAATTGTCAGTAGGAACATTCATATGTGTTGAGTGTTCAAAGTTTACTGAAACAGGCGCATTTTCGGTGATCAATGTTTTGATCATTTCTCAGTGCATACTTTAAAGTTTTGCATGAGTGAGAGCTTAGTCTTTAAGTCAGAAGATAAGCTACTCGTAACCAGAAGCATTTGCTTAAACGGGTTCTATTCAAGGAGAACTAAGTCTTAGACGTTACAGGTGTAAAGTCGACTGTTCAGAATGACAGTTTCAGACAAAAGTAACCTGTGAAGATTAATTTGAAGAAATTGTGCAGCAAACTTATGTGTTGTGAAGGTTTTTGACTTACTCTTGGTATAGAGGTGCTCTAATCACGAGAGTAGGTTATTCTGAAGGAGATTAACATTCTCCATCAGTTTTCAGCTTCGAGAATTGCACCGAGACGGTGCAAAGACTTGATGTGGGGGTCTGTATCGCGGCATTTCCCTCTCTCTCTCCCCTGCAACCCCCTCCAACGCCACCATCCCCTCCTCTTTTCCCCCACCACCCTCGCGGCCCCCACCATCACCACGACCCCCTCCAACTCCACCAGCCCTCCTCTTTTCCCCCACCACCCCTACAGCCCCCACCATCACCATGACCCCCTCCAACCCCATCGTCCCTCCTCTTTTTCCCCACCACCCCCACGGCCCCCACCATTACCACGACCCCCTCCAACTCCACCAGCCCTCCTCTTTTCCCCCACCACCCCCTCGGCCCCCACCATCACCATAACCCCACACAACTCCACACCCCTCCACAACCCTCCACAAACTCCACAAACCCCACACAACTCCACACCCCTCCACAGCCCTCCACAAACTCCGCAAACCCCACACAACTCCACACCCCTCAACTCCACACCCCTCCACAGCCCTCCACAAACTCTGCAAACCCCACACAAATCCACACCCCTCCAAAGCCCTCCACAAACTCCACAACCCTCCACAAACCCCACAAACCCCACAAACCCCACACAACTCCACAACCCTCCACAACCCTCCACAAACTCCACAAACCCCACACAACTCCACACCCCTCCACAAACCCCACAAACCCCTCAAACTCCACACCCCTCCACAAACTCCACAAACCACACACAACTCCACACCCCTCCACAACCATCCACAAACTCCACAAACCCCACACAACTCCACACCCCTCCATAGTCCTCCACAAACTCCACAAATCCCACAAACACCACAAACCCCACACCCTCCACGATCCCCCACAAACCCCACAAACCCCACAAACACCAAAAACCCCACAAACACCACAAACCCCACAAACACCACAAACCCCACAAACCCCACACCACTCCACGAGCCCCCACAAACCCCACACCCCTCCACAACCCCCCACAAACCCCACAAACCCCACAAACCCCACACCCCTCCACGACCCCCCACAAACCCCACAAACACCACAAACCCCACAAACTCACACCACTCCACGACCCCCCACAAACCCCACAAACCCCACACCCCTCCACAACCCCCCACAAACCCCACAAACCCCACAAATCCCACAATTTCCCACGACCTCCCACAAAGTTCTCATGGAGTTTTTGATGGATATTTGGAGGATCATTTCTTAACCAAACCCTACAGTGTTATATATCATTGGAAAGATCTCGACAAGTACTTTCCAATGATCCAATG
Source organism: Ceratopteris richardii (assembly GCA_020310875.1). Lineage (NCBI taxonomy): Eukaryota > Viridiplantae > Streptophyta > Polypodiopsida > Polypodiales > Pteridaceae > Ceratopteris > Ceratopteris richardii. The sequence continues at coordinate 82,748,501 of CM035425.1, read as the reverse complement.
ATAATTTTGAAATCTTGGATCAATTTTTGACCACACCCCAAAAACCCCCACGACTCCCCACAACTCACCCCCTATTCCCTTCCACAACCTCCCACACCCCCCGTAATCTCCCTCAACTCCTCACAACTCACCTCCCACACCACCCACTTAATATGAAGGATCAAAAGCTACTACAAAAATTAGGTGAAGGATGTGCTTCTCAAGGTCATTCAAACATCACGGGCGGCACAAAATGAGGATCTCAGCTTGCATGCAAAAGTGACAGTAAAAGTGTAAGTGGTAAAAGTGAAAGTGGAGAAATGACTTTTGCCGCCAACCATTCATGACGACTGCCTATTTTTGAGGATCCAATTCAAGATTGGTAGCATATTTGATCTACCCCTCCAATTTTGGGAAATCAACCGGCGCATGATCAGTGGACGTGAGGAATCGGCAAGGCCCTCTTGGCCTATTGGAGGCTATAAAAGCAATGGACTTGTGTTCATTTGGGATACATTCATATACACACATATACTTATATGCGTACAAGGGTCCTCTCTTTGCACTCTGTGGTCACAAGCCTACTGTGGGAAGTCACTCTGTGGTGCGGATACAGAGCGTGGGCTTCCCAGTGGAGGGCTAATATCACTATAGTGTGAAGAGAGTGGCCTAGCTTTGTCTTTCAGTGTGAGTCAGTGGTATTTTTAGGCTCTTTTCCTTAGAGCAATTCTTCAGACTTTGTATTGATGAGTGCTAATCTGCATCTAGCTGTGTCCATTGTACGGATTGGATGAATCCCTTGTATTGATGTTGTTTAATTCTGGAGTGGCATGATAGCCGAGAGCATGAACTTTTGAGCATCTCTTTGGCCTATGTTGTAATCATCTGATTCGAACCAAGGAGTGGATGGTCTTCCATTATTGTCATTTTGTCATTAATATTTTCTTGAGTATTCATAACTCTGTGCAATCATTGATATCTGCCTGCTCACAGAAGTGTTAAAGGGTATATTTCCCTAAGGAGAACCTCCCTTGAGTAGGTGAAGTACTGGGATGCTTACTGCATGCTCCTGTTAAAAGTAGATACCCCAGTACCTCCTCTACAAATCAACAACCTTGTACTGACATGTGTACCTTCTCGATGATGTCATGATGCTAATCTGCTAATGTGACAGTGAAGGGTGCCACCTTGGTGAGGTTCAGTTTGAGTTTCTTCATTGTAAAATCAGGCATCAGGTTGATGCTAGAGCCTCCATCTATAATGACACTAGTCAAACCTTCATTGTTTATAAAAACAGATAGCCTTGAGCTCTCATAGTCTACCAAGGGTGCAAGCAGAAAGTCAACCATGAAACCATCTACACTCGGTGGTGGGCTTAGGTAGGTTGAGTGTATAACTTTCAATAATTCACTTCTTACTTTCGAATCCATTTTTATGGGTTGGTACAAACTAACCTTGTGATGAATACCTTGCAAGATTTCCTCAATCTTAACCTCCTATGTGTCTTCCGGAGAGCTTGCAAGTTGGTCCCTAAGGGAAGTAGTCACCTGTTGCTCTAGCACAATGGTGAGAACCACGTTAAGAAGCTCCACCTCCTTAATGTCAATCCGCGGAAGAGATAGGAGTGATGTGAAGATTGTGAATGTGAGATGTAGTGAGAGTGAAGGTGAGAAGCATAGAGATGCACACACACATACACACACACAACAAAGAGACAAGCAAGACACAATGGAAGGTAGGAAATCAACTCTATTGCTCAAGATCTCAATTACAAGCTCACAGTAGCTCTAAGCTCACACTAACCAACCTCAAAAATGAGCTCTCTAGCTCTTTTTATAGATTCTAGAATAGTTTTGACCGGTTTCATATCTAGCGACCGGCATAGTTAAAAAATAGGTCCTAAATGCTATTTGAAAGGGTAAACGGTGTCTAAAAATAACCAAAATTGGTATGCTCATTCTACCTAAGCTCCTCAAGCTCGAGGACTCCTCAGCTTGCACAAAATGGAGCTATAAATTATAAAAAGGGTTTTTGTATGTTACATATAGTACAAAAGGGATGAAAATCACTGTTGGAGGTTTTGAAAAGTATTTAGAAAATATAATTCTTTGAAAAATGATTTGACTGACTCCCTGCTTCTTCGTTATGCTCTGTCTTCACATGCTTCCGTGTCTTCTATGCCTCTGGTTGCTGCCAACATCACCATATCATAAGCTCCTTCAATGTCTGCTTGGCCCTTCCAACCAGCCTTCTTTTCCTCATCTCTATTTTTGAGTCCCTGTTGTTCCTCTCTACAGGTTGCTACTGCTTGCCTGGCTCTGGTCATCATGGGCACTGAAGAATATGAAACAGCATAAGACTAAGTGGTCATACCTTGTACTTGTGGGGAGACTACAATCATGTGAATTGGAGCAGGGTGGCTTCTTGGGCAATCTCTGGTATAGTGATCCTTGACATCTGGACAATGCTGATAGGGAGGTGCACCTTCTAGTAGGGAACACATGTTCTGTATATGGCCATACTCACCACATTGATAACACATCAGTGGCCTATTATATCTAGGCCGAGTTAGATGGGTCTCTTCTCTATTAGGTGCATTTGAAGTACTAGCATAATACAAATTAAGAAGAGGAGGGTTACCATGCTATTGTACTCCCTTGAGGTAGTAGCAGTCTCTTGCTTCATGACCATCCTTGCCACAGAATTGACAGCTCACCTTGTTAGGACAATTAACATTGGAATGTCCACTCTTGCTACATATTGTACACCAAACCTGCCTTCGTATGTCCTGTGTAGTCCACAAATCTTCTAACTCGCGACGAAGTTGAGCTACTTCATCAACATTGTGGCATGGTGGTGGTGGCATGACCTTCTCTTCTTGTTGACTCTGCTGCATTCTTAAGGCTTCCAACTCCTTCTTGAGTTGCGCGATAGGATCTTAGTGTGATGCATAACTTGGTTGAGTATCTCCTTCAAAATGTAGCCTAGCCTCCTCAATGCGTGATGCAGTTGCAACAAAATCATCCAGTGTTGCATCCAATCTAAGAGATTCACAAAGCTTCTATTGAGATGACTTTGGCAGAGCTTTCTCTATCCATTTTTTAACTAGGAAATCACTTGGAGCATGTGGTAGACGTGAAACAAGTGCTTTTTTCCTAGTGTGAAGTTCATGAAAGGATTCAACTGGTCTCAATTTTAGGTTCTCTAGCTGATCTAGAGCTCTTTTCGAGGAGTCACTTGGTCAGAATGTCTGTGAGAATACCGTCTTCAGTACCTCCTACGTAGTGAAGTGGCCATTTGCATATTGACTATACCATTTGCCGGCAAGGCCTTCCAATGTAGATGGGAAAAGTACTAGCATTGCATCCTCTCAGTTCTCCAGACCTTGTCCGCGGCATAAGGAAATGAATCTCCTCACGTGATCATCTGCATCCTCATAAGCCAACCCCTTAAAAGTAGGAAACTGGTGCTTTTTGTGAAGTATCTGAGGAAAAATCTAATGTCCTCCTCAGCTTCTCTTTTGAGAAAGATCCTCCATTGGTACTGGTGCTTTTTGTGAAGTATCTGAGGAAAAATCTAATGTCCTCCTCAGCTTCTCTTTTGAGAGTAGGGTTGAAGCCAATTCAATGGAAAAATTTAAGGGTAGTGGGGTACTCACTGAAGGTAGAGCTGACTTCTTGAGGCTCCTTTCTAAACGAAGAGGTTCTCTGTCTACTCGAGTATTGGTCATGTACCCACTCACAGGATGCAAAAAAAATCAAGAAACAATGCGACAACAACTGTATACTGCACTAATTACCTCACACAAAAATGCAAGGGTCCCACCGTGCATGCCAAACTGTAGAGGGGGTAACCGGGTCTATACTTCTAGTACTCCTTCTACTCAAGGGAGGTTCACCTTAGCAAAGTATACCCTGTAACATGACTGTGTGAGGTACTACTTGAGAAGATAACCGAGAAATAGAAAGAGTGTTACAAAGATGCTGAATAATTCAACCAAGATTGAAAAAATTGCCCTAGTACACAAAAGATAAACTTGTTAACAGTACAAAAGGTCTAATCACTCCAAAGATGAACTAGGACATCTCAACACAGAGAAGGTATACAAACACAGAGAAGGTATACAATAGTGTGAGTCATCAGCACAAATGCTACGAACTCCAACTTGCAAGTGACTATCCTAGTGTATCCAATCTCACTTTCATGCCGACTGCTCCCAACGCTGAAGCTCTCACTCTGTATATTCTCCAACAGAGAAGCCTCTTCCACAATGGGCAAAAAAACACCAGTGAGCAGAGAATAATCAAGGAGTAGCCTCATGAGAACACTCTCATAATACCACAGTAACACAAGAAGACCCAAATTGACAAAAGCTAGAGTCACGGGGAGATGACAATGAGTTTATCCCTCAACTTCCTAAATCGCTATATATCCTTGCGAATGGATCCTTCACTATCATATATCTTTGACCGTATGTACCTCCTCCTTCAAACCAGTGCAACTGCTTCTTCTATAGAGCTCCAGACCAAGAGAGTGGCTTCCACCATATGCAATCATTTACTACACCATCATTGTTCACTACACACGCGCAGGCCAAGAGAGTGGTCTATTCCTCGAGGCTTTAACTTTGAAATTGCAAATGTACAAGGAAGGGCATAGTACCCATTGCTGACATATTTAGGTAGTGATGTGTGTGAACACTCTAGGATGCCGAGGCACTTTTTTCCCTCTTTAAGAGGTTTTTTTCCCCGGCTTGTATATACGCCTATTGCCCTAATGGGCTACTTATCTTTGTACATTCTCTACTAATACATTCAGTATTGTGTGTTGTGCTCCAAGCTTCTTCTTCTTTTTTGCAGTTTCAGAATCGCACAAATTTTGGTGAGCATACTCAGTATGATATGGACATCAAAATGCTTCGCTCTTTGGTGCCGAAATCGCGATCTAAGCTCGTTTTGGCCTCCGAACGCACTATTGTAGCGCTTGTGCAGGCTATTTCATCTTTTTGTGCCAAAGGTATATACCAGTTTCTATTCGCCAGTATAAGCATCTTGAACTCTGCTACAAGTCTAGGAGAATTCGTCTTGGCAGTTCTGTTCAACTTTTTGAGATACAATCAATTTTCTGCATCAAGATATTTTAGTGCCCGGCCATGGCTGAAAGTAGTGATGTATTCCGTATGTTGGCTGTTGAGGATAAGTTGGATGGTACCAACTACCCGTTATGGGCTTATATGATGCGACATGTGTTGGTTGCAAAAGGATTGTGGAACATTGTGCAGGGTGTCGAAAAATGTCCTATCACGCCTGCAACTGTTACAACTGTAGGTATCGAAGCTGATGCAGAAGGTGTTGAAGATGATGATAATCTGCATATTCCTCTTTGTGATGCAGTTTCTGTTGCACCTACTGTAGAGCAGATTCGCTGGGATGGCAGAGATGCTTAGGCACATGCATTGATAGCTTTGTCTATCAAACGTGCCATTATTCCTCACATTCGCTCTTGCAGAGCTAAGGATGCTTGGAATACACTTACCACATTATACCAAGCTAGGAATGAGGCTCGTGTTGCTTACCTCCGAAAATAGTTGGAGAGTGAGCACATGAATGAAGGTGATTCTATGGACAATTTCCTAACGAAGATCAAAGACTTGAAGGAACAATTGATTTTTGGTGACTAGGTTATACCAGATAGCTCACTTGTGCAGACCGTTCTGAATGGTCTTCTTGATTCATATCAGAGTTTTGCTTCTACTCTTCGGTTGATGATGAAAGGCAATCCAAATGCCTTATCATTTGAGGAGTTAGTCTCTGTTCTATTGCAGGAAGATTAGTCCAGGCATAACAGGTCCATTATGCAAGTTGCAAATCAAGCTTTCCTAGCTAGTCAGAAGGGCAAAGGAAGATGGAGCTCTTCAGCTAGTAAGCAGAAATCTACTAATTCTGCACATTCGAAGAAGGAAGATAAAGATGAGAAGAAATCAAAAAAGCAGAAATTATTTTGTAAGTACTATAAAGGGAATGACCATATCATAAAGAAGTGTCCAAAACTGGCTGCTAAAGAGGCAAAGAAGAAAGAGGCTGGAATGGTTGTTGCAGAGGCCTCTACACCAAAAACAGAGTCTACTAATCTTGTGCAGGAAGAAGAATGGGCATTTTCTACTGTCTGCACTTTTGACCCATCTTCTCATGAGCAGTGCATGTTTGCAATAGACTCAGATGTTTGGTATTTTGACAGTGGGGCAACCAAACATATTACCTCACAGTTTAGTTTCTTCTCTTCACTCAAGCCTGCCCCTATAGGGAATACTATTACATGCGCCAAAAAATCCTCTTAACCTGTTATGGGAGTTGGTAAGATCATTTTTGACTACTACTATGGTAGCTCTTTCACTTTGTCAGATGCTTTGTTTGTGCCAGGGATCAAGAAAAATCTGTTATCAGTTTCTGCATTAGCCAAGATCGGCTTGGTTGTGAAATTTGTTGATGACAGATGTACAGTTCATGATCTTTCAAATGACGACGTGATCATTGTTTCTGGCATTCTATGTCGTGGGTTGTATAAGCTCATAGACTATGAAAGATCTGTAAATGATTTGGCATGTGCAGTACATGATTCTCAGGCTATGTTAGATGCAAAGCTTTGGCATGCACGCTTTGATCATCTAAATTTTGCTAGTTTGCTATGCCTGCAGAAATCTGAAATGGTGTCCTCTTTGCCCAAACTTGAGGAACCTGGAAAACATAATTATGAAGGCTGTATTTTGGGCAAAATGCAACATTCTTCCTTTCCAAAAGATGGTTCAGTTAGGGCTACTCAGAAATTGCAGCTTGTACATAGTTATGTCTGTGGTCCTATGCAGACAGCTTCTTTTGGGAATTATCTTTACTTCGTGAATTTCATCGATGATTTTTCCAAGCATGCATGGGTATATTCATTGAAGGCAAAGTCCGAAGTGTTCATGTGCTTCAAACAATTTTTGGTTTTGGCTGAAAATCTGTCAGCATGTAAAATGGGCACCCTCTGTTCTGACCGAGGGGGGGAATATATGTCTTCTCACTTTAATGCATTTCTGGCTGAACGTGGGATAAAACACCAGTGTACAGTGCCATATACACCTCAACAGAATGGAGTTGCTGAACGAAAGAACATGTCACTCATGGAGATGGCGAGGTGTATGGTCAAGAGTTAGGCTTTACCACATAGTTTCTGGCTTGAGGCTATCATGTGTGCAACATATGTACTGAACAGGTGTCCCACTAAAGCACTCCAGTCTATCACTCCATATGAGGCTTGGCATGATCGCAGGCTTGGCATGATCGCAAGCCATCTGTTGCTCATGTGCGTGTTTTTTGTTGTTTGGCATATGCATTAGTGCATGAACAACATCGCAGAAAATTGGATGATAAAGCAATAAAATGTATTTTTGTTGGATATAGTTCTAAAAGTAAAGGCTATCGTCTGTATCCTCCACAGACTAAATGCATTCTGGTTAGCCATGATGTTGTTTTTCTGGAAGATGCTATTCAACCATTGCTTTCATGTACTAAGGAGACATGTGTTAGCACCAAAGACATGTATGATACTTTGCTGCCTCTTTTTACAGGTGGACAGTCTAGTGCTGGTCCCAATGAGGCAACTTCTCAACCTTTGCAGGTTTCATGTGATGATGTAGATCATTCCATTTCTGATGCAGATTTACATGATGCACTAGTTGATGAGAGAGCTGATATCGACCAGGCAAAAACTATGCCAAAATGGTTGGTGCAGACGTTGTGTGACAACAAATTAGATGCACCTCTGTCATATCATACTCGTTCAGGCTCTCATAGTGCCTCTTTTGCATCAAATTGCTATGCTATGGCTGCATCTAGTCTCTGTGATGAGAATGATCTTGTTTCATTTGATGAAGCACAAAACTCAAAAAATTGGATGGCTGTTATGCAATATGAATATGATGCTATAATGAAGAATGGTACTTGGTCTTTATGTGACTTGCGTCCTGGCAAGAAGGCCATTGGCACTAAGTGGGTATACAAGATGAAGTGTAAACCGGATGGTACAGTTGACATGTATAAGGCTAGGCTTGTTGCAAAGGGTTATGCACAAGAAAGAGGCATTGATTTTGATGAGACATTTGCACCTACATGCCATATGACTACTGTTTGGAGCATTTGTGCACTTACAACTCATCATGGTTGGAATGTACATCATTTGGACATTAAAACAACACTTCTGAATGGTGACTTGCATGAAGAAGCCCCGTGGCTTTGTGCAAAAAGGGCATGAAAACCAGGTGTGCAGGTTAAAGAAGGCATTATATGGTTTAAAGCAAGCAACACGTGCCTAGTATGAGAAGATACATGCCTATCTGATTGCACATGGTTTTGAGAACAGTCCAACTGAAAGCACCTACTAAATGACATCTCCTAATAAAGGCAATAATCCACTAAGCAACTCTTGTTGAAAAACATCTTCGCCTTTTGGAATGTAAAATGCATCTTTGATGTCCTTGAAAGTGGTCAAGGTATTATCATCATAGTCCAAAATCCACTTCATAACATAACCTGTTAAGGTAGCTTGGAACATGCAAATTTTATGGGCTTCATCAATGGTACCATCCAGTAAGGCATAGCTTTTTGAAAAGGTGTATACATGCATATCAGGGCCTTCTAAAGGATCCTTGTTGAATTTGGCATAAACTATCCTAGACACTCTTGAGGGATTGAGGAAAGCCATTTTCTTTACTCTGACACAACAACATCTACCTATGCAACCACAATCAGGTTTTCTTAGTTATGAAACTACTCAAGTGACGATCGGTGAGGGTGTGAATGTGCATGGAGTTATTCAAATATTTTTGGAGATATGTAGAAGAATATATTTAGAAGATAGTTATTTTAAGAAGATAGTATTTTTAGTTATTTTTGTAAAAATAATAGATTGCTTTATAAATAGATAATCATGATTTTGTAAATAAATCAAAAGTACATTATATAAAGCATGGCCCTCATGTATCTTCTATTCAGGACATAATATGAATTACCTATAAAAACACATGCTCTGATAGACCCATCCATCAGAGGGGGGAGATTGTACCCACTCTAGTGTCGTCTCTTGTCTCTTTCTATTCTGTGAGTACTTATGTGTGATTCATTTTTGTACTATCCTTTGTGTTCGTGCGTCAGGATCCGAAGGGCAATAGTGGTATCAGAGCATCAAGGATTTCTCGTTGTTTTGCGTGAGCTTTTTTTATGTTATTTTTTCATCTCCATTGTCATCTTCATGCTAGAGTTTCATCGTCGTTTTTGCTTGTGGATATTTTCACGAACATCATCGTTGGTTGTGTTTATATATTTATGTAGTGATGTGTGTGAACATGAACACTCTAGGACCGCTGAGGCACTTTTTTCCTTGTTTAGGAGGTTTTTTTCCCCCAACTTGTATATATGCCTATTGCCTTGATGGGATACTTATCTTTGTACATTCTCTAGTAATACATTCAGTATCGTGTGTTGTGCTCCAAGCTTCTTCTTCCTTGTGTTGTTCGTGTGCTTCCGCAGACGCCTAACTCCAACAATTGGTATCAGAGCAGGTTGCTACTTCGTTTAGGGCATCGTCGACACTCCTCCGGTTACAGTCTCAGATTCACATGAAATTTGGTGAGCATACTCAGCGTGTTTCAGAGATCAAAACTGCTTTGCTTTGTGGTGCCGAAATCGTGACCTGAGCTCGTTTCGGCCTCCGAACACACTATCACAGCACTTCTACAGGCCATTTCGTCTTTTTGTGCCAAAGGTATATACCTGTTTTAGTTTGCCAGTATAAGCATCTTGAAGTCTACTACATGTTTAGCAGAACTCGTTTGGGCAGTTTCGTTCAACTTTAAATTTTTTGCATCAAGGTATTTAAGTCACCGGCCATGGCTAAAAGCAGTGATGTATTTTGTATGTTGGTTGTTGAGGATAAGTTGGATGGTACCAACTACCCATTGTGGGCTTATATGATGCGACATCTATTGATTGCAAAAGGACTGTGGAACATTGTGCAGGGTGTTGAAAAACGTCCCATCACACCTTCAACTGTTACAACTGCAGGTACTGAAGCTGATGCAGAAGGTGTCAAAGATGATGATATTTTGCATATTCCTATTCATGCTACCATTTTTGCTGCACCTACTGCAGAGCAGATTCGTTAGGATGGCAGAGATGCTCAGGCACATGCATTGATAACTTTGTCTATCAAACGTGCCATTATTCCTCACATTCGCTCTTGCAGAACAACTAAGGATGCTTGGGATACACTTACCACATTGTACCAAGCTAGGAATGAGGCTCGTGTTGCTTACCTCCGAAAACAGTTGGAGAGTGAGCACATGAATGAAGGTGATTCTATGGAGAGTTTTCAAACAAAGATCAAAGACTTGAAGGAACAATTGATTTTTGCTTATGAGATTATACCAGATAGCTCACTTGTGCAGACCGTTTTGAATGGTCTTCCTGATTCATATCAGAGTTTTGCTTCTACTCTTCGGTTGATGATGAAAGGCAATCCAAATGCCTTGTCATTTGAGGAGTTAGTCTTGTTGGTGCAGACCAATCACCAATTGAAGATTTGAAGGACAAAGGATGGAGATGAGATCAAGTTTTGAAGCAAAGAAGATGGATACATTCACAGAGTGAAAGACATGTACACATATGTACATTAGTTAAGACATAGGTTACTTATACTTATGCTTTGATATAAATCTGTACATAATTGCCTATAAATACTTTTTGAAAATGTCGGGGCAAAGAGAGAAGACAAGGAGAGACAATAGGAGATCATGAGATTAGTGTATTGAGAAGTAGAAAATGTCATTAGACATGTGTGAAGTGAGTTGAACTCTCCATCCTCACTCAGTTGTAAATTTCTGAGAAATAGAAGGGAAAATTGCACCCGATGTTTCTATGTTTTCTCCCTGTGTGATAGATCTTTTGTAAATTCCTTTTGGAGATATCTAAGTCCATAGTTAATCAATCTATGGCTAGAGTTTGAGAGTCTAATTGTGATCAGGCTAAGAGAATTGTGTGTAGGAACATTTACATGTGAGAAAGTACTCACTGGTTCCTGAAACAGGCGCAAATTTTGATCTTAATGATTTGATCATTTCTCACTCCACAGTTTAAAGTTTTGTGCAAGTAAGCACTTAATCTTTAAGTTGGAAGGTAAGCTACTCGTGGCTAGAAGCATTTGCTTAAACGGGTTCTATACTGTGAGAATTAAAGTTAAGAAGTTAGGGGTGTCCAAATCGACTTCTCAGAAGTGCAGATTTAGACATAGCTGACTTGGTAAGTATATTTCTCAAGATCTACTGAACCTTTTGAAGTAATTCGACTTGGAGAAGGTGCGCAATCCTTAGGCGACACCTTGTGCAAAGTTTTTTAAAAAACTTTACACATTTACTCAGTCAATGAGCAAGATCTATGCAGCAGACTTTCTGAGGAAATTCCTTCTTCACAATTTAGTCAAGAAGTTGATATTTGGTCGTTGATAGCTTAAATTGGTGAAGGTTTTGACTTACTCTTGATATAGAGGTGTTCTAAATTCAAGAGTAGGTTGTTCTTTTGGAGATTAACACTCTCCATCAGTGGTATCAGAGCAGGAGACATCAAAATCAAGGAAAGGAGGATCCCGACTGCTGCAGATTCAAGAAATTCAACAACTGAAGAACTAAAAGGTGAAAGCTTGAAGGCAAAGCTTGAGGAGGAGACCATACGACATCAAGAAAGACAAAAGGACTCTAATTTGAAGTAAAGGTACATATATTATTCATAAAGCTTGAAGATTTCAATACACAGGTGGACACAAGATGGGAGATTCTTTACAGATAGAGAAATTGGATAGGGAAAACTATCCTGCATGGTCAATGAGGATGGAAGCTCATCTTATGAGCAAAGATTTAATAGCTTACATCACAGGAGAAGAAGAGAAGCCACAGTTCAGAGATCCTAGTGTTCCAACTAGGGAAGAGTTAGCAGATTTGAAAAATTGGATGAAGAAAGATGCTCAAGCTAGGAGCATTATATATATGGCAGTTAATGATTACTTGTTACCTCATATTCGAGGTCTTGAAAGTGCAACTGATATTTGGAATGCTTTGGAGGAGCATTTCCAGAATACTACTAAGTCAAGGAAGGCATCCTTATGGGCAGAGTTTACCACTTTTAAGAAGAAGGGTTCTCAATCCATTTCAGACTATGTGACAAGAATGAAAGATATTGCAGATGCTTTAGGAGCTGTTGATGAAGACATTGAGGAGGATAAATTGGTAAGGCAAATCCTTACAGGTTTAAGAGGTGATGACAAATGGAAGCCATTCATTTTGTCTACAGAATTATCACTTGATCATTTCACTCCTGATTTAAATCAGTTGCTAGGTCATATGCTAACATTTGAGCAGGATGTTAAAGGAGATGGTGACAAAAGTACAGGTCATGCAATGTACTCAAAGGACAAGAAGAAAGCTAACAAAGGAAAGCAACAAGCAGGTGAAGATGAAGGTACAACTAGTCAAGCCAACTTCCTAAGAGGTAGAGGAGGTGGCAAAGGTAGAGTAAGAGGCAGAAACAACAAAGATGGAGGCAAAGCTTGTTGGATTTGTGGTAAGACAAATCATTTAGCTAATGATTGTTGGCATAATAATCAGAGTAATGGTGGATATAATCAGAACTATAATACAAGAGGAAGAGGTGGCAGAAATCAAAGAGGTAATTTCAGAGGCAGAGGTAGTAGGGGTTACTTTGGAAGAAATGCAGGTAGAGGTTTCCAAAGTCAACAATATAACAACACCTACTATAATTATGCTTCAGATCAAAAGGAAGATTCAACATTGATAATGAATGCAACTTGTGAAAGGCAGAATGAAGATCAAAGAGTCTTTTACATTGATTCAGGGTGTAGCAATCACCTGAGTGGTAATATAGCCTTGATGACTGATTTGGAGAATAAGGTATCTAATCATGTTGTTCAAACAGGTGACAACACAAAGCACAATGTGAAGTCAATTGGATCAGTGAAGGCCAAGGATGGTAGCACCTTATTGAGTAAGGTCTTGTATGTTCCTACAATTCCTAAGAATTTGATAAGTGTAGGACAAATTGTGGAAAAAGGTTATGAAGTAAGGTTCACTAATGAAGGAGTGTTTGTGGAAGACCCTAGCAATGGGTATAAACAAATTGTTTCAGGGAAGAAAGAAGGAAGATTGTTCACATTGAAGATTCAAGGTAATATTGGTCATGCCATGTTCACATATGGAGGACATAAGATCTCTGAGTTAGACCTTTGGCACAAGAGGCTTGGACATTTCAATGAAAGAGGTATTAAAGACATGATTAACAATGGTTCAGTGCTTGGTTTGCCTAATGTTGCAGGTCAACATATGACACACAGATGTGAGGCATGCCAATTAGGTAAGGCTCATAAGCTTTCCTACTCCAAGCATGGTTTTATGTACTCAGAGAAGCTTGAGTTGGTACATACAGATGTGTGGGGACCATCAAAGGATTTCAGTATAAATGGGTCAAGATATTATGTGATTTATGTTGATGATGCTACTAGATGGATCACTATTTATGTGATCAAAGATAAGTCAGAAGTGTTTAATACATTTAAACACTATCATGCATATGCAGAAAGAATTATAGGACATAAGTTGAAAAGACTAAGGTCAGATGGAGGGGGAGAGTATTTCTCTAATGAATTCAGTAATTACGTGTGGGATGCAGGTATAAAAAGGGAAGTTACTTGCAGGTACTCTCCTCAACAAAATGGTGTAGCAGAAAGGAGAAATAGAACTCTTGTTGAGTTTGCAAGGTCCATGATGAAGGAGAAAAATTGCCCTAATTATTTGTGGGCTGAGGCTGTAAATACAGCTACTTATTTGGTCAATAGGTTACCATGTAAAGCTTTGCAGGGAATGACACCTTATGAGGCATGGTGGGGTAAGAGACCTACACTAGACCATTGCAAAGTATTTGGATGTTTGGCCTATGCATATGTGCCATCACAATTAAGGCACAAATTGGAACCTAAAGCTGAAAAATATGTGTTTATTGGTTATGATGATAAGCAGATGGGATACAGGTTGTGGAATCCATCCACAAAACATTTTCTTGTATCAAAAGATGTTACATTTGATGAGCAAGGTACTTGGTATGCAGGTACTATCAATATTAATACAGATGATGAAGTGGTTGTGAGCCAAAGGAAAGGTAAGTCAAAGGTTCAAATAATTGATGAAGAAGAGAATAATGAAGTGCAGGTTGAAGTGGAAGAAACACCTAGGTTTTGATCCTGAATATGAAGAACCAGAAACCTCAAGAAGTGGAGAACTTAGGAGGTCTACAAGGAACAAATGGCAACCTACAAGGTATAACTATGATACTTCATTTCTGGCTACCAAAGATTATGCTTACATGATTAAAACAGATGAAGACCCTTCTACATATGAAGAGGCAAAAGGTAAAGAAAATTGGGAGAAAGCTATGCAGGAAGAATATGATGCATTATTGGAGAATCAAACATGGGATTTGGTTCCAAAACCAAATAGCCAGAAGATCATTGGATGTAAGTGGGTTTATAAGACAAAAAGATTTGCAGATGGAAGTGTGTCTAGGTACAAAGCTAGACTTGTTGTCAAAGGGTTTGCTCAGACATATGGTGTTGACTATGATGAGACTTATAGTCCTGTGGCAAAGATGACAACCATCAGGACACTTATAGCAATTGCTGCATGTAAAGGTTGGAAATTGTGTCAATTAGATGTGAAAAATGCTTTTTTGAATGGTTATATTTCAGATGATGTATTCATGGAGCAACCTCAAGGGTTCAGAGATAAAAGGTATCCAGATCATGTGTGCAAGCTCAAGAGAGCTTTGCATGGCTTGAAGCAGGCCCCAAGGGCATGGAATTATAGACTTGTAAAGTTCTTGAAAGAACTTGGATTTCAGGTGTCAAAAGCAGATAGTAGCTTGCTTGTCAAAGCAAGTGATGATGGGTTTATTTACATGTGCATATATGTTGATGATATAATCCTTACAGGTACAGATGAGGAAGGAATACAAAGACTAAAGAAGCAAATGGAAAAGGAGTTCAAAATAAGTGACTTGGGAGACTTGTCATACTTCTTGGGCATGGAGATTACATATACTCAACATGGAGTATTTGTGACCCAAGAAAGGTATTTGAAGAACTTGTTAATCAAGTTTAAAATGGATGATTGCAGGGTAGCACCTACACCAATGGAGGTGAATCACAAATTGAGTAAATTTGGAGGTGAAGAATTCAAGGACATGAGACAATATCAAAGTTTGGTTGGTAGTCTTATCTATGCTACTTTAACTAGACCTGATTTATCATATGCAGTAGGGGTTTTGTCTCAATTCATGCATTGTCCTAGGAAAGAGCATTGGATTGCAGGTCAAAGAGTGTTGAGGTACATTAAGGGTACACTCAAAGAAGGTTTGTATAATGGGTTCACATCAGATACAAACATCAAGATCTATAGTGATGCAGATTGGGCAGGTAATCCAGATGATAGAAGATCAACTTATGGATACATGTGTTATGTGGGAGATAAGTTAATCTCCTGGTGCTCAAAGAAGCAACATACAGTTGCTTTGTCATCTACAGAAGCAGAGTACAAAGGCATGGTTGAAGCTACAAAAGAAGTGATATGGCTTAAGACTCTAATGAAGAGTTTTGACACTATACAAAACATACCTATCATTTATGGTGATAACATGAGTTCATTATATCTAGCTGCTAATCCTATTTTTCATGCCAGGACTAAACACATTGAGATACAGTATCACTTTCTAAGAGAGAAGGTGATGGATAAGGAGATTGAAGTCATACATACTTCAACAAAAGATCAGATAGCTGATATGCTTACAAAGAGTTTGGATGGACCAAAGCTACAGAAGTTTAAAGACATGGCAGGTATAAAGAAGGTAAGAGAAACCTCAATTGATGATTGAGGGGGAGCTGTTGGTGCAGACCAATCACCAATTGAAGATTTGAAGGACAAAGGATGGAGATGAGATCAAGTTTTGAAGCAAAGAAGATGGATACATTCACAGAGTGAAAGACATGTACACATATGTACATTAGTTAGGACATAGGTTACTTATACTTATGCTTTGATATAAATCTGTACATAATTGCCTATAAATACTTTTTGAAAATGTCGGGGCAAAGAGAGAAGACAAGGAGAGATAATAGGAGATCATGAGATTAGTGTATTGAGAAGTAGAAAATGTCATTAGACATGTGAGTTGAACTCTCCATCCTCACTCAGTTGTAAATTTCTGAGAAATAGAAGGGAAAATTACGCCCGATGTTTCTGTGTTTTCTCCCTGTGTGATAGATCTTTTGTGAATTCCTTTTGGAGATATCTAAGTCCATAGTTAATCAATCTATGGCTAGAGTTTGAGAGTCTAATTGTGATCAGGCTAAGAGAATTGTGTGTAGAAACATTTACATGTGAGAAAGTACTCACTGGTTCCTGAAACAGGCACAAATTTTGATCTTAATGATTTGATCATTTCTCACTCCACAGTTTAAAGTTTTGTGCAAGTAAGCACTTAATCTTTAAGTTGGAAGGTAAGCTACTCGTGGCTAGAAGCATTTGCTTAAACGGGTTCTATACTGTGAGAATTAAAGTTAAGAAGTTAGGGGTGTCCAAATCGACTTCTCAGAAGTGCAGATTTAGACATAGCTGACTTGGTAAGTAGATTTCTCAAGATCTACTGAACCTTTTGAAGTAATTCGACTTGGAGAAGGTGCGCAATCCTTAGGCGACACCTTGTGCAAAGTTTTATAAAAAACTTTACACATTTACTCAGTCAATGAGCAAGATCTATGCAGCAGACTTTCTGAGGAAATTCCTTCTTCACAGTTTAGTCAAGAAATTGATATTTGGTCATTGATAGCTTGAATTGGTGAAGGTTTTGACTTACTCTTGATATAGAGGTGTTCTAAATTCAAGAGTAGGTTGTTCTTTTGGAGATTAACACTCTCCATCAAGTCTCTATTCTGTTGCAAGAAGATCAGTCCAGGCAAAACAGGTCCATTATGCGTGTTGCAGATCAAGCTTTCTTGGCTAGTCAGAAGGGCAAAGGAAAATGGAGCTCTTCTACTAGTAAGTAGAAATCTGCAAATGCTGTACATTCGAAGAACCAAGATAAAGATGAGAAAAAATCAGAAAAGCAGAATTTCTTTTGCAAGTACTGTAAACAGAATGATCATATCATAAAGAACTGTCCAAAACTGGCTGCTAAAGAGGTGAAGAAGAAGGAGGCTGGAATGGTTGTTGCAGAAGCTTCTACACCAAAAATAGAGTCTGCTAATCTTGTGCAGGAAGAAGAATGGGCCTTTACTATTGTTTGCAGTTTTGACCCATCTTCTCATGAGGAGTGCATATCTGTAGTAGACTCAGATGTTTGGTACTTTGAAAGTGGGGCGACCAAACATATTACCTCGCAGCACAGTTTTTTCTCTTCACTCGAGCCTGCTTCTATAGGGAATATTGTTAGCCAACAACTCCTCTTAACCTGTTATGGGAGTTGGTAATATCATTTTGACTACTGTTGATGGTAGCTCTTTCACTTTGTCACATGCTTTGTTTATGCCAGGGATCAAGAAAAATCTGTTATCAGTTTCTGCATTAACCAAGATTGGCTTGGTTGTGAAATTTGTTGATGACAGATGTACAGTTCATGATCTTTCAAATGACGACGTGATTATTGCTTCTGGCATTCTATGTCGTGGGTTGTATAAACTCATAGACTATGAAAGATCTGTAAATGATTTGGCATGTGCAATACATGATTCTCAGGCTATGTCAGATGCAAAGCTTTGGCATGCATGCTTTGGTCGTATGAATTTTGCTAGTTTGCTATGCCTGCAGAAATCTGAAACGTTGTCCTCTTTGCCCAAACTTGAGGCACCGGGAAAACATGTTTGTGAAGGCTGTATTTTGGGCAAAATGCAGCGTTCCTCCTTTCCAAAAGATGGTTCAGTTCGGGCTACTCAGAAATTGCAGCTTGTACATAGTGATGTTTGTGGTCCTATGCAGACACCTTCTTTTGGAAATTATCTTTACTTCATGACTTTCATCGATGATTATTCCAGGCATGCATGGGTATATCCATTCAAGTCAAAGTCCGAAGTGTTCATGTGCTTCAAACAGTTTTCGGTTTTGGCTGAAAATATGTCAGCATGTAAAATGGTCACCCTCCGTTCTGATCGAGGGGGGGAATATATGTCTTCTCATTTTAATGCATTTCTGGCTGAACATGGGATAAAACACCAGTGTATAGTGTCGTATACACCTCAACAGAATGGAGTTGCTGAATGAAAGAACAAGTCACTCATGGAGATGGCGAGGTGTATGGTCAAGAGTTAGGCTTTACCACATAGTTTCTGGCTTGAGGCTATCATGTGTGCAGCATATGTAGTGAACAGGTGTCCCACTAAAGCACTGCAATCTATCACTCCATATGAGGCTTGGCATGATCGCAAGCCATCTGTTGCACATCTGCATGTTTTTGGTTGTTTGGCATATGCATTAGTGCCTGAACAACATCGCAAAAAATTGGATGATAAAGCAGTAAAATGTAATTTTGTTGGGTACAGTTTTGAAAGTAAAGGCTATCGTCTGTATCATCCACATACTAAACACATTCTAGTTAGCCGTGATGTTGTTTTTGTGGAAGATGCTATTCAGCCATTGCTTTCATGTACTAAGGAGACATATGTTAGCTCCAAAGACGTGTATGATACTTTGTTGCCTCTTTTTACAGGTGGACAGTCTAGTGTTGGACCTAATGAGGCAATTTCTCAGCCTTTGCAGGTTTCATGTGATGATGTAGATCATTCCATTTCTGATGCAGATTTACATGATGCACTTATTGATGAGAGAGGTGATATTGACCAGGCAAGAACTATGCCAAAATGGCTGGTGTAGACCTTGCGTGACAACAAATTAGATGCACTTCTGTCATATCGTACTCGATCAAGCTCTCATAGTGCCTCTTTTGCATCAGAGTGCTATGCTATGGCTGCATCTAGTCTCTGTGATGAGACTGAGCCTGTTTCGTTTGATGAAGCACAAAGTTCAGAAAATTGGATGGCTACTATGCAATTTGAATATGATGCAATAATGAAGAATGGTACTTGGTTTTTATGTGACTTGCCTCCTGGCAAGAAGGCCATTGGCACCAAGTGGGTATACAACCTGGAGCATAAACTTGATGGTATAGTTGACAGGTATAAGGCTAGGCTTGTTGCAAAGGGTTATGCACAGGAAAGAGGCATTGATTTTGATGAGACCTTTGCACCTACATGCCGTATGACTACTGTTCGGAGCATTTGTGCACTTGCAGCCCATCATGGTTGGAATGTACATCAGTTGGACATTAAAACTGCATTTCTGAATGGTGACTTGCATGAAGAAGTGTATGTTTTTCAGCCCCGTGGCTTTGTGCAGAAAGGGCATGAAAACCAGGTGTGCAGGTTAAAGAAGGCATTATATGGTTTAAAGCAAGCACCACGTGCTTCATATGAGAAGATACATGCCCATCTGATTGCACATGATTTGAGAACAGTCCAATTGAAATCAATTTATATATTAAGCGTGCTAATGATGTGCTTTTGAGCATTGTTGTCTATGTTGATGACATGTTGCTCACTGGTCCTATTGAGAAGCATATTGCTGATTTTAAGGCTGATTTGCATGCCTCATTTGAGATGGCTGATTTGGGGCATTTGCATCACTATTTGGGCATTCAGTTTATGCAAGTTGATGGTGGAATGGCTTTGTGTCAAACGAAATATATTGACACATTATTGTAGCATTTTGGCCTTGAAGAATGTAAGCCTATTGCCACTCCTATGGAGATAGGTTTATGATTGAGTCTTCATGATGCTGGAGATGCATTTGATGTTGTCCTCTATTAGCAGGCTGTTGGATGCCTGATTTACTTATGCATTACTAGGCCAGACATTTAGTTTGCTGTCTCACAGATGAGCAAGTTTATGCATTGCCCAGGTGTCAAGCAATGGTAGGTGGTTAAGCGCATCTTTCGCTACTTGAGTGGTACTCGGCTACTTGGGTTGTTTTATCCCAAGGGGGGATCACTACCGCCAGATTTGCATGCTTTTTCTGACTGACACTGGGCTGGTTGTTATTACACTCGTGTGTCCGCTAGTGGCTTTTGCTTCATGCTTGGTTGCTCATGTATATCTTGGTTGAGCAAGAAGCAGCCTACTGTGGCCACTTCCAGTTGTGAGGCTAAGTATAGGGAAGCTTTCACAACTACTGTTGAGTGTGTGTGGCTCAGACACCTTATGGCTGATTTGGGTGTTGGTTAGTCTTTTGCCACCACCATCTTCACTGGCAGTCAGAGTGCATTAGCAGTTGCAAGGAACCCTATGTTCCATGCTTGCACTAAGCACATTGAGGTGCATTATCATTATGTCAGGGAGAGGTTCTCTACTGGGGAGATCAGCTTGGCATATGTGCCCATGGAGGAGAACATCACAAACCTTTTCACGAAGGCTCTGCCTAGGGAGAAGTTTGAAGCTTTCTGCAAAGCTTTGGGCTTACTTCCTTGTGTGGAGTGATTTCCACATAGCTTGGCACTTCCTTATACATGAGTGCCAGCTACTTGTTCACTACATCACTCCCAGGGGGGATTTGTTGATATATTTAGGTAGTGATGTGTGTGAACACTCTAGGACCACTGGGGCACTTTTTTCCCTGTTTAGGAGGTTTTTCTCCCCCGGCTTGTATATATGCCTATTGCCCTAATGGGCTACTTATCTTTGTACATTCGATAGTAATACATTCAATATCGTGTGTTGTGCTCCAAGCTTCTTCTTCTTCCTTGTGTTGTTCATGTGCTTCCGCAAATGTCTAACTCCAAGAGGTTGTTTTAGCTATGGGGAAACAACATTGGCCTCATATCTCTTGGCACAGAGAGAGCATCTTGGTGCCACATCAGAGTCTCAAACATCGTTTAGCATGCAATCCATCTGTTACGTGAATGTCACGAGGAGGTGGACCACGTCATGGAGCTACGTGTCACTGTAGCACAATGGTGTGTACCAACGTGAGGAGATACACCTCATAAATGTCAATCCGTGGAGACGTGAGGATTGGTATGAAGACCAAGAGCAAGTGAAGTGCACAAGTGCGTGAGTGAAAGCACACAAGCATGCACACACATACACACACACGCGCACAAGGTAAGAGCAAAGAGTGGAACAATGGAAAGCTTCGATTACCAAATGAACTCTATTACAAAGCTGAAATCTACCACAAGCTACCCTCAAAAATGAGCTCTCCAGCCCTTTTTATAGTTTTTGAGTGGTTTTGGCCCTATCCAGACCTAGTGTCCGGCCTAGTTAAAAATTAGGTTCTAGGGCTTATTTGGGGGCTCAAACGGAATCTAAAAATTATGAAAATTGGTAGTATGATACATCTAATACTCCTCAAGCTCAAGGACTCCTTGGCTTGAACAAAATGGAGTTGTAAAAATAGAAAATGGTATTTACAATGATATTTAGTGATAAAAATCACTATTTTTATAGGGATTTCTTATGAAAATTTGACATGTGAATCTTGGAGCTCCCTACTTGCTCCTTCTTCTCGTGTGTTTACTTCCTTGATGCGCTTCCATGCTTTGTCCTTGATCTTGAGCTGCAACACTCCCCCCCTTCTTGAGTCTGTCGTCCCTGACAGACCCTTGTTGTAGTGGTTGTTCCATGTAGTACATTGAGAGGTAGTGCCCTTCATGTGTCAACAGCACCGGTCCATCTTTCCAATGCAGCTTGGTCATTTGTTTCTGGTTCTTCACTTTGTCATTGCTGCCTTTGCATGGACTTCTTCCTTGTATTCCAGCTTGATATTGTCTTTGTGAGCTTTCAAAAATTGTGAGCTACTCAAAAGAGGTTATCACTGTGGATTATGAGTAACTCCCATGGTGCATTGCTTCTGTGCTTGTTGTTGTCACCGTGATGTCCGCTGGTTCGTCCAAAGATGGTGTTCCGTGTTTTCATGCCCAGTACTTGTAACCCAGAAATGATGATGGGTAAATATATTAGTGCATGGGTTGAAAACATTGGGTGCCTTGTGCACGGCCTTGTAATGTGGCCCTATGTATGCGTACTTGGGAAATGCATGGGAAGAAGTATGGTGCAAGAAATTGGGTCTTGAGCGAAGTGCTCAAGGGTATGCCGACGAAGAGGGTTCCTAAGGTATCATGGTTATAGTGTTGTTGAAGCATGCATATCTTACCATGTTGAAAGGTCTGTCGATCTTTATCTCCTCGTGTTGTACACCATCATTGTGTTTGACCGCTAGCTTGTCGTTTTGTTGATGGATGGCCTTGTTGCTGGATGAGCTTCTTCAAACGCATGGTCATGTCTCCTCTCTCTTTTTTTTTCTTTTTTTTTTTTGGAACAATGGCATAAAACAAGAAGAAAGGTGTTAGTATCAATAAAATATTGTACATGTGTCACATGTGCCTGGGATTCGCAATTGTATCTATGCACGGTCGTGTAATGTGGCTCTAGATTAATGCATACTTTGAAAATGCATGACTTGAATGGTGCAAAAGACAAGGTTATGCCAAAGGCACATGGTTTGTTGTTGGTCGAGGCTTTTTTATGTTAATTCTAGACTTGATGCAATTTTTGTTTGGAGGTGTCGATTGGATCTCGAAATGAGGTAATCCTCCTGATTGGAACCCATTTTAGAATAGGATTTGACCCTGTAGAGATCACCTCAGGCCACTTCATCTTTGGATGCTTTCCAAACTTTGGTATCCAGTGTGGTTGGTTCGTTGGTTCGGTGGGTGTTGCTGGTGCTTTTGGCTTCCAAACCCATATCCTTAATGATTGTCTGCTTACTTTGGCAGAAGGGTTGGTTTTATCTTCTTTTGGTCTTTGTGCTCTGTTCTTACCCTTTTCTCTCCTTGGCTTCGTTGTTGAGACCTTTTTCATGGTGGGGAACATAGATCGTTGTGTCTGTAAGAGTTGCTTGTGTACCCACATCTGTGATCGCCCTTGTTGAGCTGTAGCTAACTTCTTAGGCACCCAAATTTGCATGTGATGATGGTCGGCCGTCATCAATTGCTTTGGTACCCAAACCTGTTGAAGACCTTGGGATTGAGCTTGTCCTCGTTTCTGGGTGCTTCTTTTAGCATGTTTAGCTTGCTTAGATGGGATTGGTTGTGGTAAAGCTAGTGGTTGTTCTCCTTTTTGTACCCAAATCTGCTTCATGCCTGGAGCTTCTTTCTTCGTGAATTTTGCCTTTTCTTTGCAGCATAGATGCCTGCCGCTGCTCGTAGCCTTGTCTCACCTAAGCGTTCTAAATCAAAGATCCTCGAGGATAACTCGTGTCCGTTCCAATCATGCTCTTGTGCTACTTTTAAAGTTGGGATTAGGAAATCCAATGGTAGCACAGCATTTTGTCCGAAGACCATCTGAAATGGGGTGGCATTGAGTACCGTTTTATAAGCAACTCGGTAGGCCCAAACAACATGATGAAGTTGTTTGTCCCAATCAGAGCGTTTGTTATTTACGAGTTTTGTCAATACGTTACATAGGATCTTATTCGTGCTCTCAGCTTGTCCGTTAGCTTGTGGATGATAGGGGGCAGACTTCTTGTGTATCACCAAGAATTCTTGGAGAAGATTTTCAATGACTTCATTCAAGAAGTGTGTGCCTCTATCACTAACTAATTCTATTGGTAATCCATATCTCGTAAACACGTTCTCGAATAAAAACTTCACCGTAGTTTGAGCATCGTTCTTTGTTGTGGCTTTGACTTCTACCCACTTTGTGAGGTAGTCCGTGGCTACAATAATGTATTCTGCATGGGAGTTTCTAGCTAGGGGGTTAATAGGACCTACAAAGTCTATTCCCCACTTTGAGAATGCACGTCCTCCCATCATTGGCCTCAGAGGCATCTCACCTTTTCGAATTGGGTACTGGGCACGTTGACATGTGTCATCACATTTCTTCACATAGGTATGTGCATCCATATGAAGAGTGGGCCACCAAAGTCCTGAGAATAGAATAGACTTGATTACTCTGTCAGGCCCAAAGTGTCCACCTGCCACACTGCTATGTGCAGTTTCTAAGACTCTCAAATAATCTGATTCATGAACGCACAATCTTAAATAGCCATCTTTGCATCTTCGGTATAGGTTATCACCTACTAAGGCATAGTCTTTAGCCTCCTGCTCCATACTTCGTTTTCTTGCTAGACTTGCCTCCTTGGAGGATGTTCCCGATCTCATGAATTCTACGAATGGAGCACTCCAGTCAGGAATTAACGACATGTGATAAAGGGTAGCATGCTCCACTGGGGGTCGCTCTTTGCACATTGGACAATTCTTCATCCACTCATGAATTTCTTTATCCATACTAGGCCAATACACTCCTAAACGTTTTAGATTTTGCAGTGTTGGTTGTTTAGAATAGTGATTCCCTAGAAATCCTTCATGGGCTTGTTGCAACCAACTACTATGCTCATCATCCTTGACACAACAAGCTAGAACACCTTCCGTGTCTTGTTTATACATGCTTCCTGCCAATATTTGATAGCTTTGTGACCGCACAATTTCATCCCTGTCCGTCTTCACCTTTTTATTTGCGGGTCCAAAGGTTAGGACTGGTACCAACTTATCTGCCCATTTAGGAACAACTTCTAGATTGAACAGATAAGCATCGGGCAATTCATCCGACACTCCTTGCGGTGGCTCTCCTGAAGTGATGCGAGAAAGGTGATCCGCTCTGAGGTGGGTCTTACCTTGCCTAACAACCACTTCAAAGTCATATTCCATTAGTAAGAGGAACCATCTTACTAAGCGTCCAGTATTGCAAGGTTTATTGACCAAGTATAATAAGGCTTGATGATCGGTGAAGAACTTAAACTTGTTGGCCAATAAATAGTGTCTAAATTTCTTTACAGCATATACCATGCCTAAGCCTTCTCTTTCGGTTGTGGTGTAGTTTCGTTCAGCAACATTCAATTGCCTGCTAGCATATGCTATAGGCAAATCTAAATTCCCTTCACCAGTTGGTTGTGACAACACACATCCTATTGCATAATTGGATGCATCCACATGTACGTGGAATGGCTTATTCCAATAAGGAGTCGTCAGTATTGGTGCTGTGCACAAGCGTCTCTTCAACTCATTGAAGGACTTCTCGCATTCATCGTTCCACTCAAAATTTGTCAACAAGGCATAAAGAGGTTTAGCTATGATTGCATACATGTGAATGAACCTACGATAATATCCACAATGGCCCATGAAGGCCTGTACCTCTTTAACATTTTTTGGTCTCGGCAACTCCGCTATGGCTTTTACTTTGTCCTCATCTGTCGATATTCCATTCTTAGAAACAATATGACCTAAGATTTTACCTTGACGTACCATGAACACACACTTCTCTGGGTTCGGACACACTCGATATTCTCTACACTTGTTGAAGATCTGTCTAAGCTCAGGGATGTGGTATCTTCGCTCTTGGGAAT
The DNA here is from genome assembly GCA_020310875.1 of Ceratopteris richardii. Classification (NCBI taxonomy): domain Eukaryota; kingdom Viridiplantae; phylum Streptophyta; class Polypodiopsida; order Polypodiales; family Pteridaceae; genus Ceratopteris; species Ceratopteris richardii. The sequence goes on along the minus strand of CM035425.1, from coordinate 82,722,931 downwards.
GAGCACATAAATCATCCACATATACTTCTAAGCTCTTTCGCAAGAACTCTTTGAAGACATGACACATGAGTCTTTGGAATGTTGCAGGTGCATTGGTGAGCCCAAATGGCATCACACGAAATGCAAAGATTCCCCACTCTGTGGCAAAAGCTGTTTTGTGTTGATCTTCTGGGGCAATGGCTACTTGGTTGTAACCTGAAAATCCATCAAGGAAGCTATAAACTTCCTTGCCTGCAACACGCTCCAATAAATGTTCAGTGATTGGAAGTGGATAACTATCTCTGATTGTAGCAGCATTAACTTTTTTAAGGTTAATACACACTCGCAATTTTCCATTCTTTTTGGGCACCACTACAATGGGGGACACCCATTCTGTATGCTCAATCTCATAGATAAATCCAGCTTCAATCAATCTATCAATTTCTTCTTTTATTTTGGCTGCATAAGTGTCATTATATGTGTGGGGCTTATGTTTAGTGGGCTTGGCATCTGCTATCATGGGGATCGTATGAGAACAAATTTCCGGATCTACTCCTTTCAAGTCTCTGTAGTGCCATGCAAATACGTCCCTATATTCCCTTAATAACGCTACCAACTCTACTTCCTCTTCTTTACTCAGGTGATCTCCTATGTATGTACATCTCTCTTCGTTCTCTTCGATGGTGACTACAATTGGTCTTTTCTTTGTTATCATATGCTTCTCCTGTTGTGGCCTCTCTCTTAGGCATTCGTACCAAAATTTTTCGGTCTTCTACTTCATATTTCTTGAAATTTTCTGGTACTTCAAACACTTGCTCCTCCTCTCCTTGTTTCACTACTTTTCGTTTCTTTTTCTTTTGACTATCTTCACTCCCATCCTTTGAATTTACCGTTTTGATGCTTGTGAGAGGTTCTTCTTCTTTTTGGGTAAATACTCCTATGTCTTCTAGATAGTGCTCCTCTGAAATAAAGCAGCTATCCATCACAATGGACTCTAGATCATCATCGTTCTCTTCTTCTCTTATGAATTCACTAGGGTCACATTCTTCTAGCAAGGGCTGACACATGAACACTGAAATATCATATCCCTCCTCATCACAATGAGGTGTCCATTGTTCTTCATTGACAACAATGTCCATGGTGGCTAGGATTTCTGCCCAACCATGAGGCTCAAATTCCTCATCTGGAAATATCATCGGCGTATAGGCTAGGTCTCTAACTGGTCTATCTCCTTGAGAAGTTCCTTTTTCTCTAGCCTTTAAGCGTTTTTCCTCTTCCTTTGCGACCTTGCACATCCACAAATGAGTATCCTCATGCATCCAAGATGTATCAGATGAACTTTTAGAATGCAGAGAGACTGAATCTTCTTGCTCCTTGTGGATAGGATTCCACTGTAGGGGTGGAACATCTCTGAAGGTTTAATCCTTCAAATTTACCTTGGTCGTGACCCCTAAGCATTGCAAGTATAAGGAATTGGTTCCCCAATCCTGTACCACTTGCAGTTGTCGTAGGAAGGGCCTTCCTAGGATCATCTCGTAGACATTATTTTTTTCAAAGTTACATATAGCAAATGTGTGCTCAAACTCTACTCCACAGGTGGTTAGAGTTATCCCTTCGAGCAATCCTAGAGGTCTTTCCACATGGCCGTCAGCCATCTGAAGCTTCATTCTAGTTGGTTTTAATGTGGGCTTGCCCCATCGCTTCCACACGGAGGTGGTTGCAATAGCAGCACCAGCACCTGAATCTATGATTGCTTTGGTTGTGTAACCTTGGTAGGTGATTGGAAGATAAGTATTACCTTCGTCACCCTCACACATGTCCCCTATTTTATCAAGAGGTATCTCTGGAACTTTCTCTTTAGAGCCTACTTTTGGCATTTTGGAATCAAGTTCGGGAACTTGATCCTTCACATGATTCCATAGCTCGGGTTTTGCTTTGAGCAGCTCCTCTACCGTGAGATGACACTGAACTTTAGTGTTCTTCACGACGTCAGTGTTTCTTGGAATCACCGAGTCTTCATTTCTTACCACTATTGTGGGAGCTCTAATTTGGACAGATTCAGTTTCCCATGGGTCTGTGAACTGTGGCAACTCTTGTAAACAATTAGATTCAAAATCTAACCGTTCATCTTCTTGTTGCTCTGTTTCTTCTCCATAAGTAGATGGAATGTCTTGTGGAAACTGATCATGAAGGTCATCAATCTCAAGGATAGGAGGAGGATTATCCTTCTCCTTGGCCCATTTCTCTTCTTGTATTCCCCGCAAGAACGTTTGAGAGTGTTGTTGAATTGAAAGAGGCTCTCCCTCATCTATGGAGTCAGGAACATAGACTTTCTTTGGTGATGAGCTTTCTCTTTCAATAGTTAGTTGAGCCTGTGGAGGTAACGAAACTTGTGGCTTGTTTACCAACTGCTCTAATCTATCTAGTAAGCCCTGGAAGTGCAAACCCGGTGTAATAGCATTCGTTTGATTGAATGATTGATTGGCCTCGAACATAGCTTGAGCTAGTTCCACCATTTTAATGCACATTTTTGTCCGTTCAATCTCTAAATCTGCTCTAGGGTAGCTCTTATCTAGGTTTGCAGGTGTTGGCCCTTCTTGAAGTCGAGCCTCGTATGCTTTGAACATCATGTCCAAGTGTTTTGGGGTTGGATCTGCAAGAACAGACCCCGGTTGTGGTGGTTCATTTACCGTGGTTGGTGAGTGGGGATGAGGTGATGTGGATGGAGTTTGGACTTGTGAGGGGCTTTGAGAGGCAATATCTTCTATTTTTGTTTTTGCATCTTTCAGGCTTTCTTCTAGTTCGGATAACTTTTTGGTCCACTTACGATTGGCCTTCTCTCTAGTATCCTTCCATGTTCTTGTTCTTCTCTTACTAGGCTCTCTTGATTCACTTGGCTCTGATTGCTCAGCTGGTTTATTTTGCTGTAAGGCTTGTGCCCTAGTAACTGCGTGTATAGGAGCCACATTATCACTACTGGAACTTGAATCCCTTGCTAGGCCGACAACATTAATGGGTGTAACCTTTGGTACACTAGCGGGATGTCCGGGACAATCTCTCAAAAGCTGTTCTTTGCCACACTCTAGACAAACAACTTGTATCGTGATGTTCTGCCCTTGTGTCGGAGCTAGTGTGTGGGGTGGTTTTTGTCTTGGCATAGGTTGAGGTTGGCTATTTCCTTCATGTTCATATGGTCTAGTTGCTCCTCGTGGTTCTGGACATGGGCTATACCTAGGAACTTCTCTTCCTTGTACTGTAGGAGGGCACCCGTATGGTCTATAGTGGGGTGGTACAAATGGTCGTGGCTGTCTATTCATTAGATAGTTTTCATTGTTGTAGTTGGGGTACTTTGGCTCACTATAAGAGTACATGTTAGGCGCTTGAGTTGGTCGTCTATCGTACGGGTAAGGTTGTGATAATCCTAATGCTTCTTGGTTGCAGACATGAGATGGATGATCCCCACCGCAAAGTGTGCAACTTCCTAACATTGGCATTCTCAAGGGGGAGTTCTGGTAGTTCCTTTGTCCTTGTACTCCTAATTCCTTGGCCACCAACTCTGTCACTTCCTCCACATAACTCAAACTAGAAGTTTCCTTGCTCCTTGTCTCCTCTGATTTGATAGGATCCTGTGTGATTTTGAGATCCTCAGCTAAGTTGTCTTCCAAATCTATGCACTCCTGAAGACACTGACTTAGGGTTTGCAGTCGTTTTACGTATACTAAGACTCTCAATGTTCCATTGGTTAGACCTTCTAAAAATAGGGATATCATTTTTTGCTGAGAAGGTCTCTCTGTCACAGGGCATCGGGTTACGTATTGCTTAAACCTTCGTGCTGCATTTTTTACTGTCTCATTGGGAGCTTGTTTGAAACTATGTAGTAAGGATGACGAATTGTGCTTGATCCCGCGCTTCGTGAATTCCCAAATAAGTTCTTGGAAGAATTGTTCAATATGTTCAAAGCAATTTGGATTCAGAGATTGAAACCAAGTTAAGGCTATTCCCGTAAGTGTTAGCCCAAAGGATTCATATTGCATGAAAAAGTCATCCACTTGCTCCGCTCGCAACACTTGCTTGAATTCTGCAATGTGGTCATAGGGTTCTCCTGTGCCATCGTAACGATTTCTCATACATTTGGCCAATTGGATTGGTCTCAGTCTTCTGTCGGGTTCTGGGGATCGAGTTATGATGGGGACACCTTGGGGCGGTTCTGTCCTAAAGGTAGGTCTATTCATATTTCCCATCCTCTGACTAGAGTGGCCGTGGGGGTTGATTCTTGGCATGTTGAATTGTTCATGTAGTCTATCGGGTATGCTACGTTGGCTCATTTGTCCTAACGTCACATTTTCTGTTCTTTGTTGGGTTTCGAATGGGTTTTGCGAGGTAGTTTCGTGATCTCCAGCTAACTCTCCTCTTTCATTAATCTGATTAGGACTTTCAGTTACTACATATATCTGGCCCATCTTGTCCATGTAGACTCCGTCTTCGTACTTGACAGCTGGTCTTGGAACTATTTCTAATTCTGTGGTGTTTATCATTCTTGCTACTATCCTCTGTAGACCATCAAGGTAGATGGGTATTCCTTGCAAGTTAGTGGATATATATTGAAGAGACATTCGATATTCGCCTTCCACTCTAGACATCAAACCTTCCCTAGGTACGGAACTATGCATGTCTTAAGAAACCAAGAGCCTCTCCCAGTTAAGTGACATTTTTGACTCACTTGTCTATGAAGTCAGCACGTAGTGTTAACCCCTGAGTTGTGAGTCCCTGACTTGATTGTGTGGTTGATCTTAGTTTCAAGTGATATGGTACTTTATCTATCTCTTCCTAGGTATCATCTTGAGCTTAGGTTCATAAGCCTTGTCTACAAGTCCACAATTGTCCTTTGAATTGCTCAAAATCTTGTGGAACTCCTTGCTTCCTATTCCAACCTGAGGGTCAACTTAAAAATACCCTATCTAATAATCTTGGTATTAATATTAACATAACCAGTCGATGTTTTTGTTGTACTCCTCACGAGCTTTCCAACAAACCCAAGATCACTCCGAACGGATTTCGTATGAGAAAGTTATGCCAGTTCAGGGTTTTGGGGGTTAAAACAGGGAAACATGATATTTGTAGGACACGATACTCGATCTTTGTCCCAAAACGATACACGATCTTTCAACCTGAAACGATACGCGATCTCTGACCCAAACGATCTCTGGCCAAAACGATCTCTGGTCTGAAACGATCTCTGGCCGAAACGATCTCTGGTCTGAAACGATCTCTGGCCGAAACGATCTTTGGCCGAAAACGATCTTTGGCCGAAAATGATACACGATCTTTCAACCTGAAACGATACGCGATCTCTGACCCAAACGATCTCTGGCCGAAACGATCTCTGGCCGAAACGATCTCTGGTCTGAAACGATCTCTGGCCGAAATGATCTTTGGCCGAAAATGATCTTTGGCCGAAAACGATACACGATCTTTCAACCTGAAACGATACGCGATCTCTGACCCAAACGATCTCTGGCCAAAACGATCTCTGGCCGAAACGATCTCTGGTCTGAAACGATCTCTGGCTGAAACGATCTCTGGTCTGAAACGATCTCTGGCCAGGTATCGCGATCGGTATGAAACGATACATGATCGGAGGGAAATATCGCGATACTCAACCACAGGAGATTCACGATACTTGCCAAGTATCGCGATAGTCGACCGTGGGAGTAAACGATACTTGGATTTTTCGGAGTCCAAATTCAAAAATTTTTGCAAGTATGAGTACCTTGTGTCCTCCTTGTCACTCCTATGTGTCTGTAGATGCAAAATCTTCCTTCAAACCCACGATATTGCACTCACGATACTTGGCGTAGGTTTCGTCATGTCCGGGGCTATTCACTCAGATTTTCAGCTATTTTGGTGCTACTTCTTCAGCGCCTCTATTCTGCACCCTCTCTAAGCTTCTTGCTCACAACCACAAGTAAAAACAAAGTGAATGTACTCTAAAAAATGGAAAAAACTGAGAAAATGAAGGTGGGTGGTGATGGTGATGATGATGAAGATGAAGAAGAAGGAAAATTCAAAAACTGAACTGAAAATGATGATTTTTTTTTTTTTTTTTTAACCTTCCAACGTCGCTACTCTACGTCTTACCATCACATGCTCGTCCTCCAAGCTCTCTCCCCGGCAACGGCGCCAAATTTGGTGTCACTCTAGCACAATGGTGTGTACCAACGTGAGGAGATACACCTCATAAATGTCAATCCGTGGAGACGTGAGGACCGGTATGAAGACCAAGAGCAAGTGAAGTGCACAAGTGCATGAGTGAAAGCACACAAGCATGCACACACATACACACACACGCACAAGGTAAGAGCAAAGAGTGGAACAATGGAAAGCTTCGATTACCAAATGAACTCTATTACAAAGCTGAAATCTACCACAAGCTACCCTCAAAAATGAGCTCTCCAGCCCTTTTTATAGTTTTTGAGTGGTTTTGGCCCTGTCCAGACCTAGTGTCCGGCCTAGTTAAAAATTAGGTTCTAGGGCTTATTTGGGGGCTCAAACGGAATCTAAAAATTATGAAAATTGGTAGTATGATACATCTAATACTCCTCAAGCTCAAGGACTCCTTGGCCTGAACAAAATGGAGCTGTAAAAATAGAAAATGGTATTTACAATGATATTTAGTGATAAAAATCACTATTTTTATAGGGATTTCTTATGAAAATTTGACATGTGAATCTTGGAGCTCCCTACTTGCTCCTTCTTCTCGTGTGTTCACTTCCTTGATGCGCTTCCATGCTTTGTCCTTGATCTTGAGTTGCAACACTACGTTGCTCGGATTTCCCACCGTCGCCCTGTTTAGAGCAACATACACATGACAACTGTTGGAGATAGATGTCTGCGGAAGCACCCCAAGAGCACAAGGAAGGAGAAGAAGCTTGGAGCACAAAAAACAATATTGAATGTATTACTAGAGAATGTACAAAGATAAGTAGCCCATTAGAGCAATATGCATATATACAAGCCATGGGGAAAAAACCTCCTAAAGAGGGAAAAAAATGCCCCGGTGGTCCTAGTGTATTCACACACATCATTACCTAAATATATCAACAAATCCCCCCTGGGAGTGATGCGGTGAACAAGGAGCTGGCACTCATGTATAAGGAAGTGCCAAGCTATGTGGAAATCACTCCACAAAAGGAAGTAATCCCAAAGCTTTGCAGAAAGCTTCAAACTTCTCCCTAGGAAGAGCCTTCATGAAAAGTTCTGCAATGTTCTCTTGCATGGGCACATATGCCAAGCTCATCTCCCCAAGAGAGAACCTCTCCTTGACATAGTGATAATGCACCTCAATGTGCTTAACGCAAGCATGGAACACAAGGTTCCTCGCAACTTCCAATGCACTTTGACTATCAGTGAAGATGGTGGTGGCAGAAGAATGACCAACACCCAAATCAGCCATAAGGCATCTGAGCCACACACACTCAACAGTCGCTATGAAAGCTGCCCTATACTCAGCGTCACAACTGGAAGTGGCCACAGTAGGCTACTTCTTGCTCAACCAAGATATACATGAGCTATCAAGCGTGAAGCAAAAGCCACTAGTGGACACAGGAGTGTCATAGCAACCAGCCCCATCAGAGTCAAAAAAAGCATGCAAATATGGCAGTAGTGATCCCCCCTTGGGATAAAACAACCCAAGTAGCTGAGTACCACTCAACTAGCGAAAGATGCGCTTAACTGCTTGCCAATGCTTAACTCCTAGGTAATGCATAAACTTGCTCATTTATGAGACAACAAAATGAATATCTGGCCGAGTAATGCATAAGTAAATCAAGCATCCAACAACCTGCTGATAGAGAACATCATCAAATGCATCTCCAACATCATGAAGACTCAATCGTAAACCTGTCTCCATAGGAGTGGCAATAGGCTTATAGTCTTCAAGGTCAAAATGCTACAATAATGTGTCAATATATTTCGTTTGATAGAAAGGCATTCCACCATCAACTTGCATAAACTGAATGCCCAAATAGTGATGCAAATAGACATCTCAAATGAGGCATGCAAATTAGCCTTAAAATCAGCAATATGCTTCTCAATAGGACTAGTGAGCAGCATGTCATCAACATAGATAACAATGATTAGAAGCACATCATTAGCACGCTTAACATATAAGGTGCTTTCAATTGGACTGTTCTCAAAACCATGTGCAATCACATAGGCATGTATCTTCTTATACCAAGCACATGGAGCTTGCTTTAAACCATATAATGCCTTCTTTAACTTGCACACCTAGTTTTCATGCCCTTTCTGCACAAAGTCATGGGGCTGAAAAACATACACTTCTTCATGCAATTCACCATTCAGAAATGTTGTTTTAATGTCCAACTGATGTACATTCCAACCATGATGCGTTAAAAGTGCACAGATGCTACGAACTATAGTCATTCAGCAAGTAGGTGCAAAGGTCTCATCAAAATCAATGCCTCTTTCCTGTGCATAACCCTTTGCAATAAGTCTAGCCTTATACCTGTCAACTGTACCATCAATCTTACGCTTCAACTTGCACACCCACTTAGTCCCAATGGCCTTCTTGCCAGGAGGCAAGTCACATAAAGACCAAGTACCATTCTTCATTATAACATCATATTCAGATTGCATAGTAGCCATCCATTTTTTTGAATTTTGTGATTCATCAAACAAAACAGGCTCATTCTCATCACAGAGACTAGATGCACCCATAGCATAGCAATCTGATGCAAAAGAAGCACTATGAGAGCCTAAACGAGTATGATATGACAGAGGTGCATCTAATTTGCTATCACGCAAAGTGTGCACTAGCCATTTTGACATAGTTTTTGCCTGCTCAATATCATCTCTCTCATCAACTAGTGCATCATGTAAATCTGCATCAGAAATGGAATGATCTGCATCATCACATGAAACCTGCAAAGGTTGAGAAGTTGCCTCATTGAGACCAACACTAGATTGTCCACCTGTAGAAAGAGGAAGCAAAATATCATACATGTCTTTGGAGCTAGCAGATGTCTCCTTAGTACATGAAAGCAATGGCTGAATAGCATCTTCCACAAAAACAACATCACGGCTCACCAGAATGCGTTTAGTTTGTGGATGATACATACGATAGCCTTTACTTTCAGAACTGTACCCAACAACAATAAATTTTACTACTTTATCATCCAATTTTCTACGATGTTGTTCAGGCACTAATGCATATGCCAAACAAGCAAAAACATGCAGATGAGCAACAGATGGCTTGCGATCATGCCAAGCCTCATATGGAGTGATAGATTGCAGTGCTTTAGTGGGACACCTGTTAAGTACATATGTTGCACACATGATAGCCTCAATCCAGAAACTATGTGGCAAAGCCTGACTCTTGACCATACACCTCGCCATCTCCATGAGTGACCTATTCTTTCGTTTAGCATCTCCATTCTATTGAAGTGTATACGGCACTATACACTGGTGTTTTATCCCATGTTCAACCAGAAATGCATTAAAATTAGAAGACATATATTCCCCCCCTCGATCTCAATGGAGGGTACCCATTTTACATGCTAACAGATTTGCAGCCAAAACCAAAAACTGTTTGAAGCACATGGACACTTCGAACTTTGCCTTCAATGGATATACCCATGCATGCATGGAAAAATCATCAATGAAAGTCACGAAGTAAATATAATTTGCAAAAGAAGGTGTCTGCATAGGACCACAGACCTCACTATGTACAAGCTGGAATTTTTGAGTAGCCGGAACTAAACCATCTTTTGGAAATGAGGAATGCTACATTTTGCCCAAAATACAACCTTCACAAACATGTTTTCCAGGTGCCTCAAGTCTGGGCAAAGAGGACACCATTTTAGATTTCTACAGGCATAACAAACTAGCAAAATTCAGATGACCAAAGCATGCATGCGAAAGCTTTGCATGTGACATAGCCTGAGAATCATGTACTGCACATGCTGAATCATTCAGAGATATTTCATAGTCTATGAGCTTATACATCCCATGACATAAAATGTTAGAAGCAATAATCACATCGCCATTCGAGAGATCATGAAATGTACACCTACCGTCAACAAATTTCACAACCAAGCCAATCTTGGCTAATGCAGAAACTAATAACAGGTTCTTCTTGATCCCTAACACAAATAAAGCATCTGACAAAGTGAAAGAACTACCATCAACAGTAGTCAAAATGATATTACCAACTCCCGTAACAGGATAAGAGGAGTTGGTGGCGCATGTAACAGTATTCCCTATAGGGGCAAGCTCGAGTGAAGAGAAGAAATTGTGCTGCGAGGTAATAGTTTGGTCGCCCCACTGTCAAAATACCAAACATGTGAGTCTATTGCAGACATGCACTACTCATGAGAAGATGGATCAAAATTGGAGACAATAGTAAATGCCCATTCTTCTTCCTGCACAAGATTAGCAGACTCTATTTTTGGTGTAGAGGCCTCTACAACAACCATTCCAGCCTCTTTCTTCTTTGCCTCTTTAGCAGATAGTTTTGGACAGTTCTTTATGATATGATCATTCCCTTTACAGTACTTGCAAAACAATTTTTGCTTTTCTGATTTCTTCTCATCTTTATCTTCCTTCTTTGAATGTGTAGCATTTGCAGATTTTTGCTTACTAGTTGAAGAGCTCCATTTTCCTTTGCCCTTCTAACTAGCCAGGAAAGCTTGATCTGCAACACGCATAATGGACCTGTTCTGCCTCGACTGATCTTCCTACAACAGAACAGAGACTAACTGCTCAAATGACAAGGTATTTGGATTGCCTTTCATCATTAACTATAGAGTAGAAGCAAAACTCTGATATGAATCATGATGACCACTCAAAACGGTCTGCACAAGTAAGCTATCTGGTATAACCTCATCAACAAAAATCAACTGTTCCTTCAAGTCTTTGATCTTTGTTAGAAAGTTGTTCAAAGAATCACCTTCATTCATGTGCTCACTCTCCAACTATTTTCAGAGGTAAGCAACACGAGCCTCATTCCTAGATTGGTACAATGTGGTAAGTGTATCCCAAGCATCCTTAGTTGTTCTACAAGAGTGAATGTGAGGAATAATGGCACGTTTGACAGACAAAGCTATCAATGCATGTGCTTAGGCATCTCTGCCACCCCAACGAATTTGCTCTATAGTAGGTGCAGCAGAAACCACAGCACGTACAGGAATATGCAGAATATCATCATCTTTGACACTTTTTGCCTCAGCTTCTGTACGTGCAGTTGTAACAGTTGCATGTGTGATAGGACGTTTTTCTACACCCTGCACAATGTTCCACAATCCTTTTGCAACCAATACATGTCGCATCATATAAGCCCATAACGGGTACTTGGTACCATCCAACTTATCCTCAACAGCCAACATACGGAATACATCACTGCTTTCAGCCATGGCCGGTCACTAAAATACCTTGATGCAGAAAATTGACTATATCTCAAAAAGTTGAACAGAACTACCCATATGAATTTTGCTAGACCTATAGCAGACTTCGAGACGCTTATACTGGCGAATAAAAACTGGTATATAACTTTGGCACAAAAAGATGAAATAACCTTCACAAGGGTTGTGATAGTGCGTTCAGAGGCCGAAACGAGCTCAGATTGTGATTTCGGCACCACAAAGCAAAGCAGCTTTGATCTGGAGAACATGTTGAGTATGCTCACCAAAATTCGTGCGATTCTGAGACTGCAATCAGAGGAGTGTGGACGGTGCCCTAGATGAAACGACGACTTGCTTTGATACCAATTGTTGGTGATAGACGTGTACGGAAGCACGCAAATAACACAAGGAAGGAGAAAAAGATTGGAGCACAACACACAATACTGAATGTATTACTAGAGAATGTACAAAGATAAGTAGCCCATTAGGGCAGCAGGTGTATATACAAGTCAGGGGAAAAAAACCTCCTGAAGAGGGAAAAAAATACCCCGGCGGTCCTAGAGTTTTCACACACATCACTACCTAAATATATCAACAACGGGCTTAATTTTTTGATTTTCTCCTCTAGAAAAGCAGTGATGGAACTTCCTCATCCCACGCATGAGGGCTGAGAGGGATGGGAGAGACTGACGCACCTTGCTCTTCACTATTATAGATTATATATGAACACATGTGGGATTATCCCCCATCTGTGCATGTTACCTCAGATCGAAGGCGGTGCCAACCCACCACTATAGATGCATCTGTTGACTTTTCAGTCATCAAGAGGCCAAAAAGAACTCAACATCTTGTTTGGCTTGAAACGAGGCTTGGGATGCATATGTAGTTCCTACCCCTTTAACATGATATATGGGATCATTTCCAGGCGCTGATGTTGAAGGCTATGCAACTAAGGCAATGAAACAGAGGCGACATTTTCCATGCTTGCATCGTTTCCATGCTTGCCTCAAAATTGTGTGTTCAACACGAACATCTAAGCATTGGCAATGTCTTGATTATTGAACCCATGTCTTCATACGATCATATACAACTTCTTTGACTTGCAGATATATGCATACGAGTCTATTGGCAAAGATTCTTCACTTTCAAGTATCTTCATGTTTTGAGTTTGTTCTTTCATCCTCAACGACCCTCTTTCGAGCATAGTTTGATGCGTCGACTCTTGGAAGAGACTTGACATGTTATTTCGAAGGAGTGTGGATCATCTTCAACACTTGCACATGCCTGCAAGTTTCTTTTTGAACCTCCAGATAATTCTCTTGTCAATTTATATGCATGATTGCTCTCTTTTTGTATCATATTGCATATAGGACATGCAAGTTTTGCATCGTACCTAGAGTATACACATCATTTAGACATGGTTTGTCTTGTATGGTTCATGTATTCTTCTTGCAGGGACATGTAGGTATTTTCTTGCAGGTTAACGAGGAGAAAAATCTATATTTGCCAGGGTGTGTAATCCCCCCTTTAGTCTCTTTGCAGATAGATTGTGCATGTACACCAATATCATGAAAATCGCTTGTCATAATTTTTCCGATTTTCAAAATCACGTGGTTATGCTGCCAAAATTTTTAGAAAATTCGTATGCATATGCATTCAAGCATTCAAGACATACAAAAAGTTTCTTACTCCATTGAGCAAAGGCTTGTAATTTGTTTCAACCTGATACTAATCATTCATGGTTAGTAAATAGACTCCTAGTAATCATTCATGGGTTTCCAAAAGTTATTTTATCACATCGAGATATTCATTTTTGTAATCACTTTCGGATTGCATTTAGGTTCCACAATAGAATTTGACCTACTTATCATTCACGTTCACATTAAATTCTAGTTTTCCAGTTCCATGCATGTGTTGTAGGAGAATATATTTAGAAGATAATTATTTTTAGAAGATAATATTTTTAGTTATTTTTGTAAAAATAATAGATTGCTTTAAAAATAGATAATCATGATTTTGTAAATAAAGAAAAAGCATGTTATTTAAAGCGTGGCCTTCATGTATCTTCTATTCACGACGTAATATGAATTACCTATTAATACACATGCTTTTATAGACCCATCCATTAGAGTATGTGGGGGGAGATTGTACCCAATCTGGTGTCGTCTCTTGTCTCTTTCTATTCTCTGAGTACTTATGTGTGATTCATTTGTGTACTATCCTCTGGATTCATGCGTCGGGATCCAAAGGGCATAATTACCATTAGAAAAAAATATAGAATATGAAAATAACTCTACAAAAACTTTTTCTACTCTTAAGAAACTCAACCAATAAAAGAGAAAGTACCTAATCATGGGGGGAAATTCCTAAGGAACCTTCATTATTCAAAGATTTAGAACCATCTCAATTCATGGGAGGTTATAGAGATTAGAATTACGATGCAATCTACGTATCAATTAAAAGAAACTCATGTTGGGTATAGGGTTCTTGGTGTGAGTCTCTCACTCATGTAAAGAATACAAATGGTGAATTAATCTCAAGGAGATGAGATATTTACTTGGGGACTAGAAGTACATCTCTAACTATATATAATTTCTCTTAAAGTTAAATGGGTTGGATGATTTTCAATCTATGTAGGATTTTTTGAGATGTTTAGATAAACCTCTCAAGTGGGAAGTAAGTTAGACAAACTGATCCTAAAATAATTGAGAAATAATCTAAATGTGCACGAATGTATGATTATAGTAAAATTCACACTTTATCCACTCCTATATAGATAGACATGATTTGGACACATCCAACACCATTGATTTTAAATGGAACGTAGACTTAGAGGAGATAATTTTAGTGGTGAATATTTAGATAAATGTAAGAAAGATAGCTTATGTTGTAGGTGTTTGTCAACAACACTTATGATCTTTGTTTCATAGGCCTAGAATTTGTAAGAAAAAAAAAACACAACGGACTAGACCAATAGACAAATGTAACATTGTCAGATTCTGCATGAACCTTGATACTTGAGAAACTGCAAATTGTATATAAGGACATGTATTACAAAGATATATCAAGTATCCTACTATTTGACTATATAAAGTAGCATCAAATGACTCTGCATCTGCTACCATCTATAAAGACGCATTCTGATCCATAGGTGTTTGCATAGGTTTACAATCAGTCATTTGAAACCTTTGTAAAAGTTTCTCAATGTACTTATGCTGTGTCATATAGATACACTCATCCTTAAGCAAAAACTGAATCCCAAGATAATAATGCAGGATTCCTAAATCATTCATATCAAATGTTTGCTTCAATTTTTCTTTGAACATCTGCAAATCTTCATCTCTGGGACCTGTGACTATAATATCATCCACATAAATGATTGGTATAATCATCATACCTGTTTCAACTTTGACATAAAGAGTTGGAGCTACATCTGAGTTATGGAAACCAATGGATAAAAGATATGTATGTATCTTTTCATACCATGCTCTAGGTGCCTGTTTCAATCCATACAAAGCTTTTATAAGCTTACACACTAAGTGTTCTTTACTTGTCTCTTCAAAACCTTTTGGCTGCTGAATATACACATCTTCATGTAAATCACCATTTAGAAAAGCAGTCTTTATGTCAAGTTGATATATATGCCAACCAAAATGTGCTGCCAAAGCAAGTATTGACCTAATAACAGTCATCCTAGATGTAGGAGCGAATGTCTTATCATAATCAATACCTTTTTGTTGTGCATATCCTTTGACAACTAATCTGGCCTTGTACCTGTCAATAGTACCATCTGCTTTCTGTTTGATTTTGAAGATCCATTTTACACCTATAGCTTTCTTTCCCTCTGGTAACTCACATAGCTGCCAAGTTTGATTCTTATAAATAGAATCAATTTCTTCTTGAATAGCTTTTCTCCAAATAGGAATGTTAAGTGCATCTTTAACACATGCAAGTTCATCTTCAACTGTCGTAAGTGCCAAAATATCATGAATCTCAAAGTCTTCAGCAAAACTTACATGATCTTTTTGTTGTTGTTGTTGTCTAGTCTGGCTTCTTGTTCTTCCTGT
Organism: Ceratopteris richardii; assembly: GCA_020310875.1. Taxonomy (NCBI): domain Eukaryota; kingdom Viridiplantae; phylum Streptophyta; class Polypodiopsida; order Polypodiales; family Pteridaceae; genus Ceratopteris; species Ceratopteris richardii. Next base: position 82,707,468 of record CM035425.1, on the reverse strand, counting down.
AAAAGTCTTTATACCACTATCTTTCCATGTCTAATATAACCAAGTAGGTGTATCCTTAAATAGTGGTGAAACTCTTTCTGACCTTTCAGTTTCCACAGGTTCTGGAACTTGTCCTTCTGAGGTACTAGGACTTTTTAGAACTCTAGTACTTTCTTCCATTTCTGGAACTAAAGTCTCATGTGGAACTGAATCTATAGAAGGTTGTGAAATTCCTCTTTCTTCAATCCTAAATTTTAACTCCCTCCTGATATGGCCAAACATGTACATCCAAATTTCTTCTAAAAAATCCATAGTCATTTTCACTAATGAACTCTGGAATTTCTGCTTCCTTATCATAAATCTTATTATCAGCAATATAAACATTGCATGAAAGAATAACTTCACCTGTCTCTGGAACATAAAACCTATAACCTTTACTCTGAACAAGATATCCAATGAAAATAGCTTTCCTTGCCTTTACATCTAGTTTTCCTCGATCCTTTTTCTCAACATGTACATAAGAAAGTGATCCGAATACTCTGAAGTATTTCGTAGAAGACCTATTCAAAATGTGATTAGATGTATGTACTGCATCAAACCAAAATTTTGGTGAAAGCTTCTTGGATGCCATCATGCTCCACATCATCTCAATAAGTACTCTATTCCTTCTTTCTGCAACACCATTCTGCTGAGGAGTATAATATGTCGAGTAATATCTTTTTCCTCAAGATATGTCTGGAACTCATTTGACAAGTATTCTCCACCTCTATCACTTCTAAGAATCTGGATAGTAGTCTGACTTTCATTTTCAACCATAGCTACAAATTTCTTGAACATAGGAAAGATTTTTGACTTCAACTTAAGACCATAGATCCATGAATATCTCATAAAATCATCAACAAATAAAACAAAAATACCTAAAACCCTGAATAGAGTCTGCCCTCATAGGTCCATTCACATCTGAATGAATAATCTGCATTTTTTTGGTAGCTGTAATATGACCATGTTTCTTGAAAGGTAGTTTATGCATCTTACCTTCAAGACAACCTTCACATATATCTAAATCATCTGGTAGCAGGATTTCTCATGTGTAGATGTGGTGATGCATCTCAAGTGAGTTTCCCTAGCAGGATTTCTCATATATGCATCTCAAGTGAGTTTCCCTAGCAGGATTTCTACTCTGAAAAAGATTCTCAAATTTTAACCAAGCTTGTTTATAACTTCTGCAAGATCTGATCTGTGGTAGAATATGTTTTTTGACACTCATTGCTATGAATGAAAGTGCTAAAGCATCTCTAGCATCCCATCTTGCCTGATCTTCAGTAGGAGGAACTCTGGGTAAGGGTCTACCTGTGACTCTAGATGTAGAAGTGGTTACCTCTTCTTTAGTTGGTTTTGTGATTGCAACACCAGTACCTCTTGAAGTTGTTGTATCCTCTTCTTCGCCTTCTCATCTTGATCTTGTTAAGCATCCATTGATGATACTCCATAAATCCTTTGTCACTAACAAATTCATCATCATGAAACTCCACATGGGATAACTAGAAGATCCATCCAACTTGTCCTCAATCTCAATTCTAATCTCACTCATATTAACTAAGTGTGTATGTCAATTATGCTCTAATACCAAGTGTTGGAATTTAGGGCCCCAAGATGGTTCCAATACTAAAAACCTTTGAGCATACACACTTAATTAATCAAGATGATATGTGAGAGATAGAAAGAAAGAGATCTTGAGACAAGGATAGGGAACGTAAGAAAAATGCTTACTCACTAAATATAGATGGCTGAATTACAACATGGGAGTACTACTCTGTTGGTGCATGGCAACCATCAATTGATGTGTTGGACAAAGATTTGAAGTCAAAAGGAGAAGCAAAGATTAATACATGAAGATTGGAGTTAGAGTATAATAAGAGAATAAAGGCTTATATATATATGTACATTAAACATACTTATAATTTTGTAATGGTCACGAGTTTGTACATAACACCTATATATACAAGTAGAAAAGTCAGGGTATGTATGAGAGATGAAGAATTAGAGGTTGTGAGAACCATTAGACACTTTAGAAGTGAAGTGAATATCTCTCATAATTCAGATGTAAATTTTCTGAGTAAAGGAAAAAGTTGTGCCTGATATTTTGCTGTGTTGGTTAAGATTTGAGAGTAGTAGTCATCAACAAGAATTGAACCTTTGCCCCTCCCTCGATAAGGCAAATAATTCAACCATTGGTCCAAATTGTGATTTTTTTTAATTCTAAAAGAGATAATATGCATCCATTGAGCGAGAGGAGCACCTGTGAGTCTCTTCCCAGTCTCATTTCTTTGATGATTATTAGTACCTTGCTCCCTACTTCTTTCTAGGTTGAATCGTAATAAATTCCATTATTGATAAAGTTAAATAACAATAGAATCCTCTTACCTTAAAAAAGAGAGCATATAACCGCCCAACAATTAGCATGTTATAGGTCCTACATCTTGGAGATGAAAACCCAAGGAGGAAAAAATTGGAGAGATTACTCAAAGATGCATGCGTGATCCACATCTACACATGAAATCCTCACAATATTGAGCCTTTGATGCAAAAGGCTTAAGCATTGAGCACACAAATAGTGTGGGATTGAACCTTGTACCATTCATCCAATGGTTCAATGAGCTAGCCACTCTTTTTTATGAAGGTGTCCTTTTTTATGAAGGAAATATAGGGGGAAATATCTCACATGAAGAAATAGAAAAACTCTAATTTATTTTTGTATGTGAATCAACAAAAATATTGTGTACATATGTGCATGCATACATACATACATACATATGTTTATAATTTCATGGTATGCATACATACATACATATGTTCATAATTTCATGGTATATTCATATATTCATTCATACATTCACACATAGATACATACATGGATTTTTTAAAAGGTATATTGTATACATTTGTTTATCTTTTGTTTAAAGTGTCTTGTATATTTGTTTGACTTTTTTTGGGATGTGTATTATGGGATACAAAAGTATACATGAGAAATGATGGAAATATATATTATAAAAATCTCTATGTCATCCCCGACAAATTAACAGTTTCATTATTCAAATCTACCTTTAAGTTTCTGAGTTCATTTTTGTCAAGATAGCTACAAGAAGTAATTAGGTTTGGACTACCTTGGATTAATCTACTTCCTAAGTATCATGCTATATGAGATGTGTACATTAAATAAATCCTAAGTAATATTGATTTTTATTCATTACAAGATAAAAATAGTTTTTTTCTTAAAAGTATGAGAAATAAATAATTTAACTAAATTGATAGGGATTTTTCATTGATTTTTAGATTGAAAAGTTTTCCAAGGATTCCAACCAATCATTCCTATGTAATCTTTTCCAACTATGCATTACTCATTTTTATTACTTTACTATTTTCTTACCTCTAACACTTCTTTAGCTTCAAAATCGGACAATTAGTTTTCAATATTTTATAATTAACAAGAAAAAATCAATTTGAACAAAAAAAGGATCTTGGTCATTATTATGGATTGATAGGCAATCAATGAGGCTACAACTATGAAAGTTTTGTTGATGTCAATGGTTCCTCTTCATATTGAGCTACATATCAACTATAAGTAACTATTCCAACTAAGTGTAAGCAAATCACTTAATGAGAGGAGTAAATAAATCCTATATATCTTCATTAGGGGACTTATCAAGACTAGTTTGCAAAATTATGATGGATGTAATGTAAGAACCTTGAATTACTTATTCTATGTTATTGTACATCATTCAATTCTTAAGATCCATTAGTGCGAGTCATTTGAATATGCAATCCTCGAGTGTAGAAGTGGTTTTCTTGCGAGTGTTGCATAATACATATGAACCTTGAAGGAATTCAGTTTTTCATTACTAGAAGCCACTCACATGGTCATTTGCAAACACGTTTCTTTTATTGCTTTTTATTAGAGTTTTTATATCATATGAGTGCTGATGTATTTGTAAGTCAGATGTTGTAAGCCGTTTTTTTTTCAAAGGAAGTTCAAACTTGAGGTGTAATCTCTCTAGAATTAGCTGGAAATGATTGAAAGTACAAGTGAAGTTGGTTTAGTACCCATGGGGACCTCATATCGCACAGAGAAGGAGTTAGATGCTTGGCAAGGCCTGGATTGCAGAGCCCGAAGATCCATTAGGGTAGAGCTTGGGAAGGGACATCCTTAAGGCCCAAATGGTTTAGATGAAATCAACTCAGAAAGAGGCCATTGTCAACAAGTGCTTGAAGGCCAAAATACACTACATGAAGGCCATATATGGTAGAGACTTTCCTTCAATGCATGCAGATTGAACCCTTGCCCTCCCCCTAGAGGCAATTGAGTTAATCATCTTATTAAAGTCCTCGTGTGCTCAGTGTGGTGATTAACTCAACTGCCTCATGGGTGGGGTGCACAGTTTCAATCCCCATGCATTGTGGGACATTCCCTACCATATATAGCAGGATGGTACATGGCCTTTGAGTAGTGTATTTCTTGTTGATATATTTAGGTAGTGATGTGTGTGAACACACTAGGACTAATGGGGCACTCTTTTCCCTCTTTAGGAAGTTCTTTTCCCTCGATTTCTATATACACCTATAACCGTAATGGGTCACTTATCTTTGTACATTCTCTTCGTAATACATTCAGTATTGTGTGTTGTGCTCCAAGCTTCTTCTTCTTCCTTGTGCTCTTCACATGCTTTCGCAGACCTCAAACTCCAACAACTGGTATCAGAGCATGTCGCCGCTTCATCTACAACATCGTCAATATCCCTCTAGTCATAATCTCAAGATCGCATGAAATTCGGCGAGCATACTCAGGGTGATTAGTAGTTCAAAACAACTTTGCTTTGTGGTGCCGAAATGGTGCTCTTAGCTCGTTTTGGCCTCTGAATGCACTATCGTAGTGCATATGCAGACAATTTCATCTTTTTGTGCCAAAAATATATATAGGTTTCGTTTTGCTAGTATAAGCGCCTCAAAGTCTACTACAAATTTAGTAGAAATCAACAGGCTAGTTCTTTTCAACTTTTTGAGATAAAATCATTTTTCTGCATCAAGGTATTTTGGCCAGTGGCCATGGTTGAAAGGAGTGATGTATTCCGTATGTTGGATGTTAGGATAAGTTGGATGGTACCAATCATCCATTATGGGCTTATATGGTGCATCATGTATTGGTTGCAAAGGGACTATGGAATATTGTGCAGGGTGTTGAAAAACATAGTATTACACATGCAACTATAGTTACTGAAGCTGTTGCAGATGGTGTTGAAGATGGTGATATTCTTTAGATTCCTGTTCGTGCTGTGGTTCCTGTTACAACTACCATAGAGAAACATTGTTGGGATGAAAAAGATGCTCAAGCACATGCATTCATAGACTAGTCTATCAAACATGCCATTATTCCCCACATTTGCTCCTACAAAACAACAAAGGATGCTTGGGATATGTTAACCACTTTATACCAGGCAAGGAATGAGGCTCGTGTTGCTTACCTTCAAAAACAGTTGGAGAGTGAGCACATGACTGAAGGAGATTCCATGGACACTTTTTTTATAAAGATCAAAGATTTGAAGGAGCAATTGATTTTTGCTGATGAAGTCTTGCTTGACAATTCACTTGTGCAGACTATTCTGAATGGTCTTCCAGATTCATATCAGACTTTTGCTTCTACTCTTTGATTGATGATGAAAGGCAATCCAAATGCCTTAACATTTCAGGACTTAGTCTCTGTTCTATTGTAGAAAGATCAGTCTAGGTAGAACCAGTCCATTATGCATGTTGCAGATCAAGCTTTCTTGGCTATTCAGAAGGGCAAAGGAAAATGGAGCTCATCTACTAGTAAGCAAAAAATTGCTAACTCTACACAATCAAAGAAGGATGACAGAGAGGAGAAGAAAACAGAAAAGCAAAAATTGTTTTGCAAGTATTGTAAAGGAAATTATCATGTCATAAAGAGTTGTCCAAAACTCGCTACAAAGGAGGGAAAGAAAAAAGAGGTTTGAATGGTTGTTGCAGAAGCATCTACACTCAACATAGAGTCTGCTAATCTTGCGGTAGAATGAAGAATGGGCATTTACTAATGTTTGGAGTTAGGATCCATCTTCTCATGAACAATGTATGTCAATAGTAGACTCAGATGTTTGGTACTTTGATAGTGGGGCAACCAAGCATATTACCTCATAGCACAGTTTCTTCACTTCACTTGAGCCTGCCCTTGCAAGGAATATTGTCACATGCACCAACAACTCCTCTTATCCTATCATGGAAGTTGGTAAGATCATTTTGAGTATTTTTTATGGTAGTTCTTTTACATTGTCAGATGCCTTATTTGTGCCATGGATCAAGAAAAATTTGTTATCAGTTTCTGCATTAGCCAAGATCAGCTTGGTTGTGAAATTTGTTGATGATAGATGTACAATTCATGATATGTCAAATGGTGATGTTATTATTGCTTCTGGCATTTTATGTCATGGGTTGTATAAGCTCATAGAGTATGCAAAGTGTGTGAATGATTAAACATGTGCATTCCAAGATTCTCAGGCTATGCCAAATGCAAACCTTTGACATGCATGCTTTGGTCATCTGAATTTTGCTAGTTTGCTATGCCTACAGAAATTTAAAAGGGTATCCTCTTTGCCCAAACTTGAGGCACTTGGTCAACATGTCTATTAGGGCTATATTTTGGTCGAAATGCAACATTACTCCTTCCCAAAAGATGGTTCGATTCAAGCTAGTCAGAAATTATAGCTTGTTCATGGTGATTTATGTGGTCCTATGCAGACACGTTCTTTTGGGAACTACCTTTAATTCATGAATTTCATTGATGATTTTTCTAGGAATGCATCAATGTATCCACTAAAAGCAAAGTCTGAAGTGTTTATGTGCTTCAAATAGTTTTTGGTTTCGGCTGAAAATCTATCAACATGTAAAATGGGCACTCTTCGTTTTGATCGAGGGGGGGAATATATGTGTTTTGACTTTAATGCATTTCTGACTGAACGTGGGATAAAACATTAGTGTACAGTATCGTATACACCTCAAGAGAATGGGTTTGTTGAAAGGAAGAATAGTTCACTCATGGAGATGGCGAGGTGTATGGTCAAGAGTCAGGCTTTACCACATAGTTTCTGGCTTGAGGCTATTATGTGTGCATCATATGTACTTAATAGGTGTCCCACTAAAGCATTGCAGGCTATCACTCCATATGAGGCTTGGCATGGTCACAAGCCATCTCTTGCTCATCTACATGTCTTTGGTTGTCTAACATATGCATTAGTGCCTGAACAACAAAGCAAGAAATTGGATGATAAAGCAATGAAATGTATCTTTATTGGGTACAGTTGTGAAAGCAAAGGCCATCATTTGTATCATCCACATATTAAACACATTTTGGTTAGCTGTGATGTTGTTTTTTTGGAAGATGCTATTCAACCATTACTTTCATGTACTAAGGATACATCAGTTAGCTCCAAAGATATATATGATACTTTGCTGCCTCTTTTTACAGGCGGGTTTACAAATGAGCCTTCATGATGCTTGTTGGAGATTCACTAATTAGACATAAAGACTTGAAGATGTATGAAGGATAAAGAAAGACGAAGAGAAGCAGAAACAAAGTATTCAGAAAAGCAAGCCTTAGTGAAGGGACAAATTCACGACTGTAATATAGTTCATAGAAACTTCTAGAATTACGAGTTTTGAATCTGGGAACAAATATGTATATAAATGAGTTAGAAGATCATAATAAGTAGTCTGTCATAGAGTTAGACAGAGAATCTGAGAGGCCGAAGGGAGAGCATGAGTGCATATGTAGAGATGAATAAATAGAACCTGAACTGTCAGGTATTCATCTGTAAGAGAGATGGTAAGGAAGGACTACTCAGCATAGGAGAGTTTTCCATGGCTATGAGCGAAGTAAGGCCAAGCCATTCTGTACACATCTTCTCTAATAGAAAACACATGTTTGTGTAGAAGAATTTGAGCATATTCTTCTTGCGTGAAGATTTCGAAGTATCTTCATGTTACTATGAAAGTTAGTTAACAGTTATAGTTTTGTCAGCACACATTTTCCGATACTTCTATAAGTTAGATCTCATGGCATAGTGTAAAGTTTTACATGAGTGATAGCTCATCTTGAAGCTACTAGTCTCAACTACAAACTGATCAAAAGAGTTTTGTGAAACGGGACATGTACACATAGTACAGTGTCTGACAGTAAAGACATCCAAAAGTGGTAAAGTTTTTTCTCAAACTTCAGATATAATTCATTCACTGAAGGAAGCTCAGATATTACTTCCTTACTTCATTTACAATCATTTGAAGTAATCATAAACAGAATTGCAGTTGATTCCTGTAACATTCCGGTGCAATTATGGTGAGATTACAGTGACAATCCGATAGCAGTCCGGTGATATTCTAATGAGTCTAAAACGTAGTTTTGACACAGTTAAGTGACAGAAAGAATATCTAATAGTAAGCAGACAAAGAATTGTAAAGATTGAAGTAAATCAAATCAGAATTGAAGCCTAAAGGAAAGTCAAAGCTTTTTGTAAAGTGAATTTCAGATTTCACTAAATACAGTTATAAAGTTTTCAGTTTTCAGTTTTCAGAAAGGTTGCTAAGTTACTGATGATTATAGAGGTGTTCTAATATCACTCTAGCTTAGTTCTTGTGACATGGCGAATTCTGCAGCTTAGTTTTCAAGCTTTCGTCACGTCAACAAGTGGTATCAGAGCAGAAAGGTTCTGAAGAGCAGAAGACAGCAAATGTATGAGAAGTTTTCCATTAAAGTTTCAAAAGTGAAGCATTTGAAGACACAAGGCATCAAAAGATTATTTTCTAAGTATCTTTATATGTAAAGAACTTCAAAAGGTATTATTCTTTATCCTTTAAGCGTAGAGGTTGCAGTAGAAGGAAAGGCGGCTATGGCAGATCATATTTCTATTGATAAATTGGACATAGATAATTATCCTGCATGGGTAATGCGAATGGAAGCCTTACTTATGAGTAAGGATTTAATGATATATGTGACAGGAGAAGAAAAGAAGCCTACTTTTGGAGACGACAGTCAACCGAAGAAAGAAGAATTAGAAGCCTCAAAGCTGTGACAGAAGAAAGATGCAACAGCAAGAGCTTATATCTACAATACCATTACAAATTATTTGTTACCACACATTAGAGGTTTGGAAAAAGCGGAAGATATATGGAGTGCATTGGAAGATCACTTCCAAAACACCACTAAAGCTAGGAAGGCTAGCTTATGGTCAGAGTTTACAACGTTCAAGAAAAAGCAAAGTCAAAGCATTAGTGATTATGTCACTAAGATGAAGGACTTGGCAGACAGTCTTGGATCTATTGACGAGGATATTGAAGACAACAGGTTAATAGCACAAGTGCTTGCAGGATTAAGATGAGATGAAAGGTGGAAACCTTTCGTACTCTCAACTGAACTTTCATTAAATCATTTTGTACCAGATTTAAATCAATTGCTTGGACTAATGCTAACGTTTGAGCAAGATTTGAAGACAAATGGAGATAAAGGACATAATTCTGCAATGTACGCAAAGAGTAAGAAGAAAGGTGATAAAGGAAAAGAAAAAGATGAAGAAGAGATGACTACTCAAGCAAATTATGCAAGAGGAAGAGGTAATGTCAGAAGTAAAAGTAGAGGTAATACAAAAGGAAGAGGAAATCAGAATAACAACAAGAAGACTTGTTGGATCTGTGGATTAAGCAATCATTTGGATCATGATTGCTGGCATAATTCTCGAGGCAGAAGTGGAAGATATCAAAGAGGTAGACAAAGCCAAAGAGGCGGATATGGTAGAGGTGGAGCAAGAAGTTGGGGACAGAATCAGTCTCACAACACTACCTACTACAACTATGCAAATGATACAAAGAACGACAATCATACAACATTGATGATGAATTCGATAAGTGTGTTAGAGAATGAAGATATCAAGGTATTCTATATTGACTTTGGTTGTTCAAATCATTTTTCAGGAAATATAGATTTGTTATCAGAACTGGAAGGAGGTATTTCGAATCATACATTACAAACAGGTGATAACACAAAACATAATGTACGATCAATTGGAAAAGTAAAGTGTAAGAATGGAGCTTACCTGCTAACAAATGTTTTGTATGTTCCAACAATCCCAAAGAATCTGATCAGCATGGGATAGATAGTAGAAAAAGGTTTTCAAGTCAGGTTTACAAATGAAGGAGTATTTGTTGAAGATCCAAAGAATGGATACAATCAAATTGTATATGGTAAACAGGAAGGTAGACTTTTTACTCTTAAAGTACAAGGGAATGTTGTTCAAGCTTTAATCACACATGGTGATTAAGTATTTATAGAGTTAGACCTCTGGCATAAGAGGTTAGGACATTTTAATGAAAAAGGAATCAAAATGATGGTGGAGAAACAATCTATAAGAGGATTACCAAATATGAAGAATCAACATATGATTCGTAAATGTGAAGCCTGTCAAATGGGAAAAGCACACATGTTACCATTTCAGAAAAATGGTTACAAACATGATGGTTTGCTAGAACTCATACATACAGATGTATGGGGACCAACAAAAGAAGGATCTATCAGTGGCTCAAGGTATTATGTTCTTTTTATTGATGATGCAACAAGATGGATAACTCTTTATGTTTTGAAAGAGAAGTCAGAAGTGTTTGGAGCTTTCAAGCATTTTCATGCATATGCTGAAAGACTTACTGGACAAAAACTCAAAAGGCTAAGGTCTGATGGAGGAGGAGAATATTTTTCTCAAGAATTCAATGATTATCTGTGGAACACAGGTATCAAAAGAGAAATAACTTGCAGGTATACACCGCAACAAAATGGAGTAGCAGAAAGGAGAAACCGAACTCTAGTTGAGTTTGCCAGAGCAATGTTAAAAGAAAAGAATTGTCCAAATTATCTTTGGGCTGAGGCTGTAAATACAGCCACATATCTTGTAAACAGATTACCATGTGCAGCTTTAAATGGAATGACACCTTATGAAGCTTGGTGGGATAAGAAACCAACACTTGATCATTGCAAAGTGTTTGGATCAGTTGCTTATGCTTATGTACCATCACAACTTAGACATAAGCTTGAACCAAAAGCTAAAAAATACGTGTTCATCGGATATGATGAAAAGCAGATGGGTTATAGGTTATGGAGTCCTTTAACCAAACATTTTATTGTTTCCAGAGATACATTTGATGAAGGAAAGAACTGGTATGCAGATAAAGATCATAATGATGAAACATTTGAAGAAGAGGTAAGAAGAATTGAAAAAGGTAAATCACATATGCAGGTAAACGGAGATGAAGATTATATGCAGGCAAGTACATCCAGGATTGGATCAGCTATGAGAAATGAAGATGGACCAAGATTTGATGAAGAAGTGTATTCAGATACACATGAAGAATATGAACCAAGAAGATCAAATAGATTAAGGAAACAACCGACAAGGTATTCCTATGATACTTCTTATTTGACTCAGAAAAACTATGCTTACTTAATAAATGAAGATGAAGAACCCCAGAATTATAGTGAAGCAAAAGGTAAGGAAAAATGGGAAGAAGCAATGAAGGAGGAGTTCAATGCACTTGAGGAGAACAAGACTTGGGAACTTGTTCCAAAACCAAATGGTAAGAAAGTGATTGGAAATAAATGGGTTTACAAAGTTAAGAAGCTTGTAGATGGAAGAATAGCCAGATACAAAGCTAGACTGGTAGTCAAAGGTTATGCTCAGATGCATGACATAGATTATGATGAGACATTCAATCCAGTGGCAAAGATCTCAACTATAAGGACATTGATTGCTATAGCAGCATCAAAAGGATGGATGCTAAGTGAATTGGATATAAAGAATGCATTTCTAAATGGATATATATCAGATGAAGTGTATATGGAACAACCTGAAGGGTTTGTAAGTTCCAGTTACCCAAATCATGTTTGCAGTTTAAAAAGAGCACTCTATGGATTGAAGCAAGCTCCAAGAGCTTGGAATTACAGACTTGTAAAGTATCTCAATGATCTTGGATACCAAAGTTCAAAGGCAGATGCAAGTCTACTCACTAAGAGAACATATGAAGGTATGATCTACATTTGTATTTATGTAGATGATATTATAATCACAAGTACCTCAGATGAAGGAATCAAGGAGGTAAAGAGATTCCTTGAAAAAGAGTTCAAGTTCAGTGATCTAGGAAATTTATCATACTTTCTTGGAATGGAAATCACTTATATAGATCATGGCATATATGTGTCGCAAGAAAGGTATCTTCTCAACTTACTGAAGAAGTTTAACATGGAGAATTGTAGAGAAGCCTCAACACCACTTGAGGTAAATCATAAACTCAACAAATATGATGGTGCAGAGTTTAAAGATATGAGGAAGTATCAATCTTTAGTGGGAAGTTTGATTTATGTTACGCTAACAAGACCAGATCTTAGTTATGCAGTAGGAGTTCTCTCACAGTTTATGCATTGTTCGAAGGATCAACATTGGGTTGCAGGACAAAGATTTCTTCGATATATCAAAAGAAATATAAAGGAAGGATTATATTATCCTTTTACATAATATATAAAGTTGAGAGCGTACAATGACTCAGATTGGGCAGGAAGTCAAGATGACAGAATGTCAACACATGGGTATATGATATACCTATGAGATAAGCTTGTCAGTTGGTGTTCAAAGAAGCAGCATACAGTGGCTTTATCATCAACTGAAGCTGAGTATAAAGGACTTGTAGAAGCAGCTAAAGAAGTGATATGGATGCAGACCTTGTTCAAAAGCTTGGGAATTGATCAAGGTATACCTATCATACATGGAGACAATATGAGTTCGTTGTATCTTGCAACAAATCCAGTATTTCATGCAAGAACAAAGCACACAGAGATTCAATATCATTTCCTGAGGAAAAAGGTAATGGAGAAGGAGATTGAAATAGTATACACTCCTACAAAAGATCAGATTGCAGATATTTTGACAAAGAGCTTGGATGGAGTAAAGACATGCAGATTTAAAGAAATGGCAGGAATAAAAGAAAAGAAGAAAATATGAAAGATCAGAAGATGCTAATTAGTGATTGAGGGGGAGCTGTTGGAGATTCACTCACTAATTAGACATAAAGACCTGAAGATGTATGAAGGATAAAGAAAGACGAAGAGAAGCAGAAACAAAGTATTCAGAAAAGTAAGCCTTAGTGAAGGGACAAGTTCACGACTGTAATAGTTCATAGAAACTTCCAGAATTACGAGTTTTGAATCTCGGAACAAATATGTATATAAATGAGTTAGAAGATCATAATAAGTAGTCTGTCATAGAGTCAGACGGAGAATTTGAGAGGCCGAAGAGAGAGCCTGAGTGCGTATGTAGAGATGAATAATAGAACCTGAACTGTCAGGTATTCATCTGTAAGAGAGATGGTAAGGAAGAACTACTCAGCATAGGAGAGTTTTCCATGGCTATGAGCGAAGTAAGGCCAAGCCATTCTGTACAGATCTTCTCTAATAGAAAACACATGTTTGTGTAGAAGAATTTGATTTATTCTTCTTATGTGAAGATTTCAAAGTATCTTCATGTTACTGTGAAAGTTAGTTAACAGTTACAGTTTTGTCAGCACACATTTTTCGGTACTTCTACAAGTTAGATCTCACGGCATAGTGTAAAGTTTTACATGAATGATATCTCATCTTAAATCTACTAGTCTCAACTACAAACTGATCAAAAGAGTTTTGTTAAACGGGACACATACACAGAATACAGTGTCTGATAGTAAAGACATCCAAAACTGGTAAAGTTTTTTCTCAAACTTCAGATATAGTTCATTCACTGAAGGAAGCTCAGGTATTACTTCCTTACTTCATTTACAATCATTTAAAGTAATCATAAACAGAATTGCAGTTGATTCAGGTAACATTCCGGTGCAATTACGGTGAGATTACAGTGACAGTCTGGTAACAGTCTGGTGATATTCCAGTGAGTTTAAAATGCAATTTTGACACAGTTAAGTGACGGAAAGAATATCTTATAGGAAGTAGCCAAAGAATTGTAAAGATTGAAGTAAATCAAATCAAAATTGAAGCATGAAGGAAAGGCAAAGCTTTCTGTAAAGTGAATTTCAGATTTCACTAAATACAGTTATAAAGTTTTCAGTTTTCAGTTTTCAGAAAGGTTGCTAAGCTACTGATGATTATAGAGGAGTTCTAATATCACTCTAGCTTAGTTCTTGTGACATGGCAAATTCCGCAGCTTAGTTTTCAAGCTTTCATCATGTCAACAATGCTAGGGATGCATTTGATGCTGTTCTCTATCAATATGTTGTTGGATGCTTGATTTACTTATGCATTACTCAACTAGATATTCAGTTTTTTGTCTGCCAGATGAGTAGGTTTATGCATTGCCCTGGTGTTAAGCATTGGAAGGTAGTTATGTGCATCTTTTGATTCTTGAGTGGTACCCAACTACTTGGATTGTTTTATCCCAAGGGGGATCACTACTTCTAGATTTACATGCTTTTTTGACTCTAATCGGGCTGGTTGCTATGAAACTTGTGTGTCCACCACTAGTTTTTGCTTCATGCTTGGTAACTCATGCATATCTTGGTTGAGCAAGAAGCAACCTATTGTGGCCACTTCTAGTTATGAGGTTGAGTATAGGGCAACTTTCACAATGACTGTTGAGTGTGTGTGTCTTAGATGCCTTATGGTTGATTTGGGTGTTGGTCAATCTTCTACAATCACCATCTTCACTGACAGTCAGAGCACATTGGCAGTTACAAGGAACCCTATGCTCCATGCTCACATTAAGCACCTTGAGGTACATTATCATTATGTCAGGGAGAGGTTCTCTACTGGAGAGATCAGTTTGGCATATGTGTCCACATAGGAGAACATTGCAAACCTTTTTAAAAAGGCTTTACCTAGGGAGAAGTTTGAAGCTTTTCACAAAGCTTTTGGCTTACTTCCTTTTGTGGATTGATTCCACATAACTTGACACTTCCTTATACATGAGTGCCTGCTCCTTGTTCACCACATCACTCCTAGGGGGGATTTATTGATTTATTTAGGTAGTGATATGTGTGAACACACTAGGACCGTCGGGGCACTTTTTTCCCTTTTTAGGAGATTTTGTCCCCTGGCTTATTTATATGCCTATAACCCTTATGGGTCACATATCTTTGTACATTCTCTTGGTAATACATTCGGTATTGCGTGTTGTGCTCCATGCTTCTTCTTCTTCCTTGTGCTGTTTGTGTGCTTTCGTAGACCTCAAACTCCAACATTTCTACCTTTGGGCACTCATTGATAATGGCCTCCGATCGAGTTCATCTTATCTAAACCACTTGGACCTTAGGGTTGTTCTTGTTGATATATTTTGGTAGTGATGTGCGTGAACACACTAAGACCTTCAGGGCACTTTTTTCCCTCTTTAGGAGGTTCCCCCTGGCTTTTCTCTTGGTAATACATTCAATATTGTGTGCTGTGCTCCAAGCTTCTTCTTCTCCCTTGTGCTATTTGCGTGCTTGCACATACCTCAAACTCCAAAAATTGGTATCAGAGTAAGTTTCTGCTTCATCTAGGGATTCGTCAACACCCCTTTAGACACAATCTCCAAACACAATATCACAACACCAGTATAAGCTCCTCAACGTCTACGACATGTTTAGCAAAACCTGACAAGGTAGTCGTGTTCAACTTTTTGAGATAAAATTATTTTTTTGTATCAGGGTTTTTTAGTCAATGGTCATGGCTGAAAGCAATGATGTATTCCATATGTTGGTTATTGAGGATAAGTTGGATGGTACGAATTACCCATTATGGGCTTATATGATGCATCATCTAGTGGTTGCAAATGGATTGTGGAATATTGTGTAGGGTGTTGAAAAATGTCCTATTACACTTGCAAATAGAGCTACTAAACTTGATGCAGATGGCATTAAAGATGGTGATATTCTTCAGGTTCCTATTTGTGCTATGGTTCCTATTGCACCTACTATAGAGCAACTTCATTGGGATGGCAGAGATGCTTAGGCACATGTGTTGATAGCCTTTTCTATCAAACATGCCATTATTCCTCACATTCGCTCTTGCAAAATAGCAAAGGATGATTGGGATACACTTACCACTTTATAGCAAGCAAGGAATGATGCTCCTATTGCTTACCTCCAAAAACATTTGGAGAGTGAGCACATGAACGAAGGAGATTCGATGGATAATTTTTTGACAAAGATCAAAGATTTGAAGGAGCAGTTCATTTTTGCTAATGAAGTCTTGCCTGATAGTTCACTTGTGTAGATTGTTCTGAATGGTCTTCCACATTCATATTAGATTCGCTTCTACTCTTCGATTGGTAATGAAAGGCAATCCAAATGCCTTAACATTTGAGGAGTTAGTCTCTGTTCTATTGCAGGAAGATTAGTCTAGGTAGAACATGTCCATTATGCATGTTGCAGATCAAGCTTTCTAGGCTAGTTAGAGGGACAAAGGTAAACGGAGCTCATCTACTAGTAAGCAAAAATCTTCTTATTTTGCACAATCAAACAAGGATGACAAAGACAAGAAGAAAACAGAAAAGTGAAAATTGTTTTGCAAATACTATAAAGGAAATGATCATTTCATAAAGAGTTGTCCAAAACTGGTTGCAAAAGAGGCAGGAATGGTTGTTGTAGAGGCCTCTGGCCTCTACACCTAAATCAGAGTCAGCAAATCTAGTGCAAAATGAAGAATAGACATTTAGTACTGTTTGCAATTAAGGACCATCTTCTTATGAACATTGTATGTCTGTAGTAGACTCAGATGCTTGGTACTTTGATAGTGGGGCAAGCAAACATATTACCTTGTAGCACAATTTCTTCATTTCAATTGAGCCTTCCCCTATAGGGAATACTGTCATATGCACCAACAACTCCTCTTTTCCTCTTATGGGAGTTGGTAAGATCATTTTGACTACTGTTGATGGTAGTTCTTTTACATTGTCGGATGCTTTATTTGTGCCAGGGATCAAGAAAACTTTGTTATCAAGTTTAGCATTAGCCAAGATTGATTTGGTTGTGAAATTTGTTGATGACAGATGTATAGTTCATGATCTATCAAATGGTGATGTCATTATTGCATCTGGCATTTTATGTTGTGGGTTGTATAAGCTCTTAGATTATGCAAAAGCTATGAATGATTCAACAAGTGTAGTTCAAGATTCTCAGGTTATGTCAGATGCAAAACTTTGGCATGCATGCTTTGGTCATCTGAATTTTGCTAGCTTGCTACTTGTGCACAAATGAAAAATGGTGTCCTCTCTACCGAAACTTATGGGACCTAGTAAACATGTCTAAGAAGGCTATATTTTGGGAAAAATGCAGCATTCATCCTTCCCAAAAGATGGTTCAGTACGAACTACTTTGAAATTGAAGCTTGTTCACAGTGATGTTTGTGGTCCTATGCAAACACCTTCTTTTGGAAACTATCTTTACTTTGTGACTTTCATTTATGATTTTTCCAAGCATGCATGGGTATATCCACTAAAAGCAAATTGCAAAGTGTTTATGTGCTTCAAACAACTTCTCATTTTGGTTGAAAATCTGTCAACATGTAAAATGGGCACCCTCGATTATGGTTTTAGTGCATTTCTAGCTAAATGTGGGATAAAATAGCAGTGTACAGTGCCATATACACCTCAATAGAATGGAATTTCTCAAAGGAAGAACATGTCACTTATGGAGATGGCGAGATGTATGGTCAAGAGTCAAGCTTTACCACATAGTTTCTAGCTTGCGGTTATTATGTGTGCAACATATGTACTTAACATGTGTCCCACTAAATCATTGCAGTCTATCACTTCCATATGAGGCTTGACATGGTTGCAAGCCATATGTTGCTCACTTGGGTGTCTTTGGTTGTCTGGCATATGCATTAGTGCTTGAACAACAACGCAAGAAATTGAATGATAAAGCAGTGAAATGTATTTTTGTTGGGTACACTTATGAAAGCAAAGGCTATCATCTATATTGTCCACAAACTAAACACATTTTGGTCAGCCGTGATGTTGTTTTTGTGGAAGATGCTATTCAACCATTACTTTCATGTATGAAGCAGGCATCAATTAGCTCCAAGTATGTGTATGATACTTTGCTGCCTCTTTTTACATGTGGATAGTCTTGTGTTTGTCCAAATGAGGTAAATTTTGTAGCCTTTATAGGTTTCACATGATGATGTGGATCATTCCATTTTTTATGCAGATTTACATGATGCACTTATTGATGAGAGAACTGATATAGAGTAGGCAAAAACTATGCCCAAATGGCTAGTGCAAACTTTGCGAGATAGCAAATTAGATGCACCTTTGTCATATTGTACTCGTTCAAGCCCTCATATTGCTTCTTTTGCATGAAATTTCTATGCTATGGCTGCCTCTAGTCTCTATGATGAGAATGAGCATGTTTTGTTTGATGAAGCACAAAATTTTGAAATTTGGAAGGCTGCTATGCAATCGGAATACGATGCTATTATGGAAAATGGTACCTAGTCCTTATGTGACTTTCCTTTTGGCAAGAAGGCCATTGTCACTAAGTGGGTATACAAGCTGAAGCATAAGCTTGATGGAATAGTTGACATGTATAAGGCTAGGCTTGTTGCAAAAGGTTATGCTCAAGAAAGAGGCATTGATTTTGATGAGATCTTTACACCTACATGTGGAATGACTATTGTTCATAGCATCTATGCACTTGCAACTCATCATGGTTGGAATGTACATCAGTTGGACATTAAAACTGCATTTTTGAATGGTGACTGCATGAAGAAGTGTATGTTTTTAAGCCCCATGGTTTTGTGTAGAAAGGGCATGAAAACAAAGTGTGCAAGTTGAAAAAGGCATTAAATGGTTTTGAAACAAGCACCACGTGCTTGTTATGAAAAGATACATGCCTACCTGATTGCACATGGTTTTGAGAATAGTCCAATTGAGAGACCTTATATGTTAGGCATGTAAATCATGTGCTTATGATCATTGTTGTCGATGTTGATGACATGATGCTCACTAGTCCTAATGAGAAGCATATTGCTGATTTTAAGGCTAATTTGCATGCCTCATTTGAGATATCAGATTTGGGGCATTTGCATCATTATTTGGTTTATCCAAGTTGATGGTGGAATAACTTTGTGACAAAAAAAATATATTGACACATTATTGTAGCATTTTGGCCTTGAAGACTGCAAAGCTATTGCCACTCCTATGGAAACAAGTTTACGATTGAGTCTTCATGATGTTGCAAATGCATTTGATGCTATTCTCTATTAGCAGGCTACTGGATGCTTGATTTACTTATGCATTACTCATCCAGATATTTAGTTTGTTGTCTCACATATGAGCAGGTTTACGCATTGCCTAGGTGTCAATCATTGGCAGGTGGTTTAGTGCATCTTTTGCTACTTGAGTGGTACATGACTACTTGGATTGCTTTATCCCAAGGGGGGGATCACTACTGCCAGATTTACATGATTTTTTACTCTAACTGGGTTGGTTTTTATGACACTTGTGTGTCCACCAGTGTGTTTTGCTTCATGCTTGATAGCTCATGCATATCTTGGTTGAGAAAGAAGCAACCTGCTATGGCCACTTCTAGTTGTGAGGCTTAGTATAGGGTAGCTTTCACAACGACTATTGAGTGTGTGTGGCTTAGATGCCTTATGGTTGATTTGAGTGTTGATCAATCTTCTGCCACCACCATCTTCATTGACAGCTAGAGTGCATTGGCAGTTGTGAGAAACCCTGTGTTGCATGCTCTCACTAAGCACATTGAGGTGCACTATTATTATGTCAGGGAGAGGTTCTCTACTGGAGAGATCAATTTGGCATATGTGCCCACATAGCAGAACATTATAGAACTTTTCAAAAAGGTTTTGCATAGAGAGAAATTTGAAGCTTTCTGCAAGGCTTTGAGCATACTTCCTTTTGTAGATTGATCCCACATAGCTTGACACTTCCTTATCCATGAGTTCCAGCTCCTTGTTCATCGCATCACTTCCAGGGGGGATTTGTTGATATATTTTGGTAGTGATGTGTGTGAACACACTAGGACTATCGGGGTGCTTTTTTCCCTCTTTAGGAGGTTTTTTTCCCCTAACTTGTATATATGCCTATAACCCTAATGAGTCACTTATCTTTGTACATGCTCTTGGTAATACATTCAATATTGTGTGTTGTGCTCCAAGCTTCTTCCTCTTCTTTGTGTTGTTCGCATTCTTTCATAGACCTCAAATTCCAACAGCCCCTTCCCAAGCTCTGTTAGATATGCTCAATGCCTCACCCTTATGTAGCACCACCATTGTTCATAACACTCTATTTTGTAAGGCCCCCATTATGAGGAGAAGCCATGTGAGAGTGTTGGACATTGGTAGGTTCTTGACTTTGAGGTCAGATGAGGTCTAGTCTAGACCGTAGATGGATAGTTAGGAAGGTTACTTATAAGCCATTGGATTTGGGATTGATCCAATGTGAAGATCAACCTAAATCAAGGGCTAGAAACAAAAGTAGCTTTCTTAACTTGGGGAAGGGTCTATTTGATGTGG
The DNA here is from genome assembly GCA_020310875.1 of Ceratopteris richardii. Classification (NCBI taxonomy): domain Eukaryota; kingdom Viridiplantae; phylum Streptophyta; class Polypodiopsida; order Polypodiales; family Pteridaceae; genus Ceratopteris; species Ceratopteris richardii. The sequence goes on along the minus strand of CM035425.1, from coordinate 82,686,893 downwards.
GCCATCGGATCTAGACTTGATCCTAAGTGTGGATTAAGCAAGATCAAGGGTTGCAAACAAATGGTTGTTGATCCTACCTTTCTACCATTGGATTCACCTCATAGATCAATGGTGGAGATTAATTTGGATATGAATCAAGCTTCCACGACCCTAGAACATGGGTAGGCCGACTTAGGCTTGGAGGACCTTATAAAGATGGTCCCATCCCCATGTAGGATCATCACTTTGTGGTGTTTGGAACCATTAGGGTATCCATCTTAGTACCCATTGTGTTGGCCTATAACCCTTCACCTACCTTCTATCTAGATCACCATCTAAGCTCCATATTGGGAGTGCATGGGTGGATAGAACCATCTACATATTGTTTAGTGTTTGAATTCCATTGTATTAGAGTTATGAGTTTGAGTTGCATTGAGTTGAGTTCATCTTCTATTCATCCTGAGTCCACTTTCCATTATAACCAAATCTCTTGTGTTATTCCCATGAGTAGTGATATCTCTCTTTCTATCTAACCTTGATCTTATATGTGTGTTGTGGTAACCTATACATGGCATTAGAGTTACACCACTAGCCCACCACTCAATCATTATTCATTCATTTTCCTTTTTCTTACATGGTATCAGAGCTCAGGAAGGTATAGAAGATTGCAGAGATCGTGGAGGCCAAGGAATTAATTGTAGCATTTGTGGAAGGAATGCTTCAACAATCAAGATTGTGAGAGGCAAAGACATCAACGCTATAACTTGTGGGAGGCAAAGGCTTCAATGCTAGAGTTCTTGGGAGGCAAAGGCTTCAAAGATTCAAGTTCATGGGATACAAAGGCTTCAACACTATGGAGGTGTTAGAATCTAGAAGTGGAATTGGAATTCAATTTGGTGCAATGGATTTGGAAATGAAAACACTATGGGTTCATCCACCAACCTTCAGTGAAGCCAAGTTAGATGGTATGATTTTTTTTCTTTGGAAGTTCAAGTTTACAGTTATCCTTGATTCTTATGATCTTTTGGAGATGGTGATGGGAAGTTAGCAAGAGCCACAACCTACCTTAGACCCATTGGATCCGAGTAACGTAATTCTCCCAGATGCAAATCTTCTACAAGCTTGGAAGATAAGGAAAGCAAATGCACTATATTACATAGTGAACAATTGTGTGAATTCTATTCTACCTCTTGTTCAGTATACATCCAAGGCAAGTGCGGCATGGAGTATATTGAGGAGTCACTATGAGGTAAGAAACCAAACATGCATTCAAAATTTAGAAAATCAATTGGAAGTAGAGAAGTTTGTAGAAGGAGAGAAGATGAAGGCATCCATTACTCAGATGAAGAAGCCATGTGATGGAATGGCTTGTGAAGGGATAGAGAAGACTAGCAAGGGGCTATCTCGAAGGTGTCTCCAAAATTCTCCACCAAAGTATGATGGAAGGGTAATTACTCTCAACACTCAGGTGAGACCTCAAGCTTTGATATTTAAGGAGTTCTATTCAATGGAAGAGGATTTGCAGCTCAAAGCCCAAGCAAGAATTAGCAATGGATATGCTATGATCTCCACCAATGCATCATGTAAAGGTGGTTCCTCAACCAAAGGTGAGAGTGCAAAGAGGAGGAGTAGTAAGAAGCAGATTCAAGGACAATGCTTCCACTGCAAAGGGATATGCAATTGTAATTTGTCATGACAAGAGGAGAGATGAAGTGAAGGAGCAGACAATACATGGAGCCAACGCAAAGGTGGTATGCTCTTCAACACAAGAAGAATCAAATGTGGATTCATGGGTACTAGACAAGGGTGCATCTCATCAAATCACCAATGATATAGGTCAATCTAGTTCTATGTAGCCTCAGCAAGAACCGATCATGGTGCCAAGGATAGTATGGAAGGAGATGCAAAAGGAAGGTATTGTTCTTCATCACTTACCCACAGTGAATGGAATGAAGGAACCTTATAGAGCTTGTATGATGGGCAAGCCACACAGAGAGACATTCCCACAAGAAAGCAAGAGTAGTTCAAAGGCTCCTCTAGTGTTGGTATATGCTAACTTGTGTGGTAAGATGTCTATACAGGCCTTGGGAGGATCTTCGTGATCGTCGACGACTATAGCATGAAGATGAGGATGTACTTTCTTCGTGATAAGGCTCAAGCTTTCGGTAAGATTAAAGAACAACCACAACTTGTTGTAAATGAACCAAGGAAAAGTGTGAAGAACCTTGGAATAGGAGGTGGTGGTGAGCTCAACTCAGAGGACTTGGAAGGCTTTTGCAAGTGCAAAGGAATAAAGTGTCAATTAGTGACACCTCACACATCACAACATGATGGCATTATGGAATGCAAGAGTCACACCATTGTTGAGATAGAAATGTGTATGAGGGAAGGCATGACCTTTCCTTACCAAAATAGAAAGATTCATCATGAAGTCTACATTGGTAAGAATCCATCCATCTTACTTTAAAAATTTTGAGAGTGTGTGTTATGCTCTTGTCTTAGGTCAAAGAAAGAACAAGTTGGAACCAAAAAGCATGAGATGCATCTTCCTAGGTCATAATGAAAAGCAAAGGGCTTTCATATTGTATGACCATGAGGCAAAGAAGATAAAAGGGAGCCGTGATGTGGTATCTATGGAGCAACCACATGCAATGGATAACAAGAAAAGATCTTCCACTTTATCATCAAGCGAAGGAGTAATTCACTATGTACCTAGCCCAAGAGTCATCCCTACCTATGAGCAGGAGGAAGCATCATCATTAGATGGTGAGAAGAGAGTCCACCAACCTAAAAACACCCAAACAGATTGGTTGTTGTTGCAATGGGTGAAGAAGAATCTCTATGGTCAAAGTAATCCTATGCCAACAACTATTGAAGAGAAGGCAGAAGGACCAAGCAGATCACAGAGAATAGAGGAGCAAAAGTGGGCCTCTACTCGCATAGTCAGTATAGCCATGATGGTTGCTATTATGATGGAAGTAATCAAGACAATAATTGAAGATGAAGCACATGTAGATCCAGCATGGAAGGAGGTTATGCAAGCATGGGAGGTCACCAACACCAAGTGGGAGGTCACTAGCACCAAGTGGGTCTGGCAAGTCAAGGACATGATAGAAGGAATCTTGGAATGTTATCAAGAGACATTGGTAGCACAAGGACTTTCACTAGTGAAGGGTTTTGATTTTCAAGACTCGTTTGCTCTAATGACCACTATTTGCATCATACTAATGGTAGCAGCTCAGACGAAGTGGGAAGTTTTCATGTTACATGTCAAATCAGAATGTTTGAATGCTGACCTCAAGGAGGAGGTACATGTGTCTCAGCCATCAGGGTTTGAGGCTTCACATTCAAAGAGCACATTATGTAAATTGAAGAACGCATTCTATGTCATGAAACAAGCCCTAAGATCATCATATCAGCAGATAGACATTGGGAGCTACATGAAGGTATTTGGTAATCTTATCTACTTATGGAGTACCATACAAGATATTAGGTTTGTAGTCAGACTTTTGAGAAGGCTTGTGTTGTGGTTGTAGCAAGGAATGACCAAGAACCCTCACCACCTTGCATGGAAGCAAGAAGGGAAGCTCAAGAGTGACTCTCCTCTCATCCACCCCTACCTCCAACATGTTCAAACCATTGGCATCAGCCCCATGCTATGCCACATGCTTGAAAAGAAGGAGAATAGGGAGTAAAGGATCCTAGTCCATGAGGAAAATACAAGCAAATGAAACTACTCTACTCACACAAAGGAGAGACATGCATAGGCACACACACACACACCACTCTCACACACTCACAAAGACACAAATACATGTAAATGTAACAAGTCTTGGAGTAAATGAGAGCCTTCTTCCATTGATAAGAGATATTACATGAGAGCACGTCGACCAAAAGCTCCCTCCTTTACAAAAATGAGGTTCTATTTATAAGCTAAGCTCTATTCCCCATGTGCTCCTTTGAAAAGTCAAAAAGTGGATCTCTCTCTAACTAACATATCTTCTAGGAGATTCCAAGATCAATAGAGTTTTGAATACAGTCCCAAGTATATTGGGAACCAGCAGAACCTCCTTCATCTTGTTAATCATCAATGGTCTACCATGCAAATCTGCTCTAAGTCAAGAGATGTATTGCTAAAATGTTATGTGCATATGTGGCCAATTGCACATGAAAAATATTAGATGTAGACCTTAATGCTTTAAAACGTGTGCAATATTTTTCCTCATTCTTTAGTATGTGTACCTGTGCACTTGAGCATAGGAGTGATAAGAGCGACATAGTGAGTTGATACACAATATTCATGTTATCATAGTATAACCAAGTGACAAAATATAGTGCCTATGATAACATACATTCATTCTTCCAATAACAAGTGCAAATAATCAATCAATGTCTACATAGGGTTTTTAAAGTGTACCCGGAGTTTTCGAAAACTATCCCGAAGGAGGTAGTCACAAAATCTTTACCAACCATAGCACCATCAAATACGTACATCAAGTCGTCAAGTGACTTTTGTATCCCACCAAAACCATACTTGCAAGTTGCATCTTCCAAACCTGCACAATATACAGGTCAACATTTTTTTTGCTTCAATCTGTACACAACAAAGTATCAATCCACAGCATTAATAAATTTTGGAATATCTTCCAAGTGAAGATTGAAGATGGACATAATCCTTAAGTGTAATAATCGCAGACTATCATAAACATTGGGAACACCACATCTGGTAATCGCAAGAATCATGAGTCATCTCACAAACCTTTGATTTAGCATAAATGAGAAACCAATGACAAAATGGAGGCCACAATGCTTGAGTTTGAAGTCCCAAACGAAAATCCTTGAGTAAAGAGCTTTATGAAAGTTTCGATCTTAGTATCTGTTGCCAACAAAGTGCATAGGGCCCTCTAATTCTTCAAGAAAACCATAAACACAAGGCCATAAACCAACCTTTCTACCTTAAACACTACTTCAAGTTCCATATCTTCCAAACCTAGATAACATGAATATGTAGAGCATTTTCTACTGGATGAAAGAGTGTCACCACATCTATGTTTACTATTGGAACAGTAGGTGAGATAAGTCTCTAAAACATCTCTTAACAAATGCATAAGTTTCCCTTTTAGCCTGATAAGAAGATGTTTAGACGGTAGACCCTAATTGTCACATAGGAAGACCTTGGATGCCCTTGTGCAAAATTAAGTTCATGAACCTTTTATCCTAGTTGTAATTTTGTGGAGTCGTAGCATTCAGTAGCAGATGGAGACCAATTTGTGAAAATGCATGGGACCAACCACATCCGCTCGTAATAACAAGCAAAAAAAAGTCTTTGTATAATCACAATAATCACAAGGATTCGAGATACAAAGTGCAGTAAAGCTGTTCGCATGTTATAATCACAATATTCTGAGAGAGGTGAACATATGACTATTATCTTCGAAAGAAACATCATCAGGCAAAAAGGTTACAACAAGATGCTTACTGTGCACAAACACCATGAACTTTATCATACTCAAGAATATCCGATAGAGAAAGTGTGCACACTGATGTCTTTTATGGGACACGTTTAACCTCCTCATGTCGTACAAAAAAGTCCTCTATAATTTGCCAATGTGAGAGTTTCAATGTTAACCACATGCCTCGAAAATCCCATCGTGACATCGTCAATATAGAGGGGTTCCTTCTGCACAAACACATTCGGTATATTTTTCCTTCATACCTTCTACGACAGACAACATAGGCCAATCTCTTGAGGGGAAAGCTCATGAGCTAGGGAGTAGAGCTCCACCTGCCCCAGCGATGAGGCCAGAACGAAGGCACCCCCATGGTTTGGAAGAACCAGGTCAGCAGACATTACAAATTACTCCTGTACAGTCGAATAGCGAGGGAAGCCGAATGTATTCCCCAACTCATTGGTACAAGATGTCACTGTTGATTCTTGCTGCAGTAGAGGAAAAAAACAAAAGGTGCAGATAGCGGGGAAGAGGAAACCCCTCAAACAAAAGCTTGGACATCGAGTAATTACATATGTAACCATTGAAAATGTGCACAGAGTGATGGTGACTTAGTTGTTACACAAACCTGAAGCCAGAACAATTTCATGGGACCGGGGAGCACATAAGATTACAACCCCTCAAGATCTACATTAAGTCATTCACCCTCTTTTCCACCTTATACAACAAAACAATCCCAACTACATCTGCACAAACTGGAAGACCTCTCAGTAACGCTGGTTATGGACATAAACAGTACCAGAAAAGCTAGCCATCTACAATTCATCATCTTAGCCATGGCAACCTTAACATAAATCACACTTTAGAAGTAAGAGCAATCAGGGAGCATCTCTCAACCCATAGAGAAACACCAAGTAGAGATGGTATGTGAGCAATAGTCTAACCCTTGATGAGAATATCATAACAGGATCAGATGCTCAACCTATCATGTGGGAGCTTGAGGTTTCCCTGAAACATTTCCACCGTGAAGCATCTGTAATTGTGTGCATCGTTGGCTTCCCTAATAGTAACTCTGTCGTAGGCCCACAAAAGAAATGGGGGAGCAGGAGTATCAACCTCGATGAGGGGAGCATTGATTGTCAAATTCTCGGTTAGGGATGACTGAAAGGGGCACAACAGAGAGCATGTCTATCATGGACAAGGGCATAGAGCAGGAGAAGCTCCACCCTAAGTAGGAGGAACCAGTGCAAGAGCATGAGGCCCAATGCCTCGGCCAAGAGGCAAGGCAAAATTTTTTGTCGAAGGGTGGGATTATGTTTCCCCATCTTGCGGGAAAGTGCTGTCGGAGGGTTCAGTGGTAGGTATGCATTGAATTCAAGCTTCTCTAATTGAGGAGAGAGAGAGAGATCAAATCGTGTCCGATACACCCTTATTTAATGCTCATCAATAGATGCTCTACCAGAGAGTGGCAGTAGTAGTCTCATTTGCCCCTGGATGCGCGTACAAAACTCATCCTTCAAAACCCAAAAAATACATGAATAGTCGACCAATTAAAATTTTTGAAGTATGAGATGAAACAAAAAACCTCCAGATGGTCTGCGTTGATGATTTGAAAAAGCACTATGCCACTTCTTTTTGGTTTTTCTTGAAATTTGAAGAGAGGGAGGGTTAAGGGAGGGTACCCATCCCCCTATTCAAGGCAGCCACTCAAAACAAGAAGTGACAAGGGTGGAGAGTGATGTCCATGTGAGTGTGTGGGAGCATGTATATGTGAGAGAGTGAGTGAGAGAGAGTGTTAGGAACAGTTGATTTCTGTTGATAAAGTCCTTCTTGACAGTTCACTTGTGCAGACTGTTCTAAATGGTCTTCCCGACTTATATCAGATTTTTGCTTCTACTCTTTGTTTGATGATGAAAGGCAATCCAAATGCCTTAACATTTGAAGAGTTAGTTTTTGTTTTGTTGCAAGAAGATCAGTCTAGGCAGAATAGGTCTATTATGTATGTTGCAGATCAAGCTTTCCTGGCTAGTCAGAAGGGAAAAGGTAATGGAGCTCTTCTACTAGTAAGCAGAAATCTACAAACACTGCACATTTGAAGAAGGAAGGAAAAGATGAGAAATAAGAAAAGCAGAAATTGTTTTGCAAATATTGTAAAGCAAATGATCATGTTATTAAGAGCTGTCCAAAACTGGCTACTAAAGAGGCAAAGAAGAAGGAGGCTGGAATGGTTGTTGTAGAGGCCTCCACACCGAAAATAGAATCTGCTAATCTAGTGCAGAATGAAGAATGGGCATTTACTACTCTTTGCAATTTTGACCAATCTTCTCATGAGCAGTGTATGTCTGTAGTAGACTCAAATGTTTGGTATTTTAATAGTGGGGCAACCAAACATATTACCTCACAGCGTAGTTTCTTCACTTCACTTGAGCCTACCCCTACAAGAAACACTATCACATGTGCCAACAACTCTTCTTATCTTGTTATGGGAGTTGGTAAGAACATTCTGACTAGTATTGATGGTAGTTCTTTCACTCTACCATATGCTTTATTTGTCCCAGGGATCAAGAAAAATCTCTTATCAGTTTTTGCATTAGCCAAGATTGGCTTGGTTGTGAAATTTGTTGATGATAGATGTACAGTTCATGATCTATCAAATGGTGACATGATTATTGCTTCTGGCATTTCATGTCATGGGATGTATAAGCTCATAGACTATGAAAGATCTGTGAATGATTCGGTATGTGTAGTACATGATTCTCAAGCTATGTCTAATGTAAAGCTTTGGCATGCACACTTTGTTCATCTAAAAATTTTGCTAGTTTGCTACGCATGTAGAAATCTGATATGATGTCCTCTTTGCCCAAACTTGAGGCACCCGAAAAACATTTCTGTGAAGGCTCTATTTGAGCAAAATGCAGCATTCCCCCTTTCCAAAAGATGGCTCAGTTCATGCTAGTAAAAAATTGCAGCTTGTACAGAGTGATGTCTATGGTCCTATGCAGACATCTTCTTTTGGACACTATCTTTACTTCATGACTTTCATTGATGATTTTTCCAGGCATGCATGGGTATATCCACTCAAGCAAATTCCGAAGTGTTCATGTGCTTCAAACAATTTTTGGTTTTGGGTGAAAATCTGTCAGCATGTAAAATGGGCACCCAATTTTGATCGAGGGAGGAAATATATGTCTTCTGACTTTAATGCATTTCTGGCTGAACGTGGGATAAAACATCAATGTACAGTGTCGTACACACCTCAACAAAATGTTGCTGAATGGAAGAACAAGTCACTCATGGAAATGGCGAGGTGTATGGTCAAGAGTCAGGATTTACCACATATACCACATAGTTTCTGGCTTGAGGCTGTCATGTGTGCAACATATGTACTTAACAAGTGTCCCACTGAAGCACTGCAGTCTATCACTCCATATGAGGTCTGGCATGGTCGTAAGCCATCTATTGCTCATCTGCGTGTTTTTGGTTGTCTGGCATATGCATTAGTGCTTGAACAACATCGCAAGAAATTGGATGATAAAGCAATAAAATGTATTTTTGTTGGGTACAGTTCTGAAAGCAAAGGTTATCATCTGTATCATCCACAGACTAAACGCATTTTGGCTAGCGGTGATGTTGTTTTTGTGGAAGATGCTATTCAGCCTTTACTTTCGTGTACGAAGGAGGCATTTGTTAGCTCCAAAGACATGTATGATACTTTGTTGCCTCTTTTTACAGGTGGATAGTCTAGTGCTGATCCTAATGAGGCAACTTCTCAGCCATTGTAGGTTTCATGTGATGATGCAGATCATTCCATTTCTGATGCAAATTTGCATGATGCACTCGTCGATGAGAGAGCTGATATTGAGGAGGCAAAAACTATGCCAAAATGGCTAGTGTAGACTTTGCGTGACATCAAATTAGATGCACCTCTATCATACCGTACTTGTTCAAGCTCTCATAGTGCCTATTTTGCATCATATTGCTATGCTATGGCTGCATCTAGTCTCTATGATGAGACTGAACCTGTTTTGTTTAATGAAACACAAAATTTTCAACATTGGATGGCTGCAATGCAATCTAAATATGATGCTATCATGAAAAATGGTACCTGGTCTTTATGTGACTTGCCTCCTGGAAAGAAGGCCATTGGCACTAAGTGGGTATACAAGATGAAGGGTAAACTTCATGGAACAGTTGATAGGTATAAGGCTAGGCTTGTTGCAAAGGGTTATGCACAGGAAAGAGGCATTGATTTTGATGAAACCTTTGCACCTACTGGTCAAATGACTACTGTTCATAGCATTTATGCACTTGCAGCTCATCATGGTTGGAATGTACATCATTTGGACATTAAAACAACATTTCTCAATGGTGACTTGCATGAAGAAGTGTATGTTTTTTAGCCCCATGGCTTTGTGCAGAAAGGGCATGAAAACCAGGCGTGCATGTTAAAGAAGGCATTTTATGGTTTAAAGCAAGCACCATGTGCTTGTATGAAAAGATACATGCCTATCTGATTGCACATGGTTTTGAGAACAGTCCAACTAAAAGCACCTTATATGTTAAGCATGCTAATGATGTGCTTCTGATCATTGCAGTGTATGTTGATGACATGCGGGTCAGTGGTCCTCATGAGAAGCATATTGCTGATTTCAAGGCTGATTTACGTGCCTCATTTGAGATATCTGATTTGGGGCATTTGCATCATTATTTGGGTATTTAGTTTATGCACGTTGATGGTGGAATGCTTTGTGTAAAACAAAATATAATGACACATTATGTAGTGTTTTGGCCTCGAAGGCTGTAAACCTATTGCCACTCTTATGGAGATAGGTTTATGAACGAGTCTTCACGATGCTGGAGATGCATTTCATGTTGTTCTCTATCAGCAGGCTGTTGGATGCTTGATTTACTTATGCATTACTCAACCAAATATTCAGTTCGCTATCTCACAGATGAGCAGGTTTATGCATTGCTCAGGTGTTAAGCATTGGCAGGTGGTTAAGCACATCTTTTTCTACTTGAGTGGTACCCGGCTACTTGGGTTGTTTTATCCCAAGAGGGGATCACTACTGCTAGATTTGCATGCTTTTTGTGACTCTCACTAGGCTGGTTGCTATGATGCTCATGTGTCCACTAGTGGTTTTTGCTTAATGCTTGGTAGGTCATGCATATCTTGGCTGAGCAAGAAGCAACCTATTGTGGCCACTTCCACTTGTGAGGTTGAGTATAGGGCAGCTTTCACAACAACTGTTGAGTGTGTGTGGCTCATACGCTTTATGGCTTATTTGGGTGTTGGTCAGTCTTCTACCACCACCATCTTCACTGATGATTAGAGCACATTGGTAGTTGCGAGGAATATAGTGTTCCATGCTTGCACTAAGGACATTGAGGTGCATTATCATTATGTCAAGGAGAGGTTCTATGCTGGAGAGATTAGCTTATGTGCCCACGCAGGAGAACATTGTAGACCTTTTCACGAAGGCTCTGCCTAGGGAGAAGTTTGAAGATTTTTGCAAAGCTTTGGGCTTACTTCCTTTTGTGGATTGATTCCACATATCTTAGCACTTCCTTATACATGAGTGCCAGCTCCTTGTTCACCGCATCACTCCCAGGTGGGATTTGTTGATATGTTTAGGTAAGTATGTGTGTGAACACACTAGGACCGTCGGGACACTTTTTTCCCTCTTTAGGAGGTTTTTCTCCCCAGCTTATTTATACGCCTATAGCCCTAATGGGTTACTTATCTTTGTACAATCTAGTGGTAATACATTTAGTATTGTTTGTTGTGCTCCAAGCTTCTTCTTCTTCCTTGTGTTATTCGCATGCTTCCGTAGATGTCTACCTCCAACAGATACATTTGAATGACAAAAACATCCAAAAATGCTTTTTAATAAAGTATGCTTCTTGAGAAGTAATGTATGCAATTCCTCTGTCTAGCTTCTATTCAAAATGTACACAACCTTATTAACTATTTTTGCCCAAAATGAATCAAGCATATCTTGAACTTTTCGCATGCAGTATGCCATTTCAACTACTATCCTACTTTTTTACTCCATAATGCCATTTTATTGAGGTATGTGAGTTGTGGTAAATTGCCTCTTTTGTTTAAAGGAACTTCATCCTCGATGCCTAATATCCCTAGCATTGGCTAGAATTCATTGAAAATACAAGTAATCCATATCGCACAAAGTAGGGGTTAGATGCCTAGCACAATAATGGATTATAGAGCCCAAAGGACTATTAGGGAAGAGCTTGTAAGAAAAAGGAAAATGAATGAATAATGATTGAGTGGTGGGCTACTGGTGTAACTCTAATGCCATGTAGAGGTTACCACAACACACATATAAGATCAAGGTTAGATAGAAAGAGAGATATCACTACTCATGGGAATAACACAAGAGATTTGGTTATAATGGAAAGTGGACTTAGGATGAATATAAGATGAACTCAACTCAATGCAACTCAAACTCATAACTCTAATACAATGGAATTCAAACACTAAAAAATATGTAGATGGTTCTATCCACCCATGCACTCCCAATATGGAGCTTAGATGGTGATCTAGATAGACACTAGGTGAAGGGCTATAGGCCAACACAATGGGTACTAAGATGGATACCCTAATGGTTCCAAACACCACAAAGTGATGATCCTACATGGGGATGGGACCATCTTTATAAGGTCCTCCAAGCCTAAGTCGGCCTACCCATGTTCTAGGGTCGTGGAAGCTTGATCCATATCAAAATTAATCTCCACCATTGATCTATGAGGTGAATCCAATGGTAGAAAGGTAGGATCAACAACCATTTGTTTGCAACCCTTGATCTTGCTTAATCCACACTTAATATCAAGTCTAGATCCAATGGCCTACATCAAATAGACCCTTCCCCAAGTTAAGAAAGCTACTTTTGTTTCTAGCCCTTGATTTAGGTTGATCTTCACATCGGATCAATCCCAAATCCAATGGCTTAGAAGTAACCTTCCTAACTATCCATCTACGGTCTACACTAGACCTCATCTGACCTCACAGTCAGGAACCTACCAATGTCCAACACTCTCGCATGGCTTCTCCTCATAATGGGGGCCTTACAAAATAGAGTGTTATGAACAATGGTGGTGCTACATAAGGGTGAGGCATTGAGCATATCTAACAACCCCCCTCAATGTCCACCTGAAGGTGAACTAACTTCTTGGCATCATGCCAAGTCCTCCATGAAGGTGGTGTAAGAAAATAACAGCACAGCGGAATAGACCTGTAGACAGAGTTGAGAGAAAAACACAGACAAAGATAGATGGAGACTGAGAGATAGAGAACTCAAATTCTCAGATTGTTGAGGGTAATGCAGTTACAATGATGGTGCTGTCCACCCGTGCGCTCCCACTGTGGAGCTTAGATGGCGATCTAGACAGACTCTAGATGAAGGGCTTACTAGTGCGCAATGCTTGTAAAGCTCAACCTGGGCCGTGCTTATATAGCTTTTACAAGGCGGTTCAGTATAGATAAATTTAGTCGGGTGATACAAAATAGTCGGTAAAATATATGATCCGACAATATCTCCACGACTAGAAGTCCTACTGTCTCGGCCCTACGGACCAGGGGGATATGCCCCTCGGACCCCGCAGAAGGGGGCAAGCCCCCCTCTGCACTTCTATGGGGAAACCACGCGATGCCACAGGGCCTTTATTTTCACCTTAAATGGCAACCCAATGGCCTGGAAGTTTATGCCCTACCTAACCTAATGGCTAGGCTCACAAAGATCATCTACAACCATCAATGGTCACACATAGACCTCATCTAACTTGGAAGTTAGGGTTCCACAAATGTCCGGGCTCTCATAATGGCTTCTCCTCATAATGGGGGCCTTACAACTTAGAGCACCATGGATCATTTGTGGTCACATGAGGGTGGAGTATTGAGCATATCTAACAGGTGGTGCATTTCAGACGGCTAACACTTGCATGCTCGGAGGACTTGAACCTAAAAAATATAAGGAGAAGTATTTATTTGACTTTGCAGGATAGATTGACAAGGTTCTTGGAGTGACAGAATCCAGTGATAATTGGATCCCTATGTTTCTCCCAAACTACTTCATTGAATTAATTATTAAAATTAGCAAGCATGATGATAATCTTCTGCGCTATTGTTGCAGAGCAAAAAAGAGCACAAGGCAGAGAAAAAGAAGGGCCCCAAAATTTTTCCGATTTGGACACCTTATTTTTGTATTATAACCATTCTTGTAATATATTTTCCGATGTAAATGCACTAGAGGAGTCCTCTAGATGCATCCCCACAGAAGATTAGAAGCTTACCCATGTAAATTAGTAGGAAATTAGTTGTTAAGTGAATAAAGTGCCGGTCTCTTGTGTGAAAGGACCATTTTTAGGGCACAGGTATATAAGTCAATTTGTGACTCTTTGTAAAGACTTTTTGCCATTGTGAGAATCAAGAGCACAGAAATTCGAATTTGTGTCTTCTCTTCTCTGTATCTTCTTCTTTGTGAGCTTGTATGCATGTGTGTTGCTTGGAAAGAGTGTTAGGAAGTGTTGTCTATCCATGAAAGTGTTTGTTTACTATTGTTAAGGTATGTGCGAAGTGTAGGAAGTGCTGAAGTGTAGGAAGGTCATTCCCACGACTCAGTATTTTGCTCATAACTTGAAGTAGAAGCGTAAGAATTAACACCATTGGATGCGTCTTCTCGAGAGCTTTGAAACGCATATGCTATTCGCTATATTTGGAGTTCGGAGCTAAGAGAAAAGCTCAATTTACTATTGACTGCTGTTCCAAGTATCGTGACACCATGACTGACAGTTGAAACTTGTTTGGATTAGTCTTTGCCTTACTTGCACTCTTTGAGTAACTCATTTGCATTGATCGTCATTTGTTTGCATGTCTTCATACACTCGGCTAGGTTTTGATACTCATCGGATTGATAATTAAAGCGTGAATCCCCACTATATGCACTTGAGGGGGATTGAGGTATAGTCTCTTTCTCCACAAGTCCCTAAGTTGGTTCTTAGGTACACATGTTTTTTGGCGCCGTTGCCGGGGAACGTCGAATCAAACCGAGGCATTCGTGTGATGGTAAGTAGCTTTTTGCATTGAAGTGAGAGGAGGAGTAGTGATTTTCTCTTCATTGGTAAGTCACTTTCATCCGCACTTACTACTTCTCACTCTTGAAGTGTGTGTAGTGAGTTATTAGTTTAGGGAAGTGAGTGGAATGAGTAGAGTATCACGATCGTGTTTGACCGATCGTGATACTTCACAAAGATCGCGTATCGTGTTTGACCGATCGCGATACTTCACTGTTGGCAGTAGTCAAGGAACCGAAGGAGTCACAAGACAAGGAAGCCTACGAAGGGAGTCGGAGCGAAGAGACAGCACAAGCAGACACAGTAGTCAAAGAAGATCTGGCAAGTAGGCCATTTAAATTTTTTAGGCATCAAAGAGTTGGGCACACAAGAAGAAGGAGCAAGTAGGGAGCTCCAGGAAATGTATGTCAAAATGTTAGAAGAAATCCCTACAAAAATAGTGATTTTCATCACTAAAAACCATTGTAAATACCATTTCATATTTTTGTAGCTCCATTTTGTGCAAGCCAAGGAGTCCTTGAGCTTTAGGAGCTTTAGAAGTACCTACCTATCAGTTTTCACATCTTTTAGACTCCGTTTGAACCTCCAAATAGGGTAGAGAACCTAATTTTTAACTAGGCCGGACACTAGGTCTGGACAAGGCCAAAATCTAGTAAAAAACTATAAATAGAGCTAGAGAGCTCATTTTTGAGTTTAGCTTGTAATTGATCTAAACTTGTATGAGCACTTTTGAAGTAATCTAAAAGAACTCCATTGTCTCTCTCTTTGTCTTACCTTGAGTGCGCGTGTGTGTGTATGTGTGTGCATGATAGTGTGCTTCTCACTCACGCACTTGTGCCTTCACTTGCTCGAGGTCTTCATACCATCCTCACCTCTTCCCGGATTGACATTAAAGGAGGTGCTACTCATCATTGAGCTACACCAAATTTTGGCGCCGTTGCCGGGGATCGAGCTTTGAGGACGAGCGTGTGATGGTAAGACGTAGAGTTGACGCGTTGGAGTCATAGGTATTTTCTTCACCTTTTTCCTATTTTCTTTTGTTTTTCTCATCACATCATCATCCTCACCATCTCCCACATCCATCTCCATCATCGCAAAAAATTTCAGTTTTTGGTCATATCACCCCACCCATACCATTCCCCTCATTTCACTTGTGAGAGAGAGCGAGAGAGCATTTGTGTGCTTGTGATTTTCTGTGTTTTTTGAGATTTTCTGCAGGAATCAACATCCCCAGCAGCTGTACCAGCTCCAGCAGGTAAAAAATTTGACTGTGCAGGTCCCGAGGCATTGACCTCTGTCAATCGCGACCAACAGAAAAAATGGTGTTTTTGCTAAACAAAGTACATAATCATGATCTACATGCCTAGAGCTTCCCAAATGTGTGCTTGAAATCTTAGAATTCCTCAGATTTCTGTCAATCACGATCGCTCTGTCAATCGCGATCGACAAACCACGACGGACACATGCCAACGGCTCTATCAATCGCGACCGACACGTCAATCGCGACCGACAGAGTCAATGACCGACCGACCACGACTGACAGAACCTACGCGTGACACGTGTCAATCGCGATCGAGCCATCAATCGCGATCGACCAGTCAATCGCGATTGACAGCCCCGACGGACTTGTCAATCGCGACTGACACAGTCAACGATTGCTTGACCACGACGGACAGACCCTCGCGAAGGACGTGTCAATCGCGATCGACCCATCAATCACGATTGATAGAGTCAATGACCCTTTGACCATGATCGACTGAAAATCCGGTCCACGTGTCAATCGCGATTGACCAGTCAATCGCGATTGACAGCCATGACGGACCCATCAATCGCGACTTACAGCCATGACGGACCTGTCAATCGCGACTGACATGTCGATCGCGATTGACCTATCAATCACGACTGACAGAGCTTGCGAACGCAATTGAAGGGCAGATTTGGCCAATTTTTTAGGGCAAAAAAAATAGTGGTCTATTCTTGACAAATTGTGGGACAAATACTAGGGTTTATCATTGCATTGTGAGGCCATTACACAAAGTATTTCGAGAATCCTGTCTGCCTACTAACCTGTTTAATATCCTGATTTGGCCCCAAAACCCTGAGTGGACATAACTTCCTCATACGAAATCCGATTGCGGTGATTTTTGTTTTGTTGGAAAGCTCGTGGGGATTATTAGATGGGATAATTCGAAGTTGACCATATCCCAGGGTAGAAAAAAAAATAATTTTTTTTGAGGGTCCCTTGGGATTGATTTCCATAGAGGCAAAAAGGCAATTGGGTCTGTGAATTACATGCATGAAAGTGATCTGTTTGTCATCTGAATTCAATTCTTGAGCTAATTGTGGACTTTTTCAGGTTCTTTGAGAGCATTGAAGGGTACTCGAAGCAAGAGTAAGTGCGAGCTTGGGAACACGCTTCCTGGGCATACAAGGGCAACCAAGGGAAGAAACTTAAGGTTGGAACTTCTCATCACCCTCTATCAATCCCTAGCATAGGCTAAGTACGGATAGAGGTTTTGGTTAATTAGGAACACGTTAAGAACTACCAAGTCCAAGAACTCTAATCACTCAAGTGCAAGTGTTAGGAGATTACAATCGCGAAGCAACCTAAGGGAAAAGAAATTAAATTGAGCGACCGCACTCGAAGTACGATAAAAATTTAAGTGTTCCTTGCAGCAAAGAGTAACTGGACAAGAAGTGACACCCTAAGGGATTAAAAAAGAACAAGTGACTAATACAAAAGAACTCAGCAACACAAGTGTACTTGGGAAAATTTGGGATTATTCAATTGGGCTTATGAACCTTAGATCAGGTCGACACCTAGGGAGAGATAGACAAAGTCTTAGATCTTCAGAGGCTAGTGTCAATCATACTGCTAGGTCTTGGGCCCAGCAGTTGAGCCATCATTCGTACTACCCTAGCTCTGAGACGAGCGAGTCTGAGATGTCCCACGGTATGGAGAGACCTACAGGAAGTTCTGGGGTGCCGTATTTACATAGGGTAGAAGGCCCTTACAAGACGCAACTCGAATACCTTAGGACCAACCGATTAGGTGCTAGCATCTATGAGGACGGCCTAGGAAGATCCTTGGTCCAGATTAAAAACCCGGACCAATCCATTGGACTAGAACGCCGAGCTGTCAAGTTCGAAAATGGAGCATACCTGGATAAAGAAGGAACCATATACGTAGTCACCAGTCACCCGGAGAGGACAGATGAATTCGGGAATGTGATCCCTGAAATGGACTTAGGTGACCTAGAGCAAGGAAACATGGGGGTAGAACCTATAACCCCCCGAGGCAAATCTGTTCTCACTAGGATTACCACACCAGAGTGGATTCCCCAAGACAATAAGAGCATAGATCTACTCCTGAACCGAGAGACTGATGAAGCCTTTTGGAAATATAGATCTAATCAGCCGAGTGAGGTAGGAACAATCATGATATATGAGTTCAAAGATCCTGATAGCCCAGGTAGAGTGACCTACTTAGATCACACTTTAGAGAGGATCTTTGTGGTTATAGAAAATGATAGGCATGCTTACACTTGGAAAGGTGAATTCATTTTCCCCCAACCAAGATCGAATGTGTCATTTGGTCACCAAGGAGCTGGAACCTCCCACACTCATGGAACTCAAAGAGACAGACATAGAGATAGGCCGGAGGTAAGCTTTGCCAACCTAGTGGGAAGAGACAGAACGAGAACGGAAACAAATAGAGTGGAACTTGAAAGACTTAGAGCCCCAAGGAATCAGAGGAATGCTGATGATTTCCCTCTGCCAAGGCCTAGGGAACACGCCAGGATTTTGAGACCGACTCAGTTAGTTAAGTCCATGAAGAATCACTTCGATGGCACAGGAGACCCATATGATCATGTGGCCGATTTTAGGCAAGTCGTGAGAGCTGAACAAGTTGAGGACCTATTCACGCAATATAATGCCTTTGGTCTAACACTTAGGAACACAGCCCTTACGTGGTTTCAACCATTGAATGAGAGATAGTTCGGGAGCATAGACCAACTCTTAGAGGCTTTCATCACCGAATTCTCTAAAAGTGGCATAAGGCATAATACTTCCTCATTGATATACAACTTCAAGCAGACCCCCCAGGAGACTGTGAGACTTGCAGGAAGAAGATTTAGGCAATATCTTGAGAGATGCCCTGTTCCTGAGTTACCCACACCTGCCAAACAAGTGACCTTATTCTTGGATGGATTGCTAAGTATAAAGTTGTGATCCTATGTGTACTTGAAGGACCCTAGGACCATAGAAGAGTGTGTACGCATGTGCATTGACATTGAGGATAACCTAGGGGAGGAGTTAGAGCTTTCCAAAATCTACAAAGATTCAGATAGTGCCTCTAGCCTCTCTTCCTCGCAATCCACATCTATTGAGGAACTTGCGGAGAAAGTAGCTCAAAAACTAGGTGTCTCTAGTAAACAAACTCCTAGATTTGCCCCAGTAAAAAGGTGCTATACTTGCGGTGGTGACCATATGGCGAACACATGTCCCATCATGGCTCAACCCCAAGTGAATCCCAACAGCCAATATTGCACCATAGAATGGAGATAGACAAATCACACAGCACAAGATTGCCCATACAATAAGCAAGCAGTTAGACAAACCTACCCTCAGCCCTATCCACAACAGGGAAGATAACAGAACCAGTACCCCCCACAACAATATGGTAGACCGCAGAAACCCTATCAACAACCCTACCAAAACCAGCAAAGGCCACAGCCTGTGTTAGCTCAACAACCTCCAACCCCAGCTAATGTGATTCCTGTAAAGTATGCAACAGCTGAGGAAAATTTGAATAGAGCTATAGTGCCAGTAACAGCTCTGCTATCAGAAAGTGACCCAAGTGATCATAGCTTTGATTCTACACATATTGATAGTCCACAGGCTTACTACATGCAATCTCCTGAACATGGTGAGTCCTACTACAGTGAAGAACCAGGTGAACCTAGTTGTGAGCCAGAGTACACAAATGTAATGTACACAAACCCTAACTCTAGACCCCAACCTAGGCAAGTAAGACCCCCATTCCCTAGAGGACCATGCTACAGATGTCAGGGAGATCACCTCATTCGTGATTGCCCCTTACCTCCACCTACACAACCCCAGTCAGTGACGATTCAAGGCTTTTGTCAAGACTGCGGGAAGGAGCATCTCTTATGAGATTGCCCTAAGAATCCCAATAATATGCCAAAAATAACTCCAATTAACGTTATTGGGTTAGTAGTAGACTCTACAAGAAGTGTGACGTCCACTGCACCAGTACAGGTAGTCACTAGAGCCCAGGCTTTGCAACAGAACCCATGGATAGGTCAAGAGAAGAGTGCAGAGGTTAGTGAAACCGAGAGTATAGCCAAGAAACGGTCGAGAGCCTGGAGGGATAGTCGAGAAAGAATGAAAAGACAATGGTCCAAAAAGATGAGTGACTTAGAAGAAAGCATAAGAGAAACAAAAGCCAAAATTGTTGAACTTACCTCTCAAACAAACTCCCACCTACCACCACCACCCTCATTTCCATCACCATCTAACCCAGCATCTGCCCCCCTACCTCAGAACATCCCACCAACCCCTAGAGTAGGATCAGTGCTAGCTGACCCCACTCTTGAAGACATAGACATGATGCTTAAGGCATATCAGGTCAGAATCCAAGAAGGGCCAAATGTGACGGATCATGACAAGTGCTACCTAGAGATAGAGAGAACCAAGCTATGTGCGAAAATGGTCGCATTGGCTCAGACCATGTTTGAAGCCAGTCGCCTTTTCAACTACTCAGGCTCAACTAAGACACAATTGCACTTGGATGGACTCCTAGAGAAGTTAGAGAGCATAATTGCAAGATCCAAGGAAGAGAAAAATCAAGGAAGAAATGAGGCAAGCAAAAACATAAGCCATCCTCCACAGGAAGCTTATGTGCCCAATTCCACTAGACCAGACACCTCCTCTTCTATGAATAGGTTCACTCCAGAATTCCTACGAGAGATTCAAGAAGACAAATGGGCTAAGTGAAGTCCCTCCTCCCATTGAACTTGTGGATGATGCACATGATCAATTCCCACAAGATATTCCCTCTATTTATGGAGAGCAGGAGAGCACCCAGTCTCAAGAGAAATTAGACTTTGAGTCTAATTCTTTACATGAATTACCCCACTTCACAGGCCCATGGGAAGCCAAGTCTACTTGTGTGAGAGCACCCACAGTCATGGTAAGAAACAAAGACTCAGTCATATCTAGGAATACAGAAGTAGTGAAAAACACTAAAGTGCAGTGCAACCTCACTTTAGAAGAGCTACTCAAAGTTAGGCCAGAGTTATGGAAACATGTAGCCAAACAAGTACTAGAGATAGCAAAACCTCATTCCCAGGTAGGTTCTCAGAGGACAGTGCCAGAAATTCCTCTAGACAAGATAGGAGATATGAGTGAAGGTGAAGAAGGAAACACCTATCTTCCCATTACCCATCAGGGGTACACAACCAAGGCAATTCTGGACTCAGGTGCAGGAGTTGCTATTGCTACCACTTCCCTATGGAAGCGGTGGGGCAAGCTAGCACTCAGGCCCACGAGGATGAAATTGCAAATGGCTGATGGCCACATAGAGAGGCCTTTAGGACTACTTGAAGGAATATCTCTCACTACATGTGGTGTAGAGTTTGAGCACACGTTTGCTATCTGTGATTTTAGCAAGAATCATGCATACGAGATGATTTTGGGAAGACCATTTATGCGACAGTTGCAAGTGGTCCAGGATTGGGGAACCAATTCCTTGTATTTGCAACACTTAGGTGTTACGACAAAAGTCAATCTCAAAGATTACTCTCATAGAGATGTCCCTCCTATCCAATGGAACCCCATCCATAGAGCTAAAGATGATACAGAGTCAGTGCACTCCATGGGATCAGGATCCTCATGGATGCATGAAGACACTCACTTATGGATGTGCAAAGTGGCAGTAGAAGAGGAGAAGAGAGAAAAAGCCAGAGAAATAGGTGCAAACAAAACACATAGATCCATTCAAGACCCAGCCTATGCACCTGTAGTATTTCTTGATGAAGAATTTGAACCCCACGGCTGGGCAGAAATTTTAGCAACCATGGATGTAGCCATCAATGAAGAACAATGGACACCCCACTGTGATGAGGATGGCTATGACATTTCAGTTTTCTCCATAGAGCCAATCATGGGAGATGCTGTTTTAGAAGAATGCGAACCTAACCCTGATGCATTTAAGGATGCGAACGACTCCGATCTAGAGTCAATCATTATGGACCCACCTTTTGCATCAGATGAAAAATACTTCTATGAAGTAGAATTTCAACCCCAGAGACACGGAGAGATAACAAATGATGTAAGGTTAGCCACACAAGTGACCCCTAAGGATGAAGGAAAGGAAAGAAAAAAGAGAGAAGTCACACCACAAGAGGAAGAATCTTTGTTTGAGGTCCCGGAAAATTTTAAAAAGTATGAGATAGATGACAGGAGAGTCATGATAAGAATGCCTAAACGAGAGGCACAATCAGGAGAAGCCTATGATAACAAAGAAACCACCAAGAAAATAGTAGTGGCCCTAGAAGAAGGAGAGGAGAGATGCACGTACATAGGCCATGACCTAACAGAGGAAGAAGAGCATGCGTTAATAGCCTTGCTAAGAGAATACAGAGATGTATTCGCTTGGAGTTACAAGGATTTGAAGGGTGTTGATCCAGACATATGCTCACACACTATCCCCATGACCTCAGATGCCAAACCCTCCAAGCAAAAGCCATACACATATATGATAATTATGTCGCCAAGATCAAAGAAGAGATAGATCGTTTGGTAGAAGCTGGATTCATCTATGAAATTGAGCACACTGAATGGGTATCCCCCATTGTTGTGGTGCCCAAGAAGAATGGCAAGCTGCGTGTATGCATTAACTTGAAGAAGGTCAATGCAGCCACAATTCGAGACAACTATCCGCTCCCTATCACAGAACATCTCTTAGAAAGAGTAGCAGGCAAGGAAGTGTACAACTTCCTTGATGGATTTTCGGGCTACAATCAAGTAGCCATAGCTCCAGAAGATCAGCATAAGACAACTTTTGCCACAGAGTGGGGTATATTTGCCTTTCGTGTAATGCCATTTGGGCTTACCAATGCTCCGGCAACCTTTCAGAGACTGATGTGCCACGTGTTTAAAGAGTTCTTGAGGAAGAATTTGGAAGTCTATGTTGATGACCTCTGTGCTCATTCCAACATTAGACAGACACATATACCAGAACTCAGACAAATCTTTGACAAATGCAGAGAATATCAAGTCTGCTTGAACCTAGAAAAATGTGTTTTCATGGTCAGGCAAGGCAAGATTTTAGGACACATAGTGTCAAAGAATGGCATATCCACTGATGAAGAGAAAGTAAGAGCCATAGCAGAGTTACCTAGGCCAAAGAATGTCAAGGAAGTACAAGCTTTCATGGGGCATTGTGGCTATTACCGACGGTTTATACACATGTATGCCATCATAGCAAAGCCTCTGTATGGAATTTTGACTAACTTCGAGTGGACTATTGAATGTGAAAACTCCTTCAATGAGCTTAAAAGAAGATTGTGTTCAGCACCAATCTTGACCACACCAGATTGGAATAAGCCCTTCCATGTTCATGTGGATGCATCCAATTATGCTATTGGATGTGTACTTGCACAACCTACGGGCGAAGGCAATATGGATCTTCCAATTGCCTATGCTAGTAGACAATTGAATGCGGCTGAACGAAACTATACAACCACTGAACGAGAGGGATTAGGCATGGTATATGCAGTTAAAAAGTTTAGATACTATTTACTTGCAAATAAGTTTAAATTTTTTACTGATCATCAAGCACTGTTGTACTTGGTAAACAAGCCATGCAATAGAGGTAGATTAGTAAGATGGTTTCTGTTACTAATGGAATACGACTTCGAGGTTGTGGTAAGGAAAGGGAAGACCCACTCAAGAGCAGACCATATCTCTAGGCTCACATAGGGAGAAGCCCCACAAGGAGTATCAGATGACCTTCCTGATGCTTACCTGTTTAATTTGGAAGTTGTACCTCAGTGGGCTAAGCCATTAGTGCCAGTATTGACATACGGGCCTAACCACCCAGTCATAAACACTCAAGATAAAGAGGTAGTAAAAGCCCAAAAGTATCACATCATGGCAGGAAGCATGTACAAACAAACAGATCAAGGGATATTGGCTTGTTGTGTGGAAGAGGATGAACACGCTAAATGGTTGCAATTAGCACATGTAGGTGCATTAGAGCAACACTACTCAAAGCAACGAACCCTACAGACACTAAGAAGACTCGGAGTGCATTGGCCGACTATGGAAGCTGATGTCCAAAAGTTGTGCAAGGAATGCCCAATCTGCTGCACTAAACCACCGGTGGAACATGCCACTCTTTATCAAGTGTCCATAGTGCCAGATTGGAGTGAACCATTAGTAGCCTTCTTGAGGACAAAAACATTCCCTCAAGATATGACCCTGAGGAGACAAAGAAGTCTAAACAAGAAGCCCTAGAGTACTCACTCATTGGTGATAATCTCTACAAGCGTGGTAAGGATGGTTACCTGAGACTATGTGTCCATGAGAGTGAATATCTCAAGATCTTGGAAACTGCTCACCAAGGTGTAGCAGGAGGACACTTTGGACCAGATCGGGTGATCAAGGCAATACTATTTGCGGGCTTCTGGTGGCCGACCCTTCACATGGATGCACATACCTATGTGAAACAGTGTGATGTTTGTCAGAGAACTCAGTATCCTATACGCAAAGATGAGATGCCACTAAAACCTATGATGGGTGGACGTGCATTCTCTAAGTGGGGAATAGACTTTGTAGGTCCTATTAATCCCCCAGCCAAGGGTTCACATGCTGAATACATCATTGTTGCCACATACTATCTAACAAAATGGGTTGAGGTAAAAGCTACGACAAAGAACGATGCTCAAACAACTGCTAAGTTCCTATTTGAGAATGTGTTCACTAGATACGGGCTACCTATAGAGCTGGTAAGCGATAGAGGCACTCACTTCTTGAATGAAGTTACTGAAAATATGCTCCAAGAGTTCTTGGTGTACATAAGAAGTCTGCCCCCTATCACCCACAAGCTAATGGCCAGGCCGAAAGCATAAACAAGATTCTATGCAATGTGCTTACCAAATTGGTGAATAATAAACGCTCTGATTGGGACAAACAGCTACACCATACTGTTTGGGCATACCGAGTGGCCTATAAAACGATACTCCAAGCCACACCCTTTCAGATGGTATTTGGCCAAAATGAGGTGCTACCTTTGGACTTCTTGATTCCCGCATTGAGAGTAGCACAGGAGCATGAGTGGACGGGCCATGAACTCTCTTCGAGAATTTTTGACCTTGAACGACTAGGTGAAACCAGACTAAGAGCTGTAGCAGGAATATATGCAGCTAAGAAACGACAGAAGGTGTACTTTGATGCCCATGTTAAGGATAAAGGATTAAAGGCCAGAGACCTAGTTTTAGTCTACACTTTGAAGCAACATGCAAGAAAATTAGAGAAACGTGGCTATGGACCTATGATTATAAATAGGATTTCAACGAGTGGAGCAGTACAACTAGCCACCTTAGAAGGTGATATTCTTCCGAGCTACATAAGCGGATGCAGAGTCAAGTTATATCAGGAACCTCTGACGGAAGAGATGCTAAGTCGACTCAACACTGCTAAGAAACGCAAAGAAGAAGAAATACGAATTCGAGAAGAAGCTCAAGCAGAAGCATTGGAACGCATATGGAGAATGAAGTTGAGAAGACAGGGTAGAGAGCAACCTAGGACAGATGCATATGCAGATCAAGGATATCATGTGGCTATGTGTGAAGTCTCAGGCATCAGCTCTCATAGAATAATCGATCGACGTCCTTTTGTGACCTTAGAGATAGGACAAGGAGTTAGTGCAAAACTTGTGCGAGCATTGATTGACTCAGGTGCAGCCATAGTGCGGTGAGACTTTCTTACTGTCGAGAATTGAAATTAAAAGTCCATCCTATAGAAGCATATCTCATAGGATTGGGAGGTGTGGAAACCCCTTGCATGGGCGAGGTGGAACTTCCCCTCTCCATTCAAGATGTTCCAATGACAGTTAAGGTACTAGTGTGTCAAGATGAGGATCTCACTGAGCCTCTAGTCTTGGGTCAAGACTGGATCTATGACCATGCAGTCAACTTAAACCTAAGAAGTGGACTTCTTCAGGTATGGGTGAATCAGAGTCGAATTACAGTTGAGTTAGATAATGGAGCACTCAAGGAACTAGGAAAGGCACAGACTCCTGGTCCTTCCAGGGGTACACATGAAGTTGACCATGCTGTTCTTGTCCAAAGCTATGTGATGCAAAGGAATGGAGATCTCAATAAAGAAGTCAAGGCCTTGACGGAACTCCCTTCTTTTCCAAAGGCCAGAGGGAGGCAGCAACCAAAGGTAGATCAATCACTCAAGACTACCTATGCTGGAGGCCAAAAGAACATGCTAAGTAGAATGACTCAGCCATTGAAACAATTGTGGGTGCAAAAAGGAGAGCAGCCTATGACGGTCAAGCGACAACAATCATCTCAACTTCCTATTAGTAATCAGCGACATGATACTAATAAGAAGACTTCCAAAACTTTTTTTGAGAAAGTGAAAACTATCTGGGTACCCAAGAAGTCGATGAAGGCTGGCCCACAATCAAGACAAATTTGGGTGCCTAAGGCTTGCTTGCAGGCTCAACTAGTCCCGCACGAATCACATCATACACGACAGGGTTCACTCACTCAAGGAGCCGTTACCCACTCTTGTTTAATACGCACGAACACACAGTTGCCCAGAAGCACGCACAGACTCACTTGTAAATGGGTCCCAAAAACGCATCATCCCCAAGAAGAATTACTCATAAAACCCTCCAGAGTCTCCACAAAACCAAAACCGAAAGCCATCCATTGTGTTTGGCAACCTAAGACTTGTAATAAACCCCCTGACCCCCATTTGTAAATTCATCTCCACTTGCTAACTACATCACTCATACACTGCATCTTTCCATCTAGCTCCTAGGACTATCCATTCATTAACTACACACACAGTCATCGAGCACTCACTGACCCACTAACCCATTACTCACTTCATGATAATGTTGTAACGGGGCCAAAAAGTGTTCTATCTTTTCCATTACAATATTAACGCATGATCTATATTCTCACAGAACCAGCAAGCAAGCAATAACAATGGCAGAAGCAGGAGGCACCAGTTCCCAGGCAGGGTCTAGCGCACAGATTGTGGACATTGAAACCCTCCTCCTGGAACCACCACTCACCAAAAGGCCTCAAGAACTTCAAGCGGTGCATGTTCTCCCGATTCAGGACCCTCCTCAGGGACACACTTCTCAAGTGGGGAAACACGCTCATTGGTTTAGTGATGTCGCAGGGCCATTGGGGGATGGCACCTACTTTTGGGAAGCAAAAATTGAGTTCAATGGCAGATGGGGGCATTACCATTTCTTCACTCGCGAATTTGAAAACTATCAGAATGCAGAAGTAATGCGATCGGTTTGGACCAAAGCGGGATTGGATAGCTACTTCAGAGCACATTTGCCTAAGCCAGATTTTCTTCGCTGCTCCTACTTTATCAGTACCATCACTCCTAGCAGGGCCAAGGGAGGCGATAGTACTTTTGTGCTACCCTCACTATTGCTAGGCCACAAACTCAAGAGATTCAAACTGACCCTCAATTTGGTACGAGCAGCATTGAACATGCAAGGAATGCATATTCCCACTGAGAAAGAAACAATGGTTCTAGGCAGGATGAAGCATAAGGATCTCAACAAATTGAAGGACATGGTAGCAATGACACCTACCATTGCTCTACACCTACGAACTATCATGCAACATTTTGCTTTTCCCGCCCAAGAACGATTCAGTATGCCACCAAAAAAGATATGGTTCAGCTTGTACGTGGCGGAGACAGAGAACCTCACCATCAACATACCGCACTGGATCATCGATCAAATACACCTAGCCCATCAACAATGGAATAAGAAACAAAAAAAATGTACTTCATGGATGTTGTGCTCTCACAAGAATAATTTACAGGTGCCTAGCGTATGACGTGCCCATTCAAAGAGCACTAGTATGGTCCAGGGCCCAAGAGTTCCAAAGACGACTATCAACGGCGGGCCCTCCCTCGACGAAGATGAGAGGGGGAGTTCAATTACCATGCGCTCAACCAAGGGGAGCCACTACCACACCTGAGGTGACTCCTCCACAAATGAGGCGTGTCCGACCATTCACCATTCGCCTACCCAAACCAAGTGCAGAAGGACCCAACCTGGTGTTTCCTCCTATTCCTTCAGACTTGGAGTTCCCTCAAGGTTACACCCTTGCTGATCTAACAGATGAAGAAATCGCCCGTTTGATCAATGAATCTAACTTGGAGACAGAAGCAGAGCAGACCCAAGAACAACAACCCACGACTTCAACTTCAGCCCCGACCCAACCGGGAGTAGTAGAAGTAGAAGACGATGAAGAAGAGATAGAAGAACAAGAGGCACACGAAGAGTATGATCAAGAATATGAAGAACTTTCAGAACTAGCAAGTGCCCCGGCATACTCGGCCCAAATAAAAAGATTATACGAAACCATGAAGCAGGTCAAGAAGCAGCACAAACTGTCGCTCGAAACAGGAAAGATGATCATGAGCCAAATGTTAGTCGAGGAAGGTGTGGATGACATGTTCATCGAATCAATGAACCTGCACACTGATGCAGTGGGCTTAGATGAGGCTGTTCATGCAGCCATGACTTATATTAATCGATTTGAGAAACGAGTGCCTACCCGCCCAATGCGATCTGGCAAACAAATACACATCAATGTATCAAGACCAGGGGGCAACACACAAACAGAAGAACATCAGGAGGAACCACTCTCACCACCCACCTCACCTCTCACTACACATGTCACCTCACCACCTGGCACTACCACACCTATTACTGCCATTACCACAGTAGTCATGGGAATTCCTCTCTCCCCCGGCATCCAATTCGGAGGAGTTACCATGCCCACCTACACAACACTCTTCAAAAATATCACATCCACCCCACCCACTGTTCCCATCTATGTTGGAACATCAAGCTTACACTATGCTTGAGGTGGATTTGATCTACATCAAAGGCTATCGCGTCGAAAGAATATCCGTTGGAGAGTTCTTTTTCATATGCTCATTTATTGTATTTTTTGAGAATATTTTGATGGCTCATTTACCGTTGTAAAAGCCTTGAGTTGTACACATGTAAAGGTACAAATATAGGGCTAAAATCCCACGAAATTTTGGTGGTTGAAGTTGCATTCAATCAAGCAATCAATCACCTAAAAGTAGATCAATCAAGATCTTCACTTTTCCTAGATTGTAGGGAAGTGAATTGATTCCCTCCAACAACCATTCCCACCTTCATTTGAATTCAAATTCAAGTTGTAAAAGTCGTGGAACACTCCTAGAGGCTATATAAGGAGTTGAAATCACTTGTACATTACATGGAAGCAATATACATACACTTGTGACCATCATTGTCTTGCTCCTTCAATTTCTGCATCATCTTCTTCGCCAACAGTAATCTTGCAGAGGCTGCTGCTCTCTCCTCAGAGCTTCAAATTGAGTGCAAGAGGACTCATTGGAAAGGTATCAGTGTCTAGTTTATGCCTGTAAATTTTCAAAGCATTTGGTTCAGCAGATTTGGAGAAATCTCAGTTTGTCTGCCTCGGGGTCAATCTCTACGTATTCCTGAAAAATAGGAAGTACCACCGGTGAATGTCGCGTTCATTCCTATAGCATATTTTGCTTATTCCTTATACTTTTGTGCATTCCATACACTCAACCCTATGTGTATCACTCTCATAAAAGGATTTTTTCTAATTGTAATCACGCTGGTCGCTATGGGCATTTGAAGTTCATTGTCTCTTCCATAGATAGTAAGTTTTTTGAGCTAGTCGACCCGCGAACCTATCTGTTTTGTATCGACTCATTCTCCTTGATGCTCCAAGGTACATAGTGTGTTTCTTTGCACTTATAGCATGCCTATAAGGTCTATTTGAGTCTCCAAAAGCTCAAGGGCTGGTCTTGTGCCGGTTGGCTTGACCAAACTTCATCGCTTCGAAACACACTTTTCTACCTTCGACAAGCTTCTCCAAGTTCTTTCAGTGGTATCAGAGCTAGATCAAGATGGGTGACGGCTTTCCCTCAATGATTGATGTTGGTGCAGACCAATCACCAATTGAAGGCATGGAAGATCAAATGATGAAGGAAGAATCAATTTCTAAAGTGTGGAAGAAGATTACACTCAGAGGACAAGAGAAGTGTACACATATGTACATTAGCATAGTCATAGATGACTTAGATATTTTGTTCAGTAAGAATCATGTACAAATTATCTATAAATACTTTGAGAAAAGTCGGGGCATGTATGAGAGCATATGTAGAGACCAAGATTGAGGAAGTTAGGAGTCAAGAGATAGAGAAAAGTTAGTTGAGTTAGCTCTCATCACTCAGTTGTAATTTTCTGAGTTAATGAAGAAATATTGCGCCCGATCTTTTCGTGTCTGCTCTTTCTGTGTTTGATCAATTGTGAAATCCTTTTGAGGATATCTAAGTTGTTAGTTAATGAGCCTGTGACCTGAATTTCAGAGTCCAATTGTAAACAGGCTAGGAGAATTGTGAGTAGGAACATTCATATGTGTTGAGTGTCTACAGTTCTCTGAAACAGGCGCAAATTTCGAGTTTAATCTTTTGGTCAGTGCTCACTCCATAGTTTAAAGTTTTGTGCAAGCAAGCACTTAATCTTTAAGTTGAAAGGTGATCTACTCGTGGCTAAAAGCATTTGGCAAAACGGGTTAGATATTGTGAGAACCAAAGTTAAGAAGTTAGGGGTGTCTAAATCGACCTCTCAGAAGTGCAGATTCAGACATAGGTAACTTGTGAAATCAATTTCTCAAGTTATACTTAACCTTTTGAAGTAATTCAACTTGGAGGAGATGCGCAATCTCTAGAAGATGATTCGTACAAAGTTTCATCAAAAACTTTACAGATTTGATAGATGAATGTGAAGAAATACTGCAGCAGACTTTTCTGTGTTTCATCCTCTTCACAGAATTGTTAATCTTTTGATAGTTAGTAATTGATCCTCTAAATGTGTGAAAGGTTTTGACTTATTCTTGGTATAGAGGTGCTCTAATCACAAGAATAAGTTGTTCTTTTGGAGATTAACACTCTCCATCAGTGGTATCAGAGCAGGAGACATCAATTTGAAGAAAGAAGGATCCCGACTGCTGCAGATTCAAGAAATTCAACACTTGAAGGATTAAGAAGTGAAAGCTTGAAGTCAAAGCTTGAGGAGAAGATTATTTGACATCAAGAAAGTCAAAAGGAGTCCAATTCGAAGTAAAGGTACATACATTGTTTGTAAAGCTTGAAGTTTAAATACACAGGTGAATACAAGATGGGAGAAAGCTTGCAGATTGATAAGCTGGATAGGGAGAACTATCCAGCATGGTCCATGAGGATGGAAGCACACCTCATGAGCAAAGATCTTATATCATTTATTACAGGAAATGAAGAAAAACCTGAGTTTGCAGATCCAAGTATTCCTACTAGGGAAGAACTTGCAATGTTGAAGACTTGGATGAGAAAGGATGCTCAAGCAAGGAGTATCATCTACATGGCTGTAAATGATTACCTTTTACCTCACATCAGAGGTTTGGAAAGTGCCACAGATGTTTGGAATGCCTTGGAAGAGCATTTCCAAAATACAACTAAGTCAAGGAAGTCCTCACTATGGGCTGAGTTCACAACCTTCAAGAAGAAGAGCTCACAATCAATTTCAGATTATGTGGCAAGGATGAAAGATATTGCAGATAGCTTGGGAGCAGTGGATGAAGATATTGAAGAGGAAAAGTTGGTAAGACAAATACTTACAGGTTTGAGAGGAGATGAGAAGTGGAAGCCTTTTATATTGTCCATAGAATTGTCACTTGATCACTTTACTCCTGATCTTAATCAATTGCTAGGACACATGCTAACCTTTGAGCAGGATCTTAAAGGAGACAATGATAGAAGTACAAGTCAAGCTATGTACTCCAAGGACAAGAAAAAGAATGGCAAGGGAAAGCAATCAAATGATGATGAAGGGAATTCAAATCAAGCTAACTTCACAAAAGGGAAGACAAATTTCAGAGGTAAAGGAAGAGGAGGTAAGAACAAAGATAATGCTAAAGCTTGTTGGATTTGTGGCAGAACAAATCATTTGGCAAATGATTGTTGGTATAACAATCAAAATGGAGGATACAACAATCAGAATTATAGTCAAAGAGGTAGAGGAGGCAGAAACCAAAGAGGCAACTTCAGAGGAAGAGGTGGTAGGACATCATATGGTAGAGGAGGTGGAAGAAACTTCCAATCTCAGTCCTACAACAATAATAATTACAATTATGCATCATATCAGAAGGATGACATGACTCTTATCTTGAATGCAACTCATGAATCAATGGGAGAAGATCAAAGAGTGTTTTATATTGACTCAGGGTGTAGCAACCATCTGAGTGGGAATCTATCTTTGATGACTGATATGGAAGCTAGGGTGAATGGACATACAGTTCAAACAGGTGACAATACCAAACATAAAGTGGAGAGCATTGGATCAGTGAAGACAAAGAGTGGAAGTACACTTCTGAGCAAGGTACTTTATGTCCCTACTATTCCTAAAAATTTGATAAGTGTAGGGAAAATTGTGGAGAAAGGATATGAAGTAAGATTCACAAATGATGGTGTCTATGTACAAGATCCAAATCAGGGATATAGAACCATAATTACAGGTAAAAAGGAAGGAAGATTGTTTACTCTCAAAGTCCAAGGTAATGTGGGACATGCATTGTTTACCTATGGAGGTCAAAAGGTGTCTGAACTAGACCTATGGCATAAAAGGCTAGGTCATTTCAATGAGAGAGCTATAAAGGAGATGTCAAAGAATCAGGTAGTGCTTGGATTGCCAAACATTGAGGGGCAACATATGGTGTACAAGTGTGAAGCTTGTCAATTAGGTAAAGCACATAAAGGTTCTTATAACAAATCAGGGTACAAGTATTCAAATATGCTTGAATTGGTTCATACAGATGTATGGGGACCCTCAAGGGACTATAGCATAAATGGATCCAGATATTATGTGTTGTTTGTTGATGATGCAACTAGGTGGATTACTTTGTATGTAATCAAGGACAAATCAGAAGTCTTCAAGACATTCAAACACTTTCATGCTTATGCAGAAAGGATCACAGGACAAAAGCTAAAGAGGTTAAGATCAGATGGAGGGGGAGAATATTTCTCAAAAGAGTTTGATGATTATTTGTGGAATGCAGGTATCAAAAGAGAAGTGACTTGCAGGTACTCCCCTCAACAAAATGGAGTAGCAGAAAGGAGGAATAGGACTCTTGTAGAGTTTGCAAGAGCCATGATGAAGGAAAAGAATTGTCCAAATTACTTATGGGCAGAAGCTATTAACACTGCAACATACCTTGTGAATAGGTTGCCTTGCAAAGCTTTGGATGGAGGAACCCCTTATGAAGCATGGTGGGGTAAGAAGCCTAGTCTTGATCATTGTAAAGTATTTGGATGTATTGCTTATGCTTATGTTCCTTCACAATTAAGACATAAGCTAGAACCAAAAGCAGAGAAGTATGTGTTTATTGGATATGATGATAGACAGATGGGTTACAGGTTGTGGAGTCCATCCACAAAGCAATTTCTTGTTACTAAAGATGTGACATTTGATGAGCAAAACATGTGGTATACAGGATCACCAAATGAGTATACAGGTGTTGAAGAAATTCAAAGAAAAGGAAAGGCAAAGGTAAAAGTTTGTGAAGAAATTGTTGATGAAGTTGACTCTAGATGTAGAGTGCAGGATCATGTAGAAGAAGGGCCAAGATTTGATCCAGAATCAAATGAGGCTGAAACTTCAAGAAGTGCAGAAATCAGGAGATCTACAAGAGAAAGGAAAGAGCCTATAAGGTATAGTTATGATACATCTTTCCTAACAACAAGAGATTATGCTTATATTGTGAAAACAGAAGAAGATCCAACTACTTATGAAGAAGCCAAAGGTAAACAGAATTGGGAGAAGGCAATGCAGGAAGAGTATGATGCTCTACTTGAAAATGAAACTTGGGAATTAGTACCAAGACCAAAGAATCAGAAGGTCATTGGATGCAAGTGGGTATATAAAACAAAGAGGTTTGCAGATGGTAAGGTGTCTAGATATAAGGCTAGACTTGTGGTCAAAGGTTATGCCCAAACTTATGGGGTAGATTATGATGAAACCTTTAGTCCTGTTGCTAAGATGTCTACAATTAGGACATTGATTGCTATTGCTGCTTGCAAGGGATGGAAATTATCACAATTGGATGTGAAAAATGCATTTCTAAATGGATACATTGCAGATGAAGTATATATGGAGCAACCAGAAGGCTTCATGGAGTCAATTGGATCAGATTATGTGTGTAAGCTCAAGAGAGCTTTATATGGGTTGAAGCAAGCCCCAAGAGCTTGGAATTACAGATTGGTCAAGTTCTTGAATGAATGTGGATTTCAAGCATCAAAGGCAGATAGTAGCTTGCTAGTGAAGGCAAGTGAAAATGGATACATTTACATGTGCATTTATGTTGATGATATTATTGTTACAGGAACAGATGCTCAACGAATCAATGAACTTAAAAGACAAATAGAGAAGGAGTTTAAGATAAGTGACTTGGGAAACTTATCTTATTTTCTAGGAATGCAGATTGTGTATACTCAACATGGAGTATATGTTTCACAAGAGAGATACTTGAAGAATCTTCTAGTCAAGTTTAACATGGAAGATTGCAAGACCTCAACTACACCATTGGAGGTAAATCATAAATTAAGCAGGTATGGAGGTGAAGAGTTCAATGACATGAAGAAATATCAGAGTTTGGTAGGTAGTCTAATCTATGCTACCTTGACAAGGCCAGATCTATCATATGCAGTAGGTGTGTTGTCACAATTCATGCATTGTCCAAAGAAGACTCATTGGATTGCAGCCCAAAGGGTACTCAGATATATCAAAGGAACCCTAAGTGAAGGTTTGTATTATGGTTTTACTTCTGACACAAGAATCAAAGTGTTTAGTGATGCAGATTGGGCAGGTGACTCAGATGATAGAAGGTCTACTCATGGATATCTATGTTATGTTGGAGACAAGTTAGTGTCTTGGTGTTCAAAGAAGCAACATACAGTTGCTTTATCATCCACAGAAGCTGAGTATAAGGGAATGGTAGAAGCTGCAAAGGAAGTGATATGGTTGAAGACCTTGATGAAAAGTTTTGAGATTGATCAAAGACCAAGCATATAGAGATTCAGTATCATTTCTTGAGAGAAAAGGTACTAGATAAAGAGATTGAAGTGATGTAGACTCCAACAAAAGAACAAGTGGCAGATATGATGACAAAGAGTCTGGATGGACCTAAGTTACAAAAGTTCAAAGACATGGCAAGTATAAAGAAGACAGAGAAAACCTCAATTGATGATTGAGGGGGAGCTGTTGGTGCAGACCAATCACCAATTGAAGGCATGGAAGATCAAATGATGAAGGAAGAATCAATTTCTAAAGTGTGGAAGAAGATTACATTCAGAGGACAAGAGAAGTGTACACATATGTACATTAGCATAGTCATAGATGACTTAGATATTTTGTTCAGTAAGAATCATGTACAAATTATCTATAAATACTTTGAGAAAAGTCGGGGCATGTATGAGAGCATATGTAGAGACCAAGATTGAGGAAGTTAGGAGTCAAGAGATAGAGAAAAGTTAGTTGAGTTAGCTCTCATCACTCAGTTGTAATTTTCTGAGTTAATGAAGAAATATTGCGCCCGATCTTTTCGTGTCTGCTCTTTCTGTGTTTGATCAATTGTGAAATCCTTTTGAGGATATCTAAGTTGTTAGTTAATGAGCCTGTGACCTGAATTTCAGAGTCCAATTGTAAACAGGCTAGGAGAATTGTGAGTAGGAACATTCATATGTGTTGAGTGTCTACAGTTCTCTGAAACAGGCGCAAATTTCGAGTTTAATCTTTTGGTCAGTGCTCACTCCATAGTTTAAAGTTTTGTGCAAGCAAGCACTTAATCTTTAAGTTGAAAGGTGATCTACTCGTGGCTAAAAG
This sequence comes from Ceratopteris richardii, assembly GCA_020310875.1. Taxonomy (NCBI): domain Eukaryota; kingdom Viridiplantae; phylum Streptophyta; class Polypodiopsida; order Polypodiales; family Pteridaceae; genus Ceratopteris; species Ceratopteris richardii. The sequence goes on along the minus strand of CM035425.1, from coordinate 82,651,124 downwards.
CATTTGGCAAAACGGGTTAGATATTGTGAGAACCAAAGTTAAGAAGTTAGGGGTGTCTAAATCGACCTCTCAGAAGTGCAGATTCAGACATAGGTAACTTGTGAAATCAATTTCTCAAGTTATACTTAACCTTTTGAAGTAATTCAACTTGGAGGAGATGCGCAATCTCTAGAAGATGATTCGTACAAAGTTTCATCAAAAACTTTACAGATTTGATAGATGAATGTGAAGAAATACTGCAGCAGACTTTTCTGTGTTTCATCCTCTTCACAGAATTGTTAATCTTTTGATAGTTAGTAATTGATCCTCTAAATGTGTGAAAGGTTTTGACTTATTCTTGGTATAGAGGTGCTCTAATCACAAGAATAAGTTGTTCTTTTGGAGATTAACACTCTCCATCAATTGAGAAGCTTGATCGACACAACGACGCGGCTTGGCAAATCAGAATGGAGGCCTATTTGCAAGGTAGAAATCTTTATGGAATTGTAGCAGGTGATGAAGCTATGCCTATTCCAAGATCCAAAGGAGGACCTACACAAGAGGAGATAGATAAGCTCACACTTTGGTGCGCAAGGGATGCTCAAGCAAGGTCGTACATACTAAACTCTATCTCTGACTTTCTATTACCACATATTAGAGGATGCAAGACATCTCAAGAGACTTGGGATGCCCTGGAGACTTTCTTTTCTGCTAGTACCAAAGCAAGAAAGAATCATCTTTGGAACGAGTTCAACCAAATGAAGAAGACACCTAAACAAACCATCACAGAGTTTGTTACCAAGGTCAAGGAGGTTGCGGATCAGTTAGCATCCATTGGAGAGCTGATTGAAGAAGAGGTCATCATGAGGCAAATTCTCAACGGCATTCGAAGTGATAAGCAATGGCAATCCTTCACGACGGCTTACGATCTCATCATGGATGTGCAAACTCCAGACTTCAACATCTTTCTTGGACAACTCTTCAATCAAGAAGTCAACAATAGCATAAAGGAAGGTAACTCTTATCATGGTAGTTCAACTAGTGCGCTATATGCAAATAAGAAGGATAAGAAGCAGAAAGGCAAGAAGAAGGAAGAAGACGAAGAAGAGACTTCCCAAGCCAACTTCGCAAGCAAGAGCAAGTGGAAAGGGAAGAAGAAAGGACCAAAACAAGACAAAGCCAAAGGTCAGAATGTTCAACCTTGTGCCATATGCGATAAGACCAACCACACCACTCAGAACTGCTGGTTCAATGGGAAGACCCAGAAAGGAAGTGGAAGAGGTGGATATGGCGGCAATAGAGGCAGAGGTGGACACAACTTCAACAACAACAATAGAAGCTATAATAGAAGGGACTACAACAATTATTCAAAAGATCAACCACATGAAGACTCATTACTTCTTATGAACCTAAGCCACAAAGAAGGTAAAGAAGATGATCATTTGTTCTACATAGATTCAGGATGTTCGAATCATGTTGCAGGCAACATTGCTCTTCTATCTGACTTGGAAAGTCCAAAGCATAGACATGAAGTGCAAACAGGGGATGACACGAAGCACAATGTGGAGAAGATTGGTAATGTCAAAGCTTCCAATGGCAGGACAAACATTCTGAGTAAGGTTCTCTATGTACCCACTATCACTAAAAACCTAATAAGTGTAGGCCAAATAGTTGAAAAAGGCTTGCAAGTTAGGTTCACCCAACATGGAGCTTTTGTGGAAGATCCATGTCAAGGCTTCAAGAAGATAGCCCGAGGTGAGAAGCATGGTAGGCTCTTTACTTTTGAAGTAGGAGATACCAGGAACATAGCTCTATTCAACTTTGGGTCTCAAACCCTAAGTGAGCTTGAAGTGTGGCATAAGAGACTTGCTCATGTGAATGAAAGAACCTTGAAGGATATATGCAGGGATCAAAGTGTTCTAGGACTGCCGAACATATCAAAGCAACACATGATCAACAGGTGTGATGCATGTCAGATTGGGAAGGCACAAAGACAACCATTCAACCACAAAGGCTACATCCACAACAACTTATTGGACTTAGTACATACAGATGTATGGGGACCAAGTCAAGAACCTTCATTGGCAGGATCAAGGTATTATGTCTCATTTATTGACGACCATAGTAGGTGGACTGTTCTATACTTTATCAAGAGTAAGAATGAAGTGTTTGATTGCTTCAAGAAGTATCTTGCGCATGTGGAGAATCATACAGGTAGATCACTAAAGAAGCTCAGATTTGATGGAGGGGGAGAATACTTCTCCAAAGATTTTGATGAGTTCTTGCAGGATAAAGGTATCAAAAGGGAAGTGACTACCAGGTACTCTCCTCAACTAAATGGAATTGCAGAGAGGAGAAACAAGACATTGGTTGGATCAGCCCAAACAATGCTTGAAGAGAAGAAGTTGCCACATTATCTATGGGCAGAAGCTATTTCAACTGCAGTGTACCTTGTCAATCGACTTCCATCCAAATCACTTCAAGGTATGACTCCTTATGAAGCATGGCATGGAAGAAAACCTAGTCTTGGACATTGCAAGGTTTTTGGTTGTTTAGCTTATGTTCATGTACCATCACAAATAAGAGGTAAGCTAGATGAAAGGGCAACAAAGGCAGTGTTTATTGGATATGATTCAACTCAGATGGGTTACAGGTTCTTCAATCCTTCAACCAAGCAATTCACTACAAGTAGAGATGTTGTGTTTGAAGAACACAGGTCTTGGTATGATGAAGACAAACAAAAGGTAACACTACCATATGATCTTGATTATGGCTCTCATCATTAGGAAGCAAGCATGATACACAGGTCCAGGATCCAAGAAGTGATACAGACGATGACCAAGATGAAAGAGAAAGGGATTACAAGCTATGGAAGTCAAGAGGCAAAGCAAAGATGCAAGAGGTTGGAGAATGCTCCAAACAAGCACCTAGAAGATCAGCAAGAGAGAAGAAACAACCAGAAAGGTATGGATATGATTCCACATTTGTTACAAAGCATTCAATCTACTTGGCAAAAGACTCTATTTCAGAGGAACCCTCAACCTATGAAGAGGCAAAGGGAAACCCTAATTGGGAAAAGGCCATGAACGAAGAGATAGATGCATTGAAGGAAATGGACACTTGGGATTTGGTTCCAATGTCACCGAATCAAAAGGTAATTGGTTGCCGATGGGTATATAAAGTTAAAAGAAATTCAGATGGATCAGTTTGCAGGTACAAGGCAAGATTAGTTGCCAAAGGATGCTCACAAACTCATGGTATAGACTATGAGGAAACATTCTCACCAGTTGCAAAGATGACTACAATCAGGACATTGATAAGTGTAGCTGTTGCAAGGAATTGGAGACTCCTCCAACTTGATGTGAAAAATGCATTCCTAAATGGTTGGATAAGTGAAGAGGTATACATGTCACAACCACCAGGTTTTGAAAACCCTAATCATCCATCTTATGTTTGCAGACTTAAGAAAGCATTGTATGGATTGAAACAAGCTCCAAGAGCTTGGAATTACAGGTTGGTTACATATCTTCAAGACCAAGGGTTCAAAGCTAGCAGCTCCGATCCTTCTCTATTCATCAAAAGGGATCACAATGAGGTTATCTATCTATGTGTATATGTAGATGATATTATTGTGACAGGTGATGATCTAAATGGCATTCAAAGGATCAAGAGACACATGCAAGAGGAGTTCAAAATCAGTGACCTAGGTGAGCTCACATATTTCCTAGGTATGCAGGTGATATACACAGATGAAGGAATGTATTTGACTCAAAGAAGATACATTCAGGATCTTCTTCTCAAGTTCAAAATGGAGAACACTAAACCTGCAGGTACACCTTTGGAGATGAATCATAAACTTAGTGTTTATGAAGGTGAGAAAATTGAAGACATTAAAGAGTATCAAAGTTTGGTAGGTAGCTTGATATATGCTACTCATACAAGGGCAGACATCTCATATAGTGTGGGAGTGCTTAGTCAGTTCATGCACTCACCGAGAAGACCACACATGGATGCGGCTAAGAGAGTACTTAAGTATCTCAAAGGTACAATCAACAAAGGTATATTCTATCCTTACTCTTCCGATTTGGATATCAAAATCTACTAAGATGCAGATTGGGCAGGAGCTAAGGATGATAGAAAAAGTACATCTGGTTACTTAGCATTTGAAGGTTCGAAGCTAGTGTCATGGAGTTCCAAGCAGCAACCAACAGTTGCTTTATCCTCAATTGAAGCAGAGTACAGAGGCTTGACCATAGCAACTCAAGAGGCAATATGGTTAAAAGCATTGTATACAGATTTGGGACTTGTGAGTTCCAAACCTCACATATTTGGAGATAATGTAAGTTCCATGCATCTAGCGGCAAATCCTATTTTCCATGCGAGAACCAAGCACATAGAAGTCCATTATCACTTCATCAGGGAGAAGCTCATGGCAAAGGAGATCGACATTTCTTTTGTTCCGACTGAAAAGCAAGTAGCAGATATGATGACGAAGGCACTTGATGGAATAAAGCTTTGTAGATTCAAAGCTATGGCAGGTATTCAACCTATCAGAGAATGAAGACTCAAGCATACTTTAGCTTGAGGGGGAGCTGTTGGAACATCAAGCTTACACTATGCTTGAGGTGGATTTGATCTACATCAAAGGCTATCGCGCCAAAAGAATATCCGTTGGAGAGTTCTTTTTCATATGCTCATTTATTGTATTTTTTGAGAATATTTTGATGGCTCATTTACCGTTGTAAAAGCCTTGAGTTGTACACATGTAAAGGTACAAATATAGGGCTAAAATCCCACGAAATTTTGGTGGTTGAAGTTGCATTCAATCAAGCAATCAATCACCTAAAAGTAGATCAATCAAGATCTTCACTTTTCCTAGATTGTAGGGAAGTGAATTGATTCCCTCCAACAACCATTCCCGCCTTCATTTGAATTCAAATTCAAGTTGTAAAAGTCGTGGAACACTCCTAGAGGCTATATAAGGAGTTGAAATCACTTGTACATTACATGGAAGCAATATACATACACTTGTGACCATCATTGTCTTGCTCCTTCAATTTCTGCATCATCTTCTTCGCCATCAGTATTCTTGCAGAGGCTGCTGCTCTCTCCTCAGAGCTTCAAATTGAGTGCAAGAGGACTCATTGGAAAGGTATCAGTGTCTAGTTTATGCCTGTAAGTTTTCAAAGCATTTGGTTCAGCAGATTTGGAGAAATCTCAGTTTTTTTGCCTCGGGGTCAATCTCTGTGTATTCCTGAAAAATAGGAAGTACCACCGGTGAATGTCGCATTCATTCCTATAGCATATTTTGCTTATTCTTTATACTTTTGTGCATTCCATACACTCAACCCTATGTGTATCACTCTCATAAAAGGATTTTTTCTAATTGTAATCACGCTGATCGCTATGGGCATTTGAAGTTCATTGTCTCTTCCATAGATAGTAAGTTTTTTGAGCTAGTGGACCCGCGAACCTATCTGTTTTGTATCGACTCATTCTCCTTGATGCTCCAAGGTACATAGTGTGTTTCTTTGCACTTATAGCATGCCTATAAGGTCTATTTGAGTCTCCAAAAGCTCAAGGGCTGGTCTTGTGCCGGTTGGCTTGACCAAACTTCATCGCTTCGAAACGCACTTTTCTACCTTCGACAAGCTTCTCCAAGTTCTTTCCACCCCACCCACTGTTCCCATCTACACAGTCACACACACATTCGACACAATGGAAACATCACCAGCCACAACACCACTCCCACCCCCGACGCAACCTCAATCTCCCATACCCCCTCCACCTACCTCACATGTGGTTCGTCTAATGTAAATAGTATAGTCATAGCATTGCATCAATGCGTGTATCAACTTCAGAGTGAGTACCAGGCTCTAGAAGACCGTCATCATCAGCTGACGACAAATCATCAACAACTACAAAGACGGCTTACAAGTATAGAAGAAGAAAATGCAGACCTCAACAAACGCTACACCACTCTCGAACAAGCTCATCAAACCCTCCTGGAGACACCCCAACCATCACAAGAGTGAGGTGTCAAACAACTCGAAGCCTTACTAGAGGTTTACCAAACAGATAACCTGAGAGTCCGGTGAAATTTAACTCTACTCTGAAAACACATGGCTACAGCCCTTGAAGAAAACAAACGTTTGCAGAAACAAAATGAAGAAAACCTGGAAGCTGCCATGGAAGGCTCTCCCCATGAAATCGACCCAAAACAATTCACAGCAGTTCCCTCAGAAACAATGAAAATAATCTTGGAAAGCTATGCTGATATATTAGAAGCATATGATGATTTGGAAAGGGAACGGGATGAACTACGTAGCCAGCTCAGGGAACAGGAGGCACAACCCAAAGTCATAGAAATGACCTCGACTTCAGCGGAAGTAAAGGCATTGATAGAGCAGGTGGTGGAGCTGCAGAAAAAGTTACTGGAATATGAAAGGCAACCCTCTACCAGAGCCTGAGGAATTAGTACCCATTGAGGTGGACGAAACCTACGAGGAACCATATGTTCCTATGCCGATGCCAGGTGGTGCGCAGACCTCAGAAGGAATGGACACCTTAGAAGTTGAAGTACCTGAATGGCTCCAGACACTAGAGAAAACAGCAACAACCCATGAAGATCGAGTGGCAATTCAAATCCAATCAATGGCAAAGTTAGAAGACACCATCATAAAGTCAGAATATTTCCGCAGCATGTCTCATCATAGATGGATCGGCACCAACGATGATCAATATGTGCCATATTGTGTACTCCTTGCAGATTACAACGCAGAGATTCAATGCAGATGTGGCAAACCTCCAACTTTCGCCACACAATTTGGGCTCGATGATATCCCAGAAAGTGCCAAGAAAGGATCCATTCATCAACCCACCTGGAGGATCCGTCTTCTTGAGACCTACCCAGAGATGGTTCGTACTTGGACTAACATGCCACTTTTTATTAAATACAATCCTTGTTATGTTCCAGTCTTCCGCAGGCGCACCTCACCAGAGTTTACAATTGCTGCAAGAACATCAAAGGTTGCGCAAAGTGGTTAAACTATGTTTATCTAGCACCTCCTCAAGGACCTCCCACTGTGAATTACATGATTTCTACCATCCGTCACTGGAGCATTCGACTACGGAATACCCCCGATGTGATGGCCCAAATGTGCATGAAAATACTAATGCTTATCACATTCAGGACATTCAAGAATATTAACAACCCCACTTCTCAGGTGTCGGATTTCTTACAGGAAACCAAGATCTGGCATACGACATGAGCACCACCCCATCAATAGAGGTAAGACATTCGAGGAGATGTTCGTAACAAGATTCTGGGAATACCACTCAGAAATATTTGTACCCAGGCCCTCACATCTCCTCCACTTATTTGCTGTGGAGAGAACCATCCATTCAGAACAACTGTGGGTGCCACATCCAAACGTACCAGGACTAGTGAATTGGGATGCATTGTTAACAGATCAAGCACGGGGGCTCAGATTAGAAGAACACCACCTCGCTGCCGATGTTGTTCAATATTATGTCCAACGCACAGCTAGACAAGGGTCTGTCAGAGACGACAGACGCGAGAGAGGGGGGGTGCTGGCAGTAGTCAAGGAACCGAAGGAGTCACAAGACAAGGAAGCCTACGAAGGGAGTCGGAGCGAAGAGACAACACAAGCAGACACAGTAGTCAAAGAAGATCTGGCAAGTAGGCCATTTAAATTTTTCAGGCATCAAAGAGTTGGGCACACAAGAAGAAGGAGCAAGGAGGGAGCTCCAAGAAATGTATGTCAAAATGTTAGAAGAAATCCCTACAAAAATAGTGATTTTCATCACTAAAAACCATTGTAAATACCATTCCTTGAGCTTGAGGAGCTTTAGAAGTACCTACCTATCAGTTTTCACATCTTTTAGACTCCGTTTGAACCTCCAAATAAGGTAGAGAACCTAATTTTTAACTAGTCCGGACACTAGGTCTGGACAAGGCCAAAATCTAGTCAAAAACTATAAATAGAGCTAGAGAGCTCATTTTTTAGTTTAGCTTGTAATTGATCTAAACTTGTATGAGCACTTTTGAAGTAATCTAAAAGAACTCCATTGTCTCTCTCTTTGTCTTACCTTGAGTGCGCGTGTGTGTGTATGTGTGTGCATGATAGTGTGCTTCTCACTCACGCACTCGTGCCTTCACTTGCTCGAGGTCTTCATACCATCCTCACGTCTTCCCAGATTGACATTAAAGGAGGTGCTACTCATCACTGAGCTACACCATTCACAGAGATCGTGTATCGTGTTTGACCGATTGTGATACTTGACAGAGATCGTTTATCGTGTTTGACCGATCGTGATACTTCACAGAGATCGTGTATCGTGTCTGACCGATCGCGATACTTGACAGAGATCGTGTATCGTGTCTGACCGATCACGATACTTGACAGAGATCGTGTATCGTGTTTGACCGATCATGATACTTCACAGAGATCGTGTATCGTGTTTGACCGATCGCAATACTTGACAGAGATCGTGTATTGTGTTTGACCTATCGCGATACTTCACAAGTATCATGTATCGAGTATCACGGTTGCTCAAGTATCGAGTATCGAGTTTTTGGAGTATCGAGTATCATGTTGCCTAAAATGGCCCCTAACAGATTCAGAGAGAGCCGGGTTGAAATATCAGAACATTCCAGTGTTTCCCCCGAGGGATCAAGCCACTACTTCACAAAATCCACATGGAACCTCTCAGAATAATTCATTTCAACAGTCAAGACAAACACAACAAACTCAAATCCCGGTTAGACCACATGTGCAGTTTGCTATGCCTGCAAATAACCCTAACTATCGGCCTCAGCCACCTGTTGACCCATGGAATGGAATTCTTGCCCCAGTTAGACCACCTGTAGCAAGAGGACCTGGTATCCCCATAGGAAGGCCAGTTTTCCCTGTAATGCCTAGACCGCCAGAAGGAGGAAGAAGATTAAGGCCAATTCGAGAGGCCAAATGCATGAGAAATCACTATGATGGCTCTAGTGAACCTTACAATCATATAGCTGAATTCAAGCAAGTAATCAGAGCCGAACAAGTAGAAGATTTTTTGATCCAATATGAATCTTTTGGTCTAACTTTGACGGACACAGCTTTAGCTTGGTTCCAGCCATTAGATCCAAATGTTTTTCAGAACATGGAACAAGTCTATCAAGAAATGATTGAAGAATTCACTAAGTCTGGAATTAAAAACAACTCGTCATCATTAATCCATAGCTTTAAGCAAGCTCCTACGGAATCAGTGAGATTGGCAGAAAGAAGATTCAAGCAGTATGTGGATAGATGCCCAGTGGAAGAGAGACCCACCCAAAACAAAATGGTGTCATTATTTTTGGAAGGATTGTTGAATGGATCATTAAGATCTCTGGTGTATGTGAAGAGAGTTCAAACCTTGCAAGAATGCATGAAAGAATGTATTGACCTAGAGGACAATCTAGCGGAGGATCTGAAAATACCTCAAGGTAGTATGAAGAGTGAAGATTCAACAAGTAGCACATCGAACCCTAAGAACAATGTTGAGGAAATAGCCGACCTAGTAGCAAAGAAGCTGAATGTCCAAGGACAGAGGAACTACCCCAACAACCCAATGAGAGTGCCCATGCTTAGAAGATGTATGCATTGTGGAGGTGATAATCCATCTCATTTGTGCACTAGGGGAATAGTCCCACCACCTGCCTATGCTTACAATAGACCACCCGTTCCAGGCCCTCTACAATATTGCAGCATAGAACAAAAATACACAAATCACAGTGCAAAAAATTGTCCCTACAATAGGCAATCAAGACCAACACAACCTGTTATGAGAACTTATGGATACCCTCAGAGAGATCAAGGAGGTGAAGCCTTTAGATATCCCACATATCAGCAGCAGGCACCTGTACCACGACCATATGCTTATCAAGGTTACAATCAACCACAACCGGTGTTAGGACAACAACCACCCCATCCTCAGAATGTTGTCCCAGTGAAAATAGCTCAACCTGAAGAAAACTTAGAGAGAGCAATAGTCCCAGCCACACCATTGACTAGTAATGAACCATTTGACTCATCTTATGACCATAGTTAAGGAAATTATCCCAGTTATGAGAGCTCTATGATAGAATATGGAAAAATGTACGAACCATATGCCTATGGCATGGAAGTGCCAGATAGTTTCTACGGATATGAGCAGGACTATGTGTCATTGATGTACACAGCCCCTAGGGCACCCATACCCTCCCGACCTATGAACAGACCGCCTGTACCTAGAGGACCATGTTATAGATGCGGAGGTGATCATTATATCAGAGAATGTACACTGCCAAACCCACCACCACCACAGCGAGTCTGGGAAGGATACTATAGTGATTGTGGTAAAGAACACCTTTTCAGATATTGCCCCAAGAACCCCAACAAAGTTAACTCTAATGTACAGATTAACGTGATAGAAGTGATAGAATCATCAGGAAGCGATAAGGAGTACAGGGTACCATTGAAAGCTATAACTAGAGCCAAAGCTAGAGAGACCCCAGACAAAACTGAGGAAAATAATCAAAGCTATAGAGAGGTGAACACACCCACACCTCAGAGAGTTGAAGACTCGGAAGAGCTTGAGAAAAGTGTTGTAAGCAAACGGACACAAAGATGGAAGAACCGTAGAGATAGGATAAAGGAAAAGAAGTTAGTACAGAAAAAGGAAAATGAGAAGAGCGAACAAAATCCAAAAGAGGAACAGAAATTTGAAGAAGAAAATAAAAATGGAAAGTATAAAAAAGAAGATGTAGGATCAGTTTCAGCAGATCCCATGCCTGAAGAATTAGCCATGTGGATTCAGGCGTACAATGCACGAATAAGAGCAGGACCTACCATAGAACAACATGAAAGAGAATATCCTAGAGGTGACCTAGAGAAAGAGAGGTTGGAGATCTGCAAAAAATTAATAGAAGTTGCCCAACAGACCTTAGAAAAACCTGCTTTACCACTACCCAATACACGAATTTTCGAAAGAGAATTCCAAGAGTGTGTCATTGCTAATGATCACGAGAAACCCAAGGCAGGTAAGACACATAATGGAAATTATTGTGAGGATAAAAGGGAAGGTTCCATTGTTCCCGAAGTAGAAGGGGAATGGCCTAAAGAATTGTGGGCAAGAGTCGAAGAAGACCGATGGAAGAAAGTGGAAGGAATTGAACCACCCTTTGAAGAGCTAGAAACAGAAGATGGAATAGAGGATTCAATACCTGAAATGAATTCAGAAGAAATATTACCAATTGATCCAAGTAACGAGGAAAATGATAGTGTAAAGATTTTGCCAAATTACACAGGAGAGTACGAACATAATTCGGAACTATATTGCATTCCCTCAATGAGACAAAAAGAACTAAACCCATCAGTCCAAACATCGGATATCATACAACACATTAGAAAGGTAAAAATCCCTTGCACTCTGACATTGGAAGAACTGTTGAAGGTTAAACCACATTTGAAGGAGAAATTAACCAGTCAATTGGAGATCAAGGTGGAAGAGAAAGAGATATCTGATGAAGTAAACACAGTAAAGATCCCAGTCGATAAGGTTGGAGATTTCAGTGAGGGAGATGAAGGAAACACTTGCATTCCAATTACCTATAGGGGTTACACCACCAAAGCCATTTTAAATACAGGAGCTAGAGTAGGAATAACAACTAAATAAATCTAGGAGAAATGGGGAAAACCAGCTTTAAGACGCACACACATGAAGATACAAATGGCAGATGGACACACTGAATGACCCTTGGGATTATTGGAACGAGTAGCTTTTACCACTTGCGGAGTTGAGTTCGAGCACACCTTAGTGATATGCCAATTTGAAAGGCCTAGCAATTATGAAATGATACTTGGACGACCTTTCATGAGACAACTAAAGGTAGTGCAAGATTGGGGAAAAGACGCAGTATACTTACAACATGAAGGAACCACCACAAGAATAAATCTCCGCACATACACATATCAAGATGTTCCCCCCTTACAATGGAATCAGATTCATAAGGAGGAAGATAATTAGTCGATTCATAGTATAGGTTCAAGTGATCAATCATGGATGAACAAAGACACTCATCTATGGATATGCCAAACTGCAAAAAAGGAGGAAGATAGGAGAAAAGGATGGAAGCAAACCAAGGAATCGCTAGATCTGTACAAGATCCAGCCTATATGCCTCAAATATTCTTAGATGAAGAATTTGAACCTCATGGTTGGATGGAGATTTTAGCTACTCTCAATGTGTGTGTAAACGAAGAAGTGATAACCATGAATCAATGCATTGATGAGGAAGGATATGACGTTAGTCTATATGTGGTAGTCCTTCAGGAGGCTGAAGAAGGAGAAGTCATAGAAAAGGAATGGAAGAAAGACTATGAGAGCATTGAAATGGAGCAAGAACACATGGAAACAGAAAATGAAACTCAAGAAATAAGTGTCATAGCTAATGAAATAAATCAAGAATCAACACAAGAATGTTGGTGCAAATCAAGCCTTCACCTTTGGCTTGGACCCCTTGAAGGATATCTCAATGAGAAGCAAGAACCATAGGAACATTAGTCTTATGTGTTATTACTTTTTTACTCCTTGTAAAAGTCTAAAAGACTTGGCATTATGTATACACACCTAACTGATTAGAGTCGTGGAATTTGGATGGTGTGATTGGAGAGAATATCTCCCTACATTTAGTGGAGAGATCATAGGAGATTTGAATTTGAATTCAAATTCAAACCTCAACTCATACTCTATAAAAGCTACATTGAAAAGTCGCGGGTTGTCCTTCACCATTCCCGAGGAAAATACTATTGATCATAGAGTGTGTGAGTGCTACACCATAGCCTACACATCTCCAACTCATTAGGCTACATCTATCAAGCCAATGAGATTGTACATTCATGTGAACTAATAGAAAGATTTACATTCATCATTTTCTGTTGTCTCTGAGTTATCATCTTCAAGTCTATCAACTTCAATAGGGCATATCTCAGGATCTACTGAACCAAATCAAGAGTATAATAGCTCATTGGAACCAGCTCAAGGTCTTCTACAAGCATACAAAATTTCAGAAGATTTCATTCAGCCATCTTGAAGAAATCGTGCTCGAAGTGCACACTGGTCTCTGTCTGCAGATTTCCTAAAAAGTCAGGGGTAATCACAATTTTGCTAAACTTATTTCTCAGTGCATGGTTTATCAAGTTGAGTGATTCCACTTGCAATTGGTAGCTTATTAAGGTACTTTAATACCCTCAAAAGGAATTGTTTCAATTTCAAGTGTGCTGGTCACACTGAGCATAACACTAAGCAGGTGTCAATACCAAAATAGCAAGTATTTCTGGATTTTTGAAGTCACAAGTAGTCTGTTTTGATCTAATCATTACTCAACTCATTTCCAAAGTACATATATCATATTTTGGTATCATTTGAAAGCTCAAGGAGTCTACTAAGCATATCTGGAATCAAAGGAGGGCTGGTGTGAAGCAGGTTTAGCAGCACCAACTCATTTCTTGAGTGCATCCAACCATCACTCCCAACAGTGGTATCAGAGCAAATAAGGTAATCATGGGTGATGGTTTCCCTTCCTTCATTGACAAATTAGACAGAAACAATTATCAGGCTTGGTCATTGAGAATGAAGACCTATCTACAAGGGAGAAGCTTATTTGGATACATATCAGGAGATGAGGAATTGCCCTCATTCAAAACTAGAGGACTACCTACAAAGGATGAACATGAGAGGCTCAACCAATGGTGTGGAAAAGATGCTTTGGCAAGGTCATACCTTCTTAACTCTATTTCTGATTTCCTTTTACCTCATGTAAGGAATTGCAAAACTTCCCAAGAGACTTGGGAAACCTTGTCAACATATTTTTCATCAAGTACAAGGGCCAGAAAGAATCAACTATGGATTGAATTCACCACCCTTAGGAAGCAATCAAAGCAATCAGTTTCAGATTTTGTCACTAAAGTCAAAGACATTGCAGACCAACTTGCAAGTGTTGGAGAGGAGATTGAGGAAGAGCAAATAGTCAGACAAGTAATCAATGGACTAAAGGCAGATGACAAATGGGAGAGCTTTACCACAGCAATGGACTTATACATGGACATCCAAGCACCTGATCTAACAACTCTGATTGGACAACTCTTTACACATGAAGCAAAGATCACAAAGAATGGAGAGCAATCAAAAGGTAACAACCCCTCTGCCCTTTATACTGATAAGAAGGTAAAAGATAAGGGTAAAAGTAAGAAGGTTGATGAAGAAGGCTCTACCTCCCAAGCAAACTATGCAGGGAGAGGTAGATCTTCAAGAGGTAGAGGCAGAGGAGGTAAGTCAGGTAGGGGGAGACCCTACAACTCATCACCATGCAACATTTGTGGATTGTCTAATCATACCACAGATGAATGCTACAAGAACTACAAGAATCAGAGAGGAAGATGCTACTCAAGGAAGGATACTCTCAAGGCAGAGGCAGATTCAACCAACATCAAAGCTACAATGGATACAACAATCAATACAACAACAACTACAACAACAACCACAATGGTAACTACCAAGGTGGATTCAGAAATAGAAGAGATTACAACAACTATGCAGAGGAGCAAGATGACTCATTATTGATCATGAATATGACTTCTAAGTCAGGTATCAATGATGATCACTTATTCTATATTGATTCAAGTTGCTCTAATCATGTAGCTGGCAATGTGGCATTACTTTCTGATTTGGAAGAACCCAAAGGCAAGCATCAAGTGCAGACAGGTGATGCCACTAAACATTCAGTTGTTAAAGTAGGCAATGTCAAAACTAGTGATGGTAATCAGAATTTATTGAGCAGAGTATTGTATGTTCCAACAATCACCAAGAACCTAATGAGTGTAGGTTAGATTGTGGAAAAAGGTTTGCAGGTCAGGTTCACACAATATGGAGCATATGTGGAGGATCCAAGACATGGATTCAGAAGGATAGCTAAGGGAGAAAAATCAGGTAGATTGTTTACCTTTGAATTAGAAGACACAAAGAGCATTGCTTTGTACAATTACAAGGATCAAACACTATCAGAATTGGAAATTTGGCACAAGAGGTTAGGTCACATTGGTGAGAGGACCTTAAAGCAAATGAGTAGGGATCAATGTGTGCTTGGGATACCTAATGCATCCAAGCAACACATGATATACAAGTGTGGGGCTTGTCAATTTGGTAAGTCACACAGATTGCCTTATACCAAGAAAGGTTTCATGCATGAAGATTATCTGGAATTAGTGCATACAGATGTTTGGGGACGTAGCAAGGAACCATCCATATCTGGATCAAGGTACTATGTGTCCTTCATTGATGACTATAGCAGGTGGACTGTCTTATTCGACATGAAACATAAAGATGAAGTATTTAATTGTTTCAAAAAGTATCTTGCACTAGTTGAAAATCAAACAGGTAGACATTTGAAGAAGCTAAGGTCAGATGGTGGTGGAGAATACTTCTCAAATGAGTTTGAAGATTTCTTGCAGGAAAGAGGTATCAAAAGGGAGATTACTACAAGGTACTCACCTGAACAAAATGGAGTAGCTGAAAGAAGGAATAGACTTATAGTAGAAACAGCAAGGTCTATGCTTAATGAGAAAAAGTTGCCAAATTATCTTTGGGCAGAAGGTGTATCCACTGCCACCTATCTCATCAACAGGTTGCCATCCAAATCACTTGATGGCATGACACCATATGAAGCTTGGCATGGTAAGAGACCTTCTCTGGATCATTGCAAAATCTTTGGTTGTGTAGCATATGTGCAAATTCCCTCACAGGTAAGGGGAAAGCTAGATCCCAAGGCTGAAAAATGTATCTTCATTGGTTATGATTTGAACCAAAAGGGATACAGATTCTACAACCCAACAAACAAAGGTTTCAAGGTAAGCAGAGATGTCATCTTTGATGAGAATGACTCTTGGTATGAAAATGAGTGCAGGAAAGTTAGTCTACCCTATGATATGGAAGAAGATTTCCCAAAGCTCACCAAGGAGGAACCAATTCAGCAAGAAGATTCAAGCTCAGATGATGATGATACAATAAACCTTGAAGAATTCAAGGCTTGGAAGTCCAAAGGGAAGATGAAGATAAAGCAACTAGAAGATAAACCAGAATCCTCAACTCAAGCAATGAGGAGATCTCAGAGAGAAAAGAAGAAGCCTATTAGATTTGGGTATGACACATCACTTGTAACTAAACATTCTGTATATCTTGCAAAGGACTTGTTGAATGAAGAACCAGGTACCTATGAAGAAGCAATTACCAAACCAGAATGGAAAGAAGCCATGGATGAAGAGATGGAAGCTCTCAAGGAGAGTGATACTTGGGACTTGGTACCCAAGAAGGAATCTATGAAGGTGATAGGATCCAGATGGATCTACAAACTAAAGAAGAATTCAGATGGAACAATAAACAGGTACAAAGCTAGGTTGGTAGCCAAGGGTTTTGCACAAACCCAAGGCATTGATTATGAGGAGACATTTTCTCCTGTCGCCAAGATGCCAACTATCAGAATATTGGTGAGTGTAGCTGCATCCAAGAATTGGAATATGTACCAATTAGATGTCAAGAATGCTTTCTTGAATGGATGGATATCTGAAGAAGTCTACATGTCACAACCACTGGCTATGAAGATCCCAAAAAGGTACATTATGTTTGTAAATTGAAGAAGGCTCTGTATGGTTTAAAGCAGGCACCTAGAGCATGGAATTACAGGTTGACAACCTACCTCCAAGACCAAGGATTTGTGATGAGTAAAGCAGACACTTCTCTATTCATAAAGAGAAGTAGTACATAGGTAATATATTTATGTGTCTATGTTGATGACATCATTATTACAGGAAATGATGTTCAGGGAATTAGACATATCAAAGGACAGATGATGAAGGAATTCAAGATCAATGATCTTGGATTATTAAAGTATTTCTTAGGTCTTGAATTGGTCTACACAAATTCAGGTATCTACATCACTCAAAAGAAGTATGTGCAGGATATGGTCAAGAAGTTTGGCTTGCAGGATGCTAAAGTATCTACTACTCCAATGGAGGTCAACCTAAAGCTAAGTGCTCATGAAGGGGAAGAAATACAAGACATCACAGGATATCAAAGTATGGTAGGTAGCTTGAATTATGCTACCTTGACAAGAATTGACATAGCATATGGAGTAAGTGTGCTTAGTCCATTCATGCACAAACCAAGGGTACCTCATCTAGAGGAAGCAAAGAAGATCTTGAAGTATCTGAAGGGAACTCAAAGTCATGGTTTGTACTTTCCTTATACATCAGATATTGACATTAAAGTATATTCAGATGCAGATTGGGCAGGATGCAAGGATGATAGGAGGAGCACCTCAGGCTACATTTGTTTTGCAGGAGATAAGCCTATCTCTTGGTCAGCTAAGAAGCAACCTACAGTGGCATTGTCATCCACTGAAGCAGAGTATAGAGGGCTTGCCAATGCCCCTCAAGAAGCTATCTGGTTGAAGCTTCTATATACAGAGTTAGGTCTATATACAAGGCCACCAATCATATTTGGAGATAACACTAGCTCTCTTCACCTTGCAGCTAATCCAATATATCATGCTAGAACCAAACACATAGAGGTTCATTACCACTATGTGAGAGAGAAGTTACTAAGCAAGGATATACAATTGACATATGTGTCTACTAATATGCAATGTGCAGATTTACTTACAAAGGCATTGGATGGAAACAAGCTATGCAGATTTAAATCTATGATTGGATTGTAGGAAGTTATTAAAGATTGAAGATGAAGACTTAAGCCAAAGTGTTTGGCTTGAGGGGGAGCTGTTGGTGCAAATCAAGCCTTCACCTTTGGCTTGGACCCCTTGAAGGATATCTCAATGAGAAGCAAGAACCATAGGAACATTTCTTATGTGTTATTACTTTTTTACTCCTTGTAAAAGTCTAAAAGACTTGGCATTATGTATACACACCTAACTGATTAGAGTCGTGGAATTTGGATGGTGTGATTGGAGAGAATATCTCCCTACATTTAGTGGAGAGATCATAGGAGATTTGAATTTGAATTCAAATTCAAACCTCAACTCATACTCTATAAAAGCTACATTGAAAAGTCGCGGGTTGTCCTTCACCATTCCCGAGGAAAATACTATTGATCATAGAGTGTGTGAGTGCTACACCATAGCCTACACATCTCCAACTCATTAGGCTACATCTATCAAGCCAGTGAGATTGTACATTCATGTGAACTAATAGAAAGATTTACATTCATCATTTTCTGTTGTCTCCGAGTTATCATCTTCAAGTCTGTCAACTTCAACAGGGCATATCTCAGGATCTACTGAACCAAATCAAGAGTATAATAGCTCATTGGAACCAGCTCAAGGTCTTCTACAAGCATACAAAATTTCAGAAGATTTCATTCAGCCATCTTGAAGAAATCTCGCTCGAAGTGCACACTGGTCTCTGTCTGCAGATTTCCTAAAAAGTCGGGGGTAATCACAATTTTGCTAAACTTATTTCTCAGTGCATGGTTTATCAAGTTGAGTGATTCCACTTGCAATTGGTAGCTTATTAAGGTAATTTAATACCCTCAAAAGGAATTGTTTCAATTTCAAGTGTGCTGGTCACACTGAGCATAACACTGAGCAGGTGTCAATACCAAAATAGCAAGTATTTCTGGATTTTTGAAGTCACAAGTAGTCTGTTTTGATCTAATCATTACTCAACTCATTTCCAAAGTACATATATCATATTTTGGTATCATTTGAAAGCTCAAGGAGTCTACTAAGCATATCTGGAATCAAAGGAGGGCTGGTGTGAAGCAGGTTTAGCAGCACCAACTCATTTCTTGAGTGCATCCAACCATCACTCCCAACAAAGAAGAGGATCTTGGATTAGAAAAAACAAAAATTGATGAAGAAAACAAGCCTCAAGACCAATTCGAAGTGCCCGCCCACTTCAAAAAATATGAAGTAGAAGAGAGAAGAATTGCTATTCAAATGCCAAAACGAGAAGCACAGCCGGGAATAGCATATGACAACAAAGAGCAAACCAAGAAGATAGTAGTAACGTTAGAGGAAGGAGAGGAGCGATGTACTTTCATAGGACAGGATGTCTCAATGGAGGAAGAACAAGAGTTAATACGCCTCATAAGAAAATACCGGGATGTCTTTGCCTGGACCTATAAGGACTTGAAAGGATTAGATCCATCTATATGTGCGCATAGAATCCCTATGACATCCGAAGCCAAACCTTCTAAACAAAGACCGTACACATACAATGATGTGTACTCAGCAAAGATAAAGGAAGAAATAGATAAGTTGTTAGATGCTGGATTCATTTACGAGATCGAACACACGGAGTGGGTATCACCTTTGGTGGTTGTACCGAAAAAGAATGGGAAGTTAAGAGTATGTATAAATCTGAAAAAAGTTAATGCCACTACCATAAGAGACAGTTACCCATTACCCATCACGGATCATCTTTTGGAGAGAGTGGCAGGGAAGGAAGTGTATAGTTTTTTGGAAGGCTTTTCAGGATATAATCAGGTAGCCATTGCTCCTGAAGACCAACATAAAACAGCCTTTGCAACTGAATGGGGAGTATACGCCTTTAGGGTTATGCCGTTAGGCCTAACTAATGCCCCAGCCACCTTCCAAAGATTGATGTGCCATGTATTCAAAGAGTTCCTGAGAAAGAGTATGGAGGTATACGTGGATGATTTATGTACTTATTCAGCTATACGATCAGAACATATCCCTGAACTAGAAAAGATCTTTGCCAAATGTCGACAATATAGAGTATGCCTCAACCCAGAAAAATGTGTCTTCATGGTTCGACAAGGAAAGATATTAGGACATATTGTCTCTAAGAATGGAATCTCAACAGATGAAGACAAAATCAAAGTAATTATGGATTTACCGAGACCGAAGACTGCTAAGGAAGTACAAGCATTTATGGGAAATTGTGGATACTACTGAACATTTATACATATATATGCCATAATTGCTAGACCTCTTTATGCATTATTGATAGAGTTTAACTGGACTGAAGAATGTGAAAAAGCCTTTAATGAATTAAAGAGTCGATTGAGTTCAGCCCCAATCCTTCGAGTACCTAATTGGAACAAACCATTTCATATCCACGTAGATGCTTCCAAGTTTTCCATTGGTTGCATCTTAGCTCAACCTACAGATACAGGAAAGTTAGATCACCCTATAGCCTATGCAAGTAGACAATTGAATCAAGCAGAACGCAATTATACCACAACTGAAAGAGAAGGCCTAGGAATGGTGTATGCAGTAAAGAAGTTTTGACACTACTTATTGGCAAACAAATTCAAATTCTTCATTGATCATCAAGCCTTACTGTACTTAGTCAATAAGCCTTGTAATACACGACGACTAGTACGATGGTTTCTATTGTTGATGGAATTTGATTTTGAAGTAGTAGTCAAGAAAGGAAATACCCACATAAGAGCGGATCATCTATCAAGAATGACACATGGAGAACCACCCATAGGAGTACCGGATGATCTGTCGGACACGTACCTGTTTAACCTCGAAGTATGTCCCCAATGGGCAGAAAAGTTGATCCCTATACTCACTCATGGACCTAAAGATGGAATCGCACCAAACCGAACTCAAGACCTATGGAAGACTAAAAACCTTCATATCATTGCTGGAAGTTTGTATCACCAAGAATCAAATGGATTACTCATGAGATGCGTAGAAGAAGAGGAACAAGAAATGTGGCTTCAAAAAGCACACGTAAATCAATGGAAAACTCATCTAAATGCAAACGGAACATGGAAAACATTAAGGAGATTGGGCATATATTGGCCAGCCATGCAGAGGGATGCACATAACTATGTATCAGCCTGCCCAACCTGTCAAGAACGGAATCCAGAAGAGAACTCCACTCTATGCTACTCCACTGTAGCACCAAGATGGAGCATGCCTCTGGTGAAGTTCTTAAAGACCCAAGAGTACCCAGAAGGAGCCACTTTAGCAAGAAAACGAGCACTTGTTGAACAAAGCAAGGACTATGCTCTTATAGGAAAACAACTCTTTAAACGAGGAAGAGATAATCATTTGCGAATGTGCATTCATGAAGATGAGTATCTTGCTGTTTTAGAGATGGCACATACAGGAGCTGCAGGAGGACATTTTTCTGCAGATAAGACAGCAAAAATGATCCTCTTTGCTGGAATGTGGTGGCCAACTCTACATCAGGATGCAGCCACATACAATGGATAATTTTAGAGCCACTGAAAACCTAGGTCAACAGAGGACACAACCATATTTGAATGTGGGAGTAGGAAAAAAGGAATACCACTTAGTGGATGCTCTCATTGACACAGGAGCCGCTATAAGCTGCATCAAATTTTCATTGACTCAGTAACTCAAGGAAGAATTACGTCCATCAAAGGCACAGCTGATAGGAATAGGAGGAAAGATCACCAAGTGTATAGGAGAGATTACCTTACCTCTACACTTAGGAAACAACACAATGGAACAAAAACTCTTAGTATGTCATGACCATGACTTATTGGAAGAGCTTGTGTTAGGTCAAGACTGGATATACGAATATGAGGTGACGATTCAATTGGCCTTAGGATACATCTCAGCCAAGATAGGACATCGTGAAGTATTCAGCATGCTAGACGAACGACCAATCAAAGCTGCAAGTATAGAACCAAAAACCCACTCAAATGAACACAGTGATGCATGTATGTTCACTAGCACTATGGAACCCCCTTCATCAAGTACTTCATGTGAGGACACACCGAATTCTGCTTGCACACCATCCTCTAATCTAGCGAGTCACAAGAGTGTCATTCTATCAGAAAACAACCTTAGCAAAGAACCAAGCACAAGCGAGACTAGTTCTCCAGGCAATTATAAGTCGGCACCTATTCGAACATACCCCATTCCCTACACTCGACAAGCTTGGATAAGGAAGGATCAGGTAGCTACATATCTTCTACAATAGAAACATCAGCAACATTAGAACAACCCATTGAAAAAGGAGACAAATTACTTTGGACACCGATGTCCCCAACAAATTGCTAGAATATGGGTTCCAAAGAAGATGATAGCCGCCTAGTCGGACCGAACTCAAATATGGATTCCCAAGTCATGTACTCAAAGGGCAATCACCAGAAAGGAGGAACCATTGCATAAGGAGAATCGGGATGGCCTAAAGACAAGACAACCAAAGATGAACTACTACAGGACAGAGCTGGAGTCTACATACAATTCACTTGTCATTCCAAGATTCAAAAAGCAGAAAAAGAAGAAGCAACAGATGAGAAGCATCACAATCACCAGGAGGGTTGGGAACACGATTTCTCCCAACAAAATAAAGCAGATTTGGATGCCGAAAGACAAAGCAAGCTGTATACATCTGCCAAATAATTCGAGTTGCATGCATATGGAGTTACCAGAATCCAAAGTATGCATGATAGGGCCACATTACAAGGCCACGCATTCGGCACAAGATTCTTCTATTTCAGGATAGTGAAGCACATTTTCCTCTTGGGAAATAGGAGAGCACTTGTACATAATTTAAAGAAAATTACTAAAAAATTAATAATCGCTTCGGCTATGAACTCACTTTTCTGTTTTTCTTTCAGAGAAAAACATAAAAATACCTAACAATATGAAAAATCCCAGGTATTACCTTTCTCACACCCACGGGGAAGGAACGACACCATTCACTCGGAGCAATGTCAATCTTATGAAAGACAAATGAAGGAGGATTTCTGATACTATATGGCCACTAATTCATACTCTATATTGAGTGCAGATGGCATCCACTAATTCCAAAGCGACTCAAGAGGAAGAGGTTCAGCTTCTTCCACTATAATCTATAACAAAAGCAAGAGGCCATTGGTTTCTGGATGACCAACCGGTGTCGGACCTCATTTTCATGGCTACCATCAAGATTATGGACAGGGATCACTACTTCCCTATTATGTCACAAGACTTCAAGACTATCATACAAGGATTACCTCGCATGGTGGATGTCTGGACACAAGCAGGAATAGAGGCATTTCTAAAACTACCTATTTATTTGCCAGATTTTCAAAGATGCACGCAAGTGATGAACACACTTCAGCCTACAGCGAATAGGATATCAGTTCCTGAGGCACGAGTATTGGACAAAGTGGGTACCTGGAAAACCATTCAATTCACTCATGAGTTAATCAACAAAGCTTTCGGATGGAATCAAGAAGGAATCACCAATGTCAAGGAGGAATGTCATGATCCAAAAAAGAGATCCTTTTTGGATATCAACAAAACAGATATTGAAGATGTTGTCCGCTTAGTGCATCAGCACTTTTGTTTTCCTAGTATGCATAGATACACAGCACCTCAAAAGATTGTCGTACAACTATTATCACATGCTATGAGGCAAGTCGGCAATAAAGTAAACATGATGCCTTATGTTCAAGATCGATTGGTTGAAGCCAAGAAGAAGTGGGGTCAGAAAAAGTTTCTCAATGGCAGTTAAGCTTTGACCTTACTCATCTATGAGGCACTTGATATGAAAAACTGCCTGCGTGAGATGCCAACCTCAGAGGGGTTAGCCCAATATGCCAAGTCCACTACGGTTCCCAAGAAAAAGAAAGCAGCTATCATTGTTGAAGAAGTAGGAACCAGTTCACAGAAACCCATGAGGGGTACAAAGCGCCTCAGAGAGGAAGAAGCCCAGGCTACACCTCAATCAAAGAGGACACATACTTTGCCGAAGATTCTTGTAGCCCAAATACCAATCACCAAGAGAGACCTCTCCGCAGCCCTAGAAGAGACACATTAGTACATGCAAGGGCAAGTGAATCTAAATGTTCAAGGTCATCACTACAGACAAGCAAGTCAAGAAAAGCAACAACGGAGTAAAGAAAAGACCCCAGAACAAGCCGCCAGATACAAAGCACTGGGCTTAGAAGATTCAAGCTCCAATGAAGAATCTAGTCCTGAAAAAGATACTTTGGACACCGACATAAGGACAGAAACTAACGAGGAAGAATAGACAAAGATTAATCAAGTGGAAGTCACGCCAGACAACCAACAGGGACAAACCAAGAGCCAAGAACCCAAGGAACCAGATCATGTCATTCAATTGAATGATACAACAAAGATTAGTATCAAAGAAGCTACCATATCGAATAAAGAAGTAATGCAAACTATCAAGGAAGAAAGGCGAACTCCAGTAAACACAGATTCAGACCTACACAAAAATGAAGAGCAAATTGTAATTGAAGTGCCGGATGACACTCCTCAAGGCAAAATCAACCACATGGAGGCTGAGCCAAGGATACAACTCCACATTAGGCAGCCCCATGACACTACATTACATGTAGCACAAGGAAAAGATGTGACAACAGGAGCAGAACCGAGTATTCCTAAAACATGGTTAAATGTGGATGTCACACAATTAAAACCTGTGGTCAAGCAAATGATACAAACGGCCATGGATACACAACAACGGATGATGGATACAGATGCAGACTACGACAAGGCCATGAGGGAAAAGAATCAGTTCCAAATTATGAGTGAACAACTATCTGCACAATTAATCCAGGCACAAAAGGAGATTGTTGTCAAAGGAACGGAGTTACTTGAGGTAAAAACACAATGTGACACATTGATGACCCAACATCCTCAACTCCAGGCACAACTAATGGACTTACAAAGATTACATGAAGCCAGCGAGGCCGACAAAGAGCGAATAAAAGCTAGAAGTCACTTGCTTGAAACACAACTGAAGGTATACATGGAGGAGAATAATACTTTACGAAACAGAAACAAAGAATTAATGAAGTCATTGCTATATGATCAACCCATCGAAAAACAAGAAACAATAGATATTGATCAAAAAGAGTTAAGCGATCAGATAGCAAAATATGCAGATTTGCTGAAACAAGAGCAAGAATTGAGAGAAGAATGGGAACGTAAGTACATTCAAGAAACAAATGAGCTAAAAAAGCAGTTGAATATAGCCCATGGCAAACTTGCCACAAGTTACAGTGAAAACATGGACAATGTAGCAAAAATTGGCAATGAACTGCTTGCAGCAAAAGAAGCACTCAGAGCAGCCATGCAAGAAAATAAAGAGAAGACTGAACGTATAGCACATTTAGAGATCCAAGTAAAGCAGAAAGCACCAATCGGGACCCCAATAGAGCCAACAAAAGAGAATCCTACTGACGAGGTAGAGGTACGTCCTCTATCTCCCCCGATTTATAATTCTCCAATACACGAGCAGATGGCGGACATACATGATGATCATCCAATGCCATACACTGCAGAAATAGGTCAAAAGGAACGGGCACTATTGGTGTCCAGGTTGACAGAAAATTTTGAAAATGAAGTCACCAAAGTCATGAAGGAAGCAAAGATCAAGGGTAAAGACTTGGATATGATTATGAAGCCTTTCATCATTCCCTATGGACTGATGAAAGAGAAAACAAGACAATATATAAAGAAGATTACACAGAAAAATCCAGACGAGCAGTTAAACTTCAAACATGACACATTCGCCTACACTCAAGAAGAATTTGAAGCTACACAACATGTTTGGAGAAGGAAATTTTTGGAGAGAAATCCTACACTACGGGTGCATTGGCAAGCAGCATCATATTTACTACAGGTAAACCCTTCTTTTTGCCCAATGCCACGTCGCAGAGAAGCACGCGAATTTTTGGAAATGCAAAAGACCGGTGTAATCAATAAACAATGGCTAAACTATCCACTCCTTCCAAGTCCACCAAATAATTATTTACCTACGGAGGATTATATGGTCAAGACCATCGAATTTTGGCTGCACAGTTATGCAACAGTACCGGATTTAACTATCAAAATGACAAATAAATTACTTAGTATGATACTTACGGTCTTGAAGGTATTGAAACATGCAGCATACACATTCTTGAATTTCATTGGCATTAACCAGGGAACATATATTCTGGTTTTTGACTTGTCTGTTACGCCTAGCCGCCCTACCATAATGGCTTATTATTCAAGACTCATGTTTTTGCCAAGTACATATATGCAGACCTTCGAAGAAGCTTTCTTCAAAGGATTTTTTGAAATCGATTCAGAAATCTTTTTGAAGATGTCATCCAACCTAAGTGCCAGATTAGTGGCATATGAACTTAGTTTTTTTGCTGATCATAGACAACCACCTAACGATGGAGTAAAAGCTGAACAGTGGAAACAGCTAATGATACGTGAAGCCAATCTACTTAATGAAACAGAGCAAAAAGTATATAGAACATACTCCCGTTGACTGTCAAAGCCTGTCGGGGATGACAGAGTTCAGGAGGGGGGCAGTGTGGAGGGAGAATCAAGCAAAAAGAAAAAAAGAAAAAGACAATGAAAGAAGCTTCACTGAAAAGATCATATATGAAGATACATCTCTGCAAGAAGCCCCACAGGGGTGCAACACCCATCTCTGCACAGAGCCCCGCAGGGGCACGCATAGAGGAAAAGCACGTAAGTGGAAGGAGGGACCAGGGCCAGGAAAGTATCCATGAAGAAGTGCAAGACAATAATTGGCAGGTACTAATCCTTCCGTTGACAGCGTGCGGTGAAAAGAAAGTAAACAGGCTCAAAGCAATACAACAGGGTCACATGTGTGCAACCAGGACAAATCAGAGTACCACAAGCAAGACATAGGTCACTGGTGGCATGCGTGGCAACCCAACTGAATACAGCAACCCAGATATGTGATATACGAAATACCAAGGGGCAAAACAGAAGCAAAGGACATAGATCGGATAAAATAACAAATTCTCTGACGGTCCTTATTGCTTCTTCGACCACTGGGTGCGTGTATTCAGACCTCTTAAAACAAGCAGAAGACAGAAGCAAAGGACAAACCTCGGATAAGATAACCAATTGTCTGACGGTCCTTATTGCTTCTTCAACCACTGGATGCGAGCACTCAAAAGACTTAAACAAGCAACCGATGAGAAGATAAAGCCTATCAAGGGACGGCAGAGATCAAGAGGGGGAGAGTGTTGGAGAGCAAAAAAGAGCACAAGGCAGAGAAAAAGAAGGGCCCCAAAATTTTTCCGATTTGGACACCTTATTTTTGTATTATAACCATTCTTGTAATATATTTTCCTATGTAAATGCACTAGAGGAGTCCTCTAGATGCATCCCCACAGAAGATTAGAAGCTTACCCATGTATATTAGTAGGAAATTAGTTGTTTAGTGAATAAAGTGCCGGTCTCTTGTGTGAAAGGACCATTTTAGGGCACAAGTATATAAGTCAATTTGTGACTCTTTGTAAAGACTTTTTGCCATTGTGAGAATCAAGAGCACAGAAATTCGAATTTGTGTCTTCTCCTCTCTGTATCTTCTTCTTTGTGAGCTTGTATGCATGTGTGTTGCTTGGAGAGAGTGTTAGGAAGTGTTGTCTATCCATGAAAGTGTTTGTTTACTGTTGTTAAGGTGTGTGCAAAGTGTAGGAAGTGCTGAAGTGTAGAAAAGTCATTCCCACGACCCAGTATTTTGCTCATAACTTGAAGTAGAAGCGTCAAAATTGAGTGAAGATATCGCCATTGGATGCGTCTTCTCAAGAGCTTCGAAACGCATATGCTATTTGCTATATTTGGAGTCCAGAGCTGAGAGAAAAGCTCAATTTACTGTTGGCTTCTGTTCCAAGTATCGTGACACCATGACTGACAGTTGAAACTTGTTTGGATTAGTCTTTGCCTTACTTGCACTCTTTGAGTAACTCATTTGCATTGATCTTCATTTGAATGCATTTCTTCATACACTCGACTAGGTTTTGATACTCATCGGATTGATAATTAAAGCGTGAATCCCCACTATATGCACTTGAGGGGGATTGAGGTATAGTCTCTTTCTCCACAAGTCCCTAAGTTGGTTCTTAGGTACACAGTTATCATCACTGAATCACACCGAATAGAGTGCCAAACTATATCCTTCATAGAATTACTTAATTGCTTATACTTACTACCAAACAGATAACTCTCTTACTTCACCAGACCAGATAGTACATAATAACTTCAAGGACTACAATATACAACAAAGATGGAAGCAATCTTCTTAGTGCGGTAGAACACAGACAACCCGACATGTCTAATGCCTATCCTATTGACTTTGTCTCTCTATGCACACAAGACAGAATGTCATTTATTACTACTAAAAAGTTACATTCGGTGTCTGCCTCTTCAACGAGATATTTCAAGGGTAATCTAATTACAAAGGTGTCCAAGGACTAACATTGGCACTCGCAAAGGACCTAAACCAAAAAAATATAAGGAGAAGTATCTATTCAGCTTCTTCCTGCTCGTCTTCAAAAGGAGTGAAGAATTTTGCTTTGAAGGACTTGTGGGCTTCGACAAAAGTATGTGGAATCTTCTTAGTAAGTGTCTTTAATAGTTTCTGCACTTCCTCCAGTAAGAGTGTGATAGAGCCATCTGGTCTTTGTTGGGAAGTAGAAGCGTGATTCAAAATGGAAGAGCTCTATGCTTCAACAAGTTGTAGGCTGAACTCTTCTTGGAGATAGAAGTCTTGCTTGGCCAGATGCTTTTGACATTTATTTTCCACCCAAGAAGTCTAGACAGCCTATTCCTTCAGTAGATTCTCTACAACCACCAACTGTTGCAGTGCAGACACCTATTGTTGAGCCGACAAAATCTGTTGTTCTTGATGTGCTATCTGAACAAACAATTTCTCATTTGTCTCCTTCAATGTTATGGTGGTTTGCTGCAATAAGTTGTAATTGTTTGCTTGTTCTTGTAGCTAAAACCGCATCTTGTTGTTCTTTGATTGATCTACTTGAGGTGACTTTTCAACTTGCAACTTGACAATTTGACTTGATTTTAGGGTTTAGGTTTTGGTAACCTTTGGCTAATGGATGAAAAATAGGATATAGTTGAGATCTCGAAGAGTAGAGGACAATTACGATGCTCATTTTCATATTCTTAAAATTTCATTTTTTCACATTTATTAAGAGTATATATTTTATCCTTAATTACAAATGAATGCCTTAAAATATATACAATGTAGAATGTATGTTCTACAATCCTTTCCATTCCCCCTCGCCTAAATTCTAATTGTCTAGCACTTCGAAGTAGGATAGATTTGTAGAAAGTTGTTGATGATTTTTTCAATCTCCTTTTCTTAAAGAATTTCCTATGAGGAATGAATTCTCAATAAGTAGATGCTATAAATTTTCTTGAAGTACAAGTCATCTTCTAGGACTTAGATATACTATGATGTCTCTTGAAATACATGTAGATAAGTTTCTCTTTGAAAATAAAAAATCTTTGGTATTCGAAACGTGTCAAGAAATCCTAATTTGAAGATATATATAACTTGGATTTGTTTAGATATTTAGTCACTTAGATTTGTATGGAGATTTGAGCCACCATTTTCTCAAATAAATACAAGAGTATTTTTCACATAAGCTATATTTGATAAACGAATGTGAAACAATTTGAATAATAGAAATCTGATTATTGATGTGATCTTCAAATACTTGTCTTGAAATATACTTGTACATGTATTTTTTGATATGATGATTACAAAAAGACCATCAGTAAGACTGAAAAAGAAGATAAGCATTCTTTTCTTTGATAGATATGGATTTGGGAGTTTGGAGCTCAAAAAATCTAAGAAGTTTTGTGCAAAAGAAGGATCAAGAGAAGGAATGTGCAAGTGGACCACATGGATCTTTGGATAGCAGTGAATGTGGAAAGACTCTCAAGAACATGGTGAGTAGTTACATTCACATCAGACACATCGCGTGTATTCACATCAAGAGGAAAATGCAAGACATAATTTATACAATTAAAATATTTTTCTTTTACTCTACTAAAAAAATCACAATATTTCTTAGTATTTGGAAAATGAATTCCAAGTAGTCCTTTAGACATAGTACAAGAAATTACCTTATCAAACACAAGGCACTTAATTTTTTCAACCATAATAGATAAGTTATCTTTCAATAACTCAAATATAGAAACCAAGTTCTTAGCAGTTTGGCACATAGACGACATCTAGGAGTTGATATTACCCAACACTTTTAACTTGTAACAAGATTGTTCTTATGTCATGTACTTATAGATTATAGTTACTAATACACATAAACAAAAGATTTTTCTTGGGAGATGAGATGTATCTAAACAAGTTAAGAATAAAAATGATATGCTTAGAAGCACTACTGTTAGACAACAAAACAATACACTAATAAGGTAAGTCTTTGATAATAACTATGAAAAACATAGACTTCATCAAAATCATTAACATTATTTGAGTTTTGAACATTCATCAATATGATGAGCAAGTTTCTTATAGTAATAATAATTCCTTTTCTATAGGTCCTTTTGTTTTCACTACGTTTTAATTCTTTTGAGTAGCTAGGATCACCAGGATCTTTATCATGATGGAAGCCAAAACTAGAATACGATATAAAACTCTTCTTACCTTTGTCTTTACCTTTGCTTTGGTAATTCTTCCCTTTGCTTCGGTAGTAAAGGCTAGGCCTTGTATTAATTCTTGCAAGTAAAGGTTGATACTTGATTGTTCTTTTTATAGCAACAACATTCTTCAACTTTCTGAACATAACCATAGTAATAATAATAGAGAAGTTTGTGAGGAACTACATATAAGATTCAGGCAAAGGGTTAAGGGTTATAGTTACAAGTTTCTCATCATCAATGAAAACATCAATGTTTATCGATTGATAAAAAAATCTTGAATTCTAGTTAGTTTTTTTTTTCTTTTTTGCATAGAACTACCTTCTTCTATTCCAAGGTTATGCAATTTTCTCTTCAAATATTGCTTTCTAGTAATATTTGAAGAAAAAAGAGATTCTTAAGTTTAACCTATGGTTCTTTAGATGTGGTACAAGAATGTATATAGGGAGTTACATACCTCTTAATAGAAAGAGTATTGGAATCCAATTCTTGGACATCTCGAGAATCCTATCCATGCTCCAAATCAAGTACATAGGGTAACATAGAAATACTCACAAACCATCAATACCAAAGAAAGGATATGAAGACAGTGACAAGGCATAAAGAACCTAAGTAAGATCCCCAAAGTGAACTCTCTCACAAGAGTAGAAAGACATCCAAATGTGACCTCCTCCATGTGTTGTAGCACCTCCTCCTTGAAGCTCCAATGCCGAGAGTGATGGTAAATTGATGATCAATGAGTGATTAGACAAGCCCTTGTGTGAGAGTTTAAAATATAGCATGGAGATAAAGCATCCACAGGTGAATTAGATGTTTTGTAAATCATAATTTTAGCATTTTCCATTTATACATATGGTTTAATTTAGCTTGCACCTAGCTTTTTATATGCACATGTTATAATCTCAGCCATGTGATGTACATTTACAAGATTTAATGTGATATTTCCATGTCACATTAAAAGCATGTGCTTGTTTAGATTAATTTCTAAAATTAGGATTTAATCTTTGATGAGCTTAGATTGGTTGAATGGATTATGTGTTGTATATGGTTGAAAATCTCTCTTTGAGTACTTTAGGTATATGTGATTATGTCACATACCATTTTTTGATCAACTTTACCCATTTTTGGGAAATGGTTGACTTTTTTACCTTTCCAATCTAATAAAATTGTGCATGAATATCTACAATGAATCATGTGTAGATTCCTAAAATAATGAAAATTCCTAACAAAACATATAATCAAGATCCTTAAGAGTGAGTAGCCCTTTCAAATCAAGAAAATATACTCTTATCTACTCCTACCCACAAACAAACAAACAAACAATTGTACATTACAAGAAGGTAAAAAAGAATGGGGCAAATATAATGTCCACCAAGAATAGATTTTCATGTAGAAGACTACCCCTCATTTCTCTGTATGTTCAAATCTCCCTTCACCACCATCACCAAGACTTGTTTGCCCATTGATGTAAAAGATTGAATAACTCTAAGGAGCACTATAATGTTGATCACCAAGACCAATATTTCCTATCCAAAGAATGTACAGATTATCTAGTAGAGGTAAAATTGGCTCTAGTAGATGATAAAAATGAAGCAAGTGTATGTCCAAAATTGTACTCATTCCAAACTATTTTATGTAATGAAACCACATCATTCTACTTTGTAAAATTTGAAACCTATTAGGTTCGTCATCCCTCCTAGAGTCAATCTTCTAAGGAATAATTCAATAACTTCATACAATTGGACAACCTAATGCCCTTTATTGAATTTTTGGTTAAGCTAGATCTATACTTGCCATGAAGATTTTAGCTTCCTACATATGGATTCATTATCTATGTGGTCTAGCATTTCTTGCTTTGACACCACTTTTTGGGTTTCAAACCTAAATTTAATGTAATAATAGCTTATAAATAGAAACAACATAAGAAAAATGAGCAGACATGAGTAAGGAAAGGAGTTCTGCTCCAAATCTCACAACACATTCCATTTATTGAAGTTACAATGTGAGATACAAGAAGTTAGTTCAAGGTGGATGAGCTCCAAGTATGTCCAATTCATCCATGAACTCCAATGTAACCTCCATAGATTCCCCTCAATTATGATGAAGAAGAAGCCAACCATGACCTCCATTAAGGAGAAGAACACCTCCTGGGAAAGCCCTCCTAGGATGTGTGTATGATTGATCCTAACCATGTCCTTTTTATAGACTCTACAAACCTCACAAATCGAGCTTATTTGCTAAAGAAAAAATAAGGATAATTTCTACTAATTTTTTTTAAATTGATGGACTTGCCTTGCTCTTTCTAATGAATTATTGAATTGATTTTGCAATCCATATGTTTGGGTTTTTTGTGATAAAAAGGTATTTTAAGTTTTTCAAAGTGCTTTTGGTGGTAGCTCCATGCCTAAGAAATAATCAAGTAGTCCAAGATCAGTCATGTAATGATCCTAATGAAGCTAGGACATAAGAAGTTGGATGGTATCAATAGCAAAAGTAGTTAGGATTAGTCATCAACATATAGTATGGAAAAGGAAATCAAAGAATCATGCTTATGTACATGAAGATTGACATCTATAGGAACTTGATGAAATTCTTTGTCCTTGAAGAAGTAGTGTATCTATTTGTATCATGCATGAGGTACTTGCTTTAGACCATAGATTGTTTTATGAAGGTATAGACTTGATCATATTTTTCTTTAATTTTAAAGCCTTTGGGTTGTTTAACATAAAATTATGCTTGAAGATCATCATTGAGAGAATCACTCTTCACATCTAACTAGTGGATAGACCAATGATAATGAGCATTGAGTAGTAAACCATGTAATGGGATCAAATGTCTCTTCATAATCGATGCCATCCTTTTTGTTGTATCCTTTGGTGACTAAGAAAGATTTGTATTTTTTTAATATGCTATCTGATTTGTATTTGAACTTGTAGATCCAGTTGATCCCAATGAATTGATGGTTATGTGGCCTAGGTGTAAGATTCCAAGTCTTCTCTTGAATCTCATTTTGTATTGCTTCTTTCCATTTTGGGTGCCATGTGCTTCTTTACAAATGAACGGTTTAGGTATTTCATGAATCCTATGCATAACTATGTAATTGATCAAATGATTTTACTTTTTAGATTGAATCTCTAAGATTCTTTGAGATCTTCTTGGTTGTTGAGAAGTGCTAGATTTTGAATTATTTTCAGAGATGAATCTATCCCCTTTTATCAATAGGTTGTTGGATGCTTGCTTTATTTATGCATAACTCATCTTGATATTCAGCTTGATGTCTCTCAGATGAGTAGGTTTATGCATTGCATAGGTCTCAAGCATTGGCAAGCGGTTAAACATATCTTTTGCTACTTGAGTGGTGCTTGGCTACTTGGATTGTTTTATCCCAAGAGGGATCGTTACCACAAAATTTACACGCTTGCTTTTACTTAGACTGGGTTTTTTGTTATGACACTCGTGTGTCCACTAGTGGTTTTCGATTCATGCTTGGGAGCTCATGCATATATTAGCTAAGCAAGAAGCATCCTACTATGGCCACTTCTAGTTGTGAGGCTAGGTATAGGGAAACTTTCATAGTGACTGTTGAGTGTGTGTGGCTTAGATGCCTTTTGGCTGATTTTGGTGTTGCTCAATCTTCTGCCACCACCATCTTCACTTGCAGCCAGATCACATTGGCAATTGCAAGGAACCCTATGTTCCATGCTCACACAATGCACATTGAGGTGCACTATTATTATTTCAAGGAGAGGTTCTCTACTAGAGAGATCAGTTTGGCATATGTGCCCATGAAGGATAACATTGCATACCTTTTCACAAAGGCTCTACCTAGGGAGAAGTTTGAAGATTTCTTCAAAGATTTAGGCTTACTTACTTTTGTGGATTGATTTCTTTCCACATAGCTTGGTACCGAGTGCTAGCTCCTTGTTCATTGCATCACTCCATGGGGATCTATTGATATATTTTGATAGAGATGTGTGTGAACACACTTAGCACCACTCGAACACTTTTTTTCCTCTTTAGGAGGTTTTTCCCCAACTTGTATACACGTCCATAACCCTAACGGGTCACTAATCTTTGTACATTCACTTGGTAGTTCATTCAATGTTGTGTTGTGCTCCAAGCTTCTTCTTCTTCCTTGTCATGTTTGTGTGCTTCCACAAACCTCAAACTCAAACATTAGTTGAGACTAAAAAAGGAATTAAGCTCAAGGATTTACATTCAGATAATGGAAGTGAGTATACCTCACATGAATTCAAACTTTTTTGTTAGTCTAGAGGAATTCATAAAGAGTTTACAGCTCCTTATTCCCCAAATAGAATGGTGTAGTTGAGAGCATGAATAGAACTATTCAGGATAGAGTAGTTTCTATGTTGCATCATGAAAACCTTTCACAAGGCTTTTGGGCAAACGCAAAATTGACTGCAGTTCATGTGATTAACCTTTCCCCTAGTACTAGAAAAGGTCTAAAAGTGGCACAAGAGTTATGGATAGGGAATCCACCATATTTTGATCATCTTTGAGTTTTTGGGTGTGAAGAATATGGTCATATACCCAAGAATCTTAGACAAAAGCTAGACCATGAGTCAAAGAAATGCATTTTTCTTGGATATGGTTGAGAAGGCCAATATATCATGCTAGGACTAAGCACATTGAAGTGCACTATCATTATGTAAGAGAAAAACTACTTAGCAAGGAAATCAAATTGTCTTATGTATCAACCAATTTGCAATGTGCAGATATGCTCACAAAATCCTTGGATGGAACTAAGAAGAACATGTTTAAGATGATGATTGGATTGCAGGAAATCAAGGAGATATGAAGACCAAGTATGTTAGGCTTCAGGGGGAGCTATTGGTGCAATTGAGTAAAAGCCTACATACTTGGAAAACTAGCATTTATCTCATAGTCACATATGGCTATTCCCTTGTAAGAGTCAATTTACTTTTATCCTAGTAGAAGCACAAATGTTAATTGCACTACTCACACGTGGAGTTAGGAGGAATTAAATCTCGAATTACTTAGTAGTTATTGATGAGAAAGTAATTCCTATAGTTTAAGATTCACTTTATGGTGAGAACTCAAATTTGAATTTAAAAAATGGCTCCAAGTCAAAGCTATAAAAGTGGGTCGAAATCTCACGTGTATAGAGCCCGATTCCGAGATCATTTTGAGAGGGATTTGTGTGAATAGTGATCTCATTCTATAGGCACTTCACTACCCTCACATTGTGCAATTATACATTGCCAATGTCATTGTATTGTTATGTGATTTAATACATATACATTGATCACTTCTCTACTTCACTTCTCTGCCATGATCATATCAGAACAATGAACTTCTGAGAGCTTGTTCTCAGTGCATACTTGATCAATTGGTGTGCTTCAAAGTGGTATATATTCAGCATATTGTCTATTTCATAGCTACAAAGTTTCATTATCATTACGTTTCTTAATCTTGAGACATCTTCACATCTCTTCTCACTGGTCTGCATACTATAGCAGCCCAGAAATGTTGGGCTAGTCTTCTAACTTGCTAAGCATCATTCTAAGTGTAAATGATTATTTTTATTGAAATAACTCATGACTGTAAGCTATCTAAGTTCATTAGATACTCCCAAAAGGAATTTAGTCAATTGCTAGTAGGTTGAGAGTAGTGTTCATTTTATTGAACATGTGTAGAGACCAAAATAGCAAGTCTTGGCACATAGTTGAACTTTCTACTGATCTATTTTGATCCATTGATTAGAAGATCATGTGGTGTGAAGCAAGATTTTGCAGCACCACTTCATCTCTGGAATCTATCCACCATCTCCCCAAACACTATTGTAGCTATGAGACTAGACATTGCATTCACAGTGGGAGTTATGAGTACACATATGTTTAATCCTAGAGAGAAGCATTGGGAAGCGATCAAGATGATTTTGAGATATTTGAGTGGCACTAAGGACACGTATTCATGTTTGGGTAGAGCAAAGGCATCCATTATTGGTTACACAAATTTTGATCATGCTGGTTGTGTAAACTATCAAAATTCTACATCAAGGTACATTTTTCACTTTGTTGGAGGTTCTTTCTCTTGGAGATCTCTTCTTCAAGAACATATAATTGTTTCCACTATAGAAGCAAAGTATGTTGTAGCTAGGGAGGCATTTAAGGAAGCATTGTAGCTTTCTTGTCTTGCTTGTGATATGAGTCTACCTCAACATGTACTTCATTTTCTTAGTGATAGCAATATCAAATTGTAGGTACAAGGCAAAATTAGTTGCCAAAGGATGCTCACATGCTTATGGTACAAACCATGAGGAAACATTCTCACCAATTGCAAAGATGAATACAATCAAAACATTGATAAGTGTAGCTACTACAAGAAATTGGAGACTCGTCCAACTTGATGTGAAAAATCATTTTTAAATGGTTGGATAAGTGAAGAGGTATACATGTCACAACCTCCAGGTTGTGAGAACCCTAATCATACATCTTATGTGTGTAGACTTAAGAAATAATTGTAGGGATTGAAATAGGCTCCTAGAGCTTGGAATTACAAGTTGGTTACATACCTATAGGATCAAGGTTTCAAACCTAGCAACTCAGATCCTTCTTTATTCATAAGAAGGAATCACAATGAGGTTATCTATCTATGTTTATGTGTAGATGACATTATTGTGATAGGAGATGACTTGAATGGCATACAAAGAATCAAAATGCATATGAAAGAGGAGCTAACATTCTTCCTAGGCATGCTAGACATATACACAAATGAAGGAATGTATTTTAATCAAAGGATATACATTCAAGATATACTGGTTAAGTTCAAAATAGAGAACACTAAACCTGCATGTACACCTTTGGAGATGAATCATAAACTTAGTGCTTATGAAGGTGAGAAAATTCAAGACATTAAAGAGTATTAAAGCTT
Organism: Ceratopteris richardii; assembly: GCA_020310875.1. Taxonomy (NCBI): domain Eukaryota; kingdom Viridiplantae; phylum Streptophyta; class Polypodiopsida; order Polypodiales; family Pteridaceae; genus Ceratopteris; species Ceratopteris richardii. The sequence continues at coordinate 82,613,729 of CM035425.1, read as the reverse complement.
GGTAGGTAGCTTGATATATGATACTCATTCAAGGGCAAATATCTCATATAGTGTAGGAGTGCTAAGCCAATTTATGCACTCATCAAGCATACCACACATGGATGCAGCTAAGAGAGTACTTAAGTACCAGTACAACATATCCAGGGTATACCAAGGCTTTTACCAAGGAAAATGAACGGGCGCAATTCACTCGTGATGTTAGTGTTACGGTCGATATGCACGTTGGAATTATAGCGTCGGTATAAGTGCCGGTATAGGTGTCGATATAGGCATCGGTGTATCGTCGGTATTTCTGACGCGCATACCGACACCCATACCGATGCCCGTGTTGGGAGTACTGCTGCTTATACTGACGACTGTTAGGAGTACCAGTGCTGATACGGACGACCATACTTGTAAAAATTTTTTTGGGCAGAGTGTGTTGTCTTTTGCTACAACAACATTACCATGATGTTGTTTAGCAAAAGACAACACTGCCCAAAGGAAACCGAGAACATGTGATATGTACTCTAATGGCAACCAAAACATGATTTTATATAGCAAAATACTGTCGGATGCAAAAGAGATGAGCAAAAATGAAACATGAATCATGTACAAAAAGTTGTATATTCCATAAATGAAGGATGTACAAGAGTGTGGCAAAGCACTTCCATATAGGAACTGAATACAAAATGTGACAAAGCACTTCCATATAGGAACCGAATACAAAATTATGGTGCATCATTGCCACATATGAGTATAATACAAAATTGTGGCAAAGCACTACAATACATATGCGCAAGGGGATCAAAACATTTACACCTACAATCCTGCAACAAAGCATATGCGTAAAATGAGACAAATTGACATGACATTTATAAACAACAACTAAAAATACAAAACCAAGCTATAAGTTTACCTCATCATAGATTCTCCCATGAAATGATCGCCCCACATTGCTCTAAGTCCTGCAATAGTGCAGCCAATCCATGATGATATCCATAAACTTCTTCGGTTCGTGTCGGAAGACAACCCACTGCCAACTCCTATAATAAATATGCAAAATGTTAGATGAACATACATGATGTGCTTAACACAAACAAATTCAATAATTAAAATGATACTTACAAATTGGTAGCGCATACTGTCGTATCTGCCGCTACCTAAATGCGACGTTCCAACCGTATCTAAACGTGTGGCCGCCACATCTCGCTGCTGGCGATATCGATCAGGAGTATGTTGATGCTCATCCTGAATCGATTCCCACTCTTCAACATCTAACCATACAGGCTTCGGTAAGCCTGCTCTAAAAGCATCATGAGCCTCGGACCGCTGATGAGACATCACCTCGCGTGCCATATGCTGAATCCATTCTGAGCTCACTGTAGGATGCCCAGGTGCTAGCCCGTACTCTTCATATATCGACTCTGTGATATAATTTTTGGAATCCTTATCCTCTTCGCTCCATTTTAAGAATGTCCAAACTCTATGGAGCAAAGCTCTCTTATGCGTTGACACATGGACTTTCCGGCCGCATCCATGATCGGAGCTCCATCACGTATGTGATATATCTTGGAGTCATCATGGTCATGCGCTCCCCAAGATGTAGGTGGAGATCCCATCTGATCCAATGTAGATAGGTTTATATATATATATATATATATATATATATATATATATATATATATATATATATATATATATATATATATATATATATATATATATATATATATATATATATATATATATGTATGTATGTATATATATATATAAACTCTAATAAATCTATAGATTTAGTTTTTAGATATTTTCACATATATGTGTGTATGTATATGTATGTGTGTATGCATATGCATGTGCATGTTTGTATGTATACGCATGTGTATGTATATGCATGTATGTATATGCATATGCATGTGTGTGTGTGCATATGCATGAGTATGTGTGTATGCATATGCATGTGTGTGTGTATGCATATGCATGTGTATGTGTGTATGCATATGCATGTATGTGTGTATGCATATGCATGTGTATGTGTGTATGCATATGCATGTGTGTGTGTATGCATATGCATGTGTGTGTGTATGCATATGCATGTGTGTGTATGCATAGTGTGTATGCATGTGCATGTGTGTGTATGCATATGCATGTGTGTGTATGCATATGCATGTGTGTGTATGCATATGCCTGTGTGTGTATGCATATGCATGTGTGTGTATGCATATGCATGCATGTGTGTATGTATGCATATGCATGTATGTATATGCATATGCATGTGTGTGTGTATATGCATGTGTGTGTGTATGCATATGCATGTGTGTGTATGCATATGCGTGTGTGTATGCATGTACGCATATGCATGTGTGTATACATATGCATGTGTATGTGTGTATGCATATGCATTTGTATGCATATGCATTTGTATGCATATGCATTTGTATGCATATGCATGTATGTATATGCATATGCAGGTGTGTATGCATATGCATGTGATGCATGTGTGTACGCATATGCATGTGATGCATGTGTGTGTGCATATGCATGTGTGTATGCATATGCATGTGTATGCATATGCATGTGTGTGTGTATGCATATGCATGTATGTGTATGCATAGTGTGTATGCATGTGTGTATGCATATGCATATGTCTGTGTGTATGCATATGCATGTGTGTATGCATATGCATGTCTGTATGCATATGCATGTGTGTATGCATATGCATGTGTATGCATATGCATGTGTATGCATATGCATGTGTATGCATATGCATGTGTGTATGCATATGCATGTGTGTATGCGTGTATGCATATGCATGTCTGTGTGTATGCATATGCATGTGTGTATGCATATGCATGTGTATGTGTGTATGCATATGCATAAGTGTGTGTATGCATATGCATGTGTGTGTGCATGCATATGCATGTGTGTATGCATATGCATGTGTGTGTGTGTATGCATATGCATGTGTGTATGTGTGTATGCATATACATGTGTGTATGCATATGCATGTGTGTATGCATATGCATGTGTATGTGTGTATGCATATGCAAGTGTGTATGCATATGCATGTGTTTGTGTGTATGTGTGGTTGCATATGCATTTGTATGCATATGCATGTATGTATATGCATATTCATGTGTGTATGTATATGCATGTGTATGCATATGCATGTGTGTATGTATATGCATGTGTGTATGTATATGCATGTGTGTATGCATATGCATGTGTGTGTGTGCATTCATATGCATGTGTGTGTGTGCATGCATATGCATGTGTGTGTATGCATGTGTGTGTATATGCATATATGTGTTTGCATAGTGTGTATGCATAGTGTGTATGCATAGTGTGTATGCATATGCATGTGTGTGTGTGTATGCATATGCATGTGTGTGTATATGCATATGCATGTGTGTATGCATATGCATGTGTATGTGTGTATGCATATGCATTTGTATGTATATGCATGTGTGGATGTGTGTATGTATGTATGTATATGCATGTGTGTATGTATATGCAATTTGTGTGTGTATATATGTGTGCATATGCATTTGTGTATATGTGTATGCATATGCATGTGTATGTGTGTATGTGTATGTGTGTATGTGTATGCATGTGTGTATGTATATGTATATGTATATGTGTGTGTATGTATGTATGCATATGCATGTGTGTATGCACATATGTGTGTGTATACATATGTGAGTGTGTATGTATATGTATCTCTCTCTCTCTCTCTCTCTTTATGTTTCTCTATATATCTCTCTTTCTTTCATCTCTCTCTGTGTTGACCTAAGTACCAACTTAGGGACTTGCAGAGAAAGAGACTATACCTCAATCCCCTCTCAAGTGCATATAGTGGGGATACACGCTTTTAATTATCAATCCAAAGAGTATACAAACCTAGCCGAGTGTATGAGGACATGCAATCATGTAATGGTCAATGCAAATGAACTACTCAAAGAGTGTAAATGAGGCAAAGACTTATCCAAACAAGCTTCGACTGTTGGTCATGGCGAAATGATACTTGGTGCAGCAGCCGTCAGTATTTTGGACTTTTCTCCCAGCTCCAAGCTCCAAATATAGCAAATAGCATATGCCTTTCGAAGCTCTCGAGAGGACGCATCCAATGGCAGTGGTTTCACTCAATTCTGACGCTCCTACTTCAAGTTATGAGCAAAATACTGAGTCGCAGGAAATACTTTCCTACACTTCAGCACTTCCTACACTTCGCACACACCTTACCTACAACAAGTAAACACTTTCATGGATATACAACACTCACAAGCACTCTTTCCAAGCAATACACATGCATACAAGCTCACAGAGAAGAAGATACAAAGTGAAGAAGACACAAATTCGAATTTCTGTGCTCTCTATTCTCACAATGGCAAAAAGTTCTTTACAAAGAGTCACATTTGATTTATATACTAGTGCCCTAAAAATGGTCCTTTCACACAAGAGACCGGCACTTTATTCACTAAAAGACTAATTTCCTACTATTTTACATGGGTAAATCTCTAATCTTCTGTGGGGATGCATCTAGAGGACTCCTCTAGTGCCTTTACAACGGAAAATATATTACAAGAATGATTATGATACAAAAAATATGATGTCCATATCGGAAAAATTTTGGGGCCCGTCTTTTTCTCTGCTTTGTGCTTTCTTTAGCTCTGCAACACTCTCCCCCTCTTCGTCTCTGTCGTCCCTTGACAGGCTTTGCTTCTTGTCCTCAGTTTGTTGTCCGCACGCAACCCTTGCTCAATTTTGCCTGATTCTTGATCTTGCATTACGTTTTAGAGGCGCTCTGATTTGTCCTGGTTGCACACATCGGACCTTGCTGTGTTATTCACTTCTTTCTCTGCACGCAACCCTTGCTCATTTTTACCTGCTTATAAAATAGGTGTTCAGTTTTGACGGCCTCTTCTTAATCCTTGTTTTACATTCTTTTCTTTTGCTCGCTCGCAACCCCTGGAGTTTGACTGACTACCTGATATTCGTAGTCTAATTCACCTATAGGCTCATTAATTCTGGGTTGCCATGGTAATTCTGGTTGCCACGCACGCCACCAGTGGAAGGTCTGAGGATGTGGTGCTTCAGTCTTCGATCTGGACCTGCCAAAGATCAAGAGGTTGAAGCACCCATATGGGTTATGTCCTTTCCTTGGTGTGTGTGCCCCTGCGGGGCTCTGTGCAGAGATGGGTAATGCGCCCCTGCGGGGCTTCCTGTAGAGATATGTCTTCGGATATTTCTATTTAGTGAAGCTGTTTCTTTCGTTGCCTTCTTCTTTTCTTCTTTTTACTCGACTCTCCCTCAACACTGCCCCCCTCCTGGACTTTGTCGTCCCCGACAAGCTTTTTGTGGCGACTTGTGTAGGTTTGGATGGCGTGTTTCTCTCTTTGATTTAGCAGATTAGCGTGACATAGCATGAACTCCTTCCATTGCTGAGACTTTACTCCGTCCTCTGGCGCCTGTTTATGATCAGCAAAGAAACTTGTCTCATAGGCCACCAGTCTTGCATTCAAATTGGAAGTCATTTTAACAAAAATCTCTGAATCAATTTCAAAGAAGCCTGTAAAGAATGCTTCTTCAAAAGTCTGCATATATGTCGATGGCAAAAACATGAGACGAGAATAATATGCCATAATAGTTAACCGGCTGGGAATAGTAGATAAATCAAAAATTAATGCCTCCGATCCTTGCGTAATGCCGATGAAATTCAAAAATGTATATCGCGCATGTTGGAACACTTTTATTACAGTCAGGAACATGCTAAAGATTTTATTTGTCATTTTGACTGCTAAATCTGGAACGGTAGCATATCTTGCAAGCCAAAATTCCATGGTTTTGACCATGTATTCCTCTCTCGATAGGTAGTTATGTGGTGGACTAGGTAACAGTGGATAATTTAACCACTGATTATTAATACTGCCTTGTCGCTGACCTTCCCAAAATTGTATCCAAGCTCTTCTACGGGGTAGTGGGCAAAATGATGGGTTGACTTGAAGCTCATACGGTGATGCTTCCCAGTGTACTCGTAGTGTAGGGTTCTTTTCCAAGAGCTTCCTTCTCCATATTGGATCTGCTGCCTCAAACTCTGCTTGAGTATAGTTAAACGTGTCATACCGAAAGTGGAGATTGTGATCCGGTTCCTTATTTGTCGTATAGTTTATGTAAGACTGAGTTTGTTCCTTCAATAGCCCGTATGGTACATTGAATGGCTTGAGTAGGTGCTCGAGTTGCTTGCTGTCGATTTGAGCCTCTTTCATTAATTTGATGATTTGATCTTCAAATTCTGCAGTAAGCTGGGACACCAGTAGTGCCCTGTCTGCTCGGCTTAGTTCTGCAATGTCTCGAGTGTTAGGTTCAATGGGAACCTTATTTTCCGCCCTTATCGGTGAATGATACGAGGGGGGAGAGAGAGGACGTACCTCTTCCTCCACAGTAGCCTTGATCTCTTGTGGAACTACTGGTGTCCCCTGTTTTGCTCGTTGCTCTAATTGCTCCTGAAGCTGTTTGATTAAATCATCTTTTTTCTTATTTTCTTCTTCAGCCTTAGCAATAGTTTCCTGGTGTTTAATTAGTTCCTGGGCCACAATATTCATTTGATCTGTGTCTTCCTTACACTGCCGCAGGTAGTTATTCTCTACTTTTTTCCATTTCATTTTGAGGGCAGCTGTGTCCTCCATGTATCTCTTTTCCCAATCTGTAATGACTGCTTGCTCCTGTCTGAGATGATCTTCTAGTTTAGTGATCTTTTCTTCCAAGTTCTTGATATTTCCTTGTGGGTTGTCAGTAACTGCAAGTGGCTGATCACTAATGAGAGCTGTCATTAGCTCTTTATTTCTTTGTCCTATATTGTCAGCTTCCTCCATACTGACTTTAAGCTGAGACTCTAAGATTTTACTTCGTGCTTGAATACGTGTCTTCTCAGTCTCACTCATCTCTAATTTCTTTGTTAATTCCTGGACTTGTTCTTTCAGTTTTGTCTGCTCTGTCTCTAGCATGTTGTTTCGTGTTTTGATCTCGTGAAGTTCCTTTTCTTTATTCAGAGCTTGTTCTCTTACCTTGGATAATTCGTTGGAAAGATTCTGACCTTCTCTTTCAAGTTCTTTCTTGTCTCGCATTGCTTGGTCGTAATCTTCATCAGCGTCAAGCATTAATTGTTGTGTGTCCAGAGCTGTTCTAATCATATCTTGCACAACAGGCTTGAGCTGAGCTATGTCTACATTCAGCCATGTCTTTGCTATGCCTGGAGTCTCTCCTGTTTGCACATCCTTGCCTTCTGCCACCTGGAGTGTTTCATTATGCGGTTGCCTAACTTGCAGTTGTACCCTGGGTTCTCTATCATCTCCTTTTACTTCATTAGTTTTAGTGGCACTCCCCTGAAATGTGACATCCATTGGGGAGGGTTCTGCCACAACCCTGATTGGTGTGAAGGGTTCTTCCGTTTCTATATCATTATCTTCATTCTCCATTTTTGATATCTCTGTATCTGTCTTTGTGCTTGTGGTTTTCTGATTCACTTTTATTTCTTGATCGACTGGCTTGAGGCCTTCTGGTTCTTCACCATAGTCAACTTCATTTAATTCGGTCCATTGCCCATCATCCTTCGATTCGCTTCGAATATCAACATCCAACAATGATGTGTCCTTTTCTTCTTTGTCTTGTGATGACGAGCTGGAATTGTCTAATCCTATTTCGCGGTATCGGTGAACTTTAGTGAGTTTTCTTTTTGTATTTAATCCCTGTCGTGACTGCTGATAATGATGACCTTGCACTGGTAAGTTGATTTGTCCCTCCGTGTATTTGTGTGTCTCTTCTAGTGCTTTAGTCAATTCTTCCTCCGTGATTTGTTTCTGTCCTGCAATGGTTACTTTGGGAAGTACATGGACTCTTTTTGTCATAGGTTCTCCTTCTTCATCTTGTTTGACTTCTCGTAGTCTTTTTGTGCCTCTCATTCTCGGCTGAGAACTGGTTTCTGCTTCTTCCCCACTGATGGCAACCTTCTTTTTCTTAGGGACAGTGGCGGGTTTTGCATATTGAGCTAGCTTTTCTGAAGTTGGCATCTCTCTCAAACAATTCTTCATATCTAAAGCTTCATATATCAGTAATGTGAGAGCCGAACTACCATTCAAAAATTTCTTCTGGCCCCACTTCTTCTAGGCTTCAAATAGCCTTTCTTGGACATAGCCTGTCATATTCACTTTGTTCCCAATTTGTCTCATGGCATGCGATAGTAATTGTACGACTATCTTCTGTGGAGCGGTATACCTGTGCATGCTTGGGAAACAAAAGTGTTGATGCACCAATCGAACAGCATCTTCTATGTCAATTCTGTTTAGATCCAAAAATGATCTCTTCTTGGGATCATGGCACTCTGCTTTGACATTTGTGACTCCTTCTTGCTTCCATCCAAATGCTCTGTTGATTAATTCGTGTGTGAATTGGATGGTCTTCCAGGTTCCCACTTTATCTAATACTTTCGCTTCTGGAACAGTTATCTTTGTTGGCGCAGGCTGTAGTGTGTTCATTACCTGTGTACACCTTTGAAAATCCGGTACATAGATAGGCAATTTTAGGAATGACTCTAATCCGGCCTGTGTCCATACTTCTTCAATATGTGGCAAGCCTTGGACGATTGTTTTGAAGTCCTGGGATAGGATGGGAAAATAGTGATCTCTCTCCATTATTTTGATAGTAGCCAGGAAGATGAGATCTGACACTGGTTGGTCATCCCGAAACCAGTGACCCCTTGCTTTTGTAATTGACTCGAGTGGGAAAAGCTGGACCTCTTCCTCTTGTGTAGCTTCAGAATTAGTAGACGCCATCTGCACTCAATATAGAGTATGAATTAGTTGCCATATATTATCAGAAATCCTCCTTTCTTTGTTTGTCATAAGCTCGATATTGCTCCGAGTGAATGGTGTCGCCCCTTTCCCGTGGGTGTGAGAAAGGTAATACCTGGATTTTTCACATTTTTAGGTATTTTTATATTTTCATCTGAAAAGGAAAACAGAAAAGTTAGGTTATAGCCGAAGTGGTTATTATTGTTGGAGTAATTTTCTTAATGTATGTACAAGTGCTCTCCTATTTCCCAAGAGGAAAATATGCTTGACTATCCTGAAATAGAAGAAAGATGTGCCGAATGCTTGGCCTTGTAATGTGGCCCTATCATGCATACTTTGGGTCTCAAAGGCTCCATATGTGTGCAATTGGAAGTAGTTGGTTGATGCATGCCGTTTGTTTTCGGTATCCAAATCTGCTTCATTTTGCTAGGCCTTGTTGAATGTTGCCCAATTTCGATGAATGTGGCTCTTTTCTTGTTGTATGTCTGCTCAATCTGATTTGTAAATCTCAGAATGGCTTGGGCTGCCATTACAGCACTCCTTGTTTCTCCAGTAACTCCTTTTTTGTGGTTGTTTTGCCTGTGGACCATATTGGTTCTTGCTGTGCTGAAGATCATCATTTCGGCTTAGTTTCTTTGGAGCGCATGACTTAGGAATCCATATTTGCGAACGATCCTATTGAGCGGCTACTACTTTCTTTGGAATCCATATTGTAGCAGTTCGTCGATGACTTCGTTGTTCCAACTGAGTTGGTTTCTCCTTTGATTGTTTGTTCTGATGTCGGTTGTGCTTCTGTCGTCGAAGATACTCCTCCACTTGATCTTTCTTTATCCACGCTTGGTTAGAGTATGGAATAGGGTATATTTTAATAGGTATAGATTTTGAATTACTCAGAGGACTAGTCTCTCTTTGGCATGGTGCTTCACTGAGGTTGGTTTCAGATAGATTGACACTCTCATGACTTACTAGCCTGGAAGATTGTGTGCAATCGGAATTCAATGTGTCCGCACATATAGTACTTGATGAAGGTGTTTCTATAGTGCTAGGGATCATACATTCATGACTTTGTTCATTGGAATGAACTTTTTGCTCTATGCTCACAGATTTGATTGGTCGTTCGTCTAGCAGACTGAAGACTTCACGATGTCCTATCCTGGCTGAGATGTATCCTAAAGCCAATTGAATGGTCACCTCATACTCGTAAATCCAGTCTTGACCTAACACTACCTCTTCAAGTAAATCTTGATCATGACATACTAATAGCTTTTGCTCCATAGTGTTGTTGCCAAGATGCAGAGGTAAGGTGATCTCACCTATGCATTGAGTAATTGTTCCTCCTATTCCTATCAACTGTGCCATCGATGGGCGTACTGCCTCCTTGAGTTTTTGGGTCAAAGAAAGCTTGATACAGCTTACAGCAGCTCTTGTGTCAATGAGAGCATCCACCAAGTGGTACTCCGTCTTACCTGCTCCCAAATTTAAATATGGTTGCGTTCTCTGTGAACCTACGCTTTGATTGGCTCTAAAATTAGCCATTGGGATGAGTTCTTCTCCTAGTCGATATCTCTCATCTCGCCCTCTCATCCACTCTTTTCGTTTCTTTATTCTTTCCAATGCTTCCTGTCTTGCTTCTTCTCGTATCCTTTCCTCCTCTATGCGTCTATTCTTACCTTTGATTAATCGAGACATTGTTTCTTCGGTCAATGGTTCTAGATATTTTTTTACTCTACATCCATTGATATAGTTTGGTAATATGTCTCCATCTAAGGTTGCTAAGCTAATGGCTCCACTTGTAGATATACGATTAATGATTAATGGACCATATCCTCTCTTTTACAACTTCTTAGCGTGCTGTTTCAAGGTGTATACCAAAACTAAATCTCCTTCCTTCAAATTTTTGTCCTTAATGTGCGCATCAAAGTAGGCTTTCTGTCGTCGTTTAGCAGCATAAATGCCTGCTACTGCTTGTAACCTAGTTTCGTGAAGCTTTTCTATTTGATCCAATTGAGCTAATAGTTCATGTCCTGTCCACTCGTAAGTAGTTGCTACTCTCAGAGTGGGAATCAAGAAATCAATTGGCAAAATAGCATTTTGTCCATATACTAAGTTAAAAGGAGTAGTGCCTATGGCGGTTTTATAGGCTACTCGAAATGCCCATAAAGCATGATGTAACTGCTTATCCCAGTCTGATCTACCATTGTTAACAATTTTGGTGAGAACTGTACACAAGATTTTATTCGAACTTTCAGCTTGTCCATTGGCTTGTGGGTGATAAGGAGCTGATTTCTTATGAATTACCAAGAATTCATTCAACAAAGCTTGTATAACTTCATTCACAAAGTGCGTACCTCTATCACTCACAATTTCTATTGGTAGTCCAAATCTAGTGAAAACGTTCTCAAAGAGAAACTTGGCCGTAGTTCTCGCGTCATTTTTCTTGGTTGCTTTGGCTACAACCCATTTGGTCAGATAGTCTGTGGCTACAATTATATATTCGGCATGGGATCCTTTCGCTGGTGGGTTAATAGGTCCTATGAAGTCTATTCCCCATTTCGTGAAAGCTCTGGCACTCATCATGGGTCTAAGTGGCATCTCATCTCTTCTAATTGGATATTTCATTCGTTGACAAGTATCACACCGTTGCACATATGTCATGGCATCTTGGTGTAGAGTTGGCCACCACATTCCAGCAAAGAGGATCATTTTTGCTGTTTTATCTGCAGAGAAGTGTCCTCCTGCAGCTCCTGTATGAGCCATCTCTAAAACAGAAAGATATTCGTCTTCGTGAATGCACATTCGTAATTGGTTATCTTTCCCTCGTTTAAAAAGTTGTTTTCCTATAATGGCATAATCCTTACTTTGTTCTTCAAGTGCACGTTTCCTTGCTGAAGTAGCTCTGTCTGGGTATTCTTGAGTTTTCAAGAACTTTACCAGTGGCATGCTCCATCTTGGTGCTATTGTAGAATAGCATAAGGTAGAGTTCTCATCTGGGATTTGTTCTTGACAGGTATGACAGGTTGACACATAGTTATGTGCATCTCTTTGCATGGTTGGCCAATATATGCCAAATCTCTTGAGTGTTTGCCACGTTCCATTTGCATTCAAATGAGTTTTCCATTGGTTTACATGTGCTTTCTGAAGCCACATTTCTTGTTCCTCTTCTTCCACACATCTCATCAATAATCCACGTGAATCCTGGTGATACAAACTTCCCGCAATGATGTGAAGGTTTTTAGTCTTCCAGAGGTCTTGGGTTTGGTTTGGTGTGATCCCATCTTTAGGTCCATGTGTAAGTATAGGGATCAACTTTTCTGCCCATTGAGGACATACTTCCAGGTTAAAAAGGTACGTATCTGGTAAATCATCTGGTACTCCAATGGGTGGTTCTCCATGGGTCATTCTAGATAGATGATCTGCTCTTATGTGGGTATTTCCTTTCTTGACTACTACCTCAAAATCAAATTCCATTAGCAATAAAAACCATCGTACTAGTCGTCCTGTATTACAAGGCTTGTTGACTAGGTACAGTAGGGCTTGATGATCAATGAAGAATTTGAATTTGTTTGCCAGCAGGTAATGTCTGAACTTTTTGACTGCGTACACCATCCCTAGGCCTTCTCTCTCCGTGGTAGTATAATTGCATTCTGCTTGATTTAATTGTCTACTAGCATAGGCTATAGGGTGGTCTAATTTTCCTGTATCGGCGGGCTGAGCTAAGATGCAACCAATGGCAAACTTGGAAGCATCCACATGAATATGAAATGGCTTGTTCCAGTTAGGTACTCGAAGGATTGGTGCTGAACTCAATCGATTCTTTAACTTGTTGAAGGCTTTTTCACATTCTTCGGTCCAATTAAATTGTGTCAATAATGCATAAAGAGGTCTAGCAATTATGGCGTACATATGTATAAATCTTCGATAGTATCCACAATGTCCCATAAATGCTTGAACTTCCTTAGCCGTCTTTGGTCTTGGTAAATCCAGAATTACTTTAATTTTGTCTTCATCAGTTGAGATTCCATTTTTGGAGACAATATGTCCTAATATTTTCCCTTGTCTAACCATGAAGACACATTTTTCTGGGTTAAGGCATACTCGATATTGTCGACATTTAGCAAAGATCTTTTCTAGCTCTGGGATATGTTCTGGTCGTATAGCTGAATAAGTACAAAGATCATCCACGTAGACCTTCATACTTTTTCTTAGAAATTCCTTGAACACATGACACATCAATCTTTGGAAGGTAGCTAGGGCATTAGTCAGACCAAAAGGCATGACTCTAAAGGCGTATACTCCCCATTCAGTTGCGAATGCTGTTTTATGTTGGTCCTCAGGAGCAATAGCTACCTGATTATACCCTAAAAAGCCATCCAGAAAGCTATAAACTTCCTTCCCTGCTACTCTTTCCAAGAGATGATCTGTAATTGGTAATGGATAACTATCCCTTATGGTCGCGGCATTTACTTTTTTCAAATTGATGCACACTCTTAACTTTCCATTTTTTTCGGTACAACCACCAAAGGTGACACCCATTCCGTGTGCTCAATTTTGTATATGAATCCAGCATCTAGTAATTTGTCTATTTCTTCCTTTATTTTTGTTGAATACACATCATTGTAAGTATATGGTCTTTGTTTAGAAGGTTTGGCTTTGGATGTCATGGGGATTCTATGCGCACATATAGAAGGGTCGACTCCTTTCAAGTCCTTATAGGTCCAAGCAAAGACATCCCGATATTCTCTTATGAGACGAATTAACTCTTGTTCTTCCTCTAATGAGACATCCTGTCCTATGAAGGTACATCGTTCTTCTCCTTCTTCTATAGTTACTCCTATCTTCTTGGTTTGTTCCTTATTATCATATGCTATTCCAGGCTGTGCTTCTCTTTTCGGCATTTGAATAGCGATTTTTCTCTCCTCCACTTCATATTTTTTAAAGTGAGCTGGCACTTCAAACTGATCTTGTGGCTTGTTTTCTTCACCTTCTGGCTCTTTATCTATCTCCAGCTCTTCTTTCTGTGTAGGCTCTGGGTTGTTTTCAATAGCTGTGATGTTTATTTTCTGATCTTCATCCTCAGGCTCCATTGGTTCTGGCTCCATTTCAATGCTCTCGTAGTCCTCCCTCCATTCTTTCTCTATCACTTCTCCTTCTTCCGCCTCCTGAAGGACTACCACATACAGGCTAACATCATAACCCTCCTCATCGATACATTCATTCATGGTCACTACTTCTTCCTTTACACAGACATCGAGGGTCGCTAAAATTTCCATCCAACCGTGTGGTTCAAATTCTTCATCCGGAAATACTTGTGGCATGTAAGCTGGATCTTGTACAGACCTCGCTATTCCTTGTTTCTGTTGCCATCCTTTTCTTCTCTCCTCTTCCTTTTTGGCAGTTTGGCATATCCATAGATGAGTGTCCTCGTTCATCCAAGATTGATCACTAGAACCTACACTATGAATTGATTGATCGTCTTCCTCCTTATGAATTTGATTCCATTGTAGAGGTGGAACATCTTGATAAGTGTATGTATGTAGGTTTATTCTAGTGGTGGTTCCTGCGTGTTGGAGGTATACCGCATCCTTTCCCCAATCTTGTACGACCTTTAACTGTCTCATGAAAGGCCTTCCCAGGATCATTTCATAATTGCTTGGCCTTTCGAAGTGACATATTGCTAAAGTGTGTTCGAATTCCACTCCACATGTAGTGAAAACTACTCGTTCCAACAATCCTAAGGGTCTTTCTGTATGTCCGTCTGCCATTTGTATTTTCATGCGTGTTGGTCTTAACGCTGGTTTTCCCCATTTCTCCCAAATTTCTTTGGTAGCAATACCAACACCAGCTCCCGAATCTAAGATGGCTTTGGTAGTGTAACCCCTATAAGTAATTGGAAGGCAGGTATTTCCTTCATCTCCCTCACTAAAGTCTCCTACCTTATCCACTGGAATTCTCACTGTGTTTACTTCGTCTGCTATCTCTTTCTTTTCCTCCTTGACTTCCCATTGATTGAATAATTTCTCCTTCAAATGTGGTTTTACCTTCAACAGTTCTTTGAATGTTAGGGTACAAGGGATTTTTACCTCTCTAAGGCGTTGTATGATCTCATATGTTTGGACTGATGGGTTCGTTTCTCGTTTCCTCATTGAGGGAATACGATACAATTCTAAATTGTGTTCGTACTCCCCTGTGTAATTGGGCAGTTCCTTTACATCTTCCTCTCCTTGGTCACTTGCATCCATCGAAAAAATTTCTTCTGAATTTAGTTCAGGTATTGAATCCTCTATTTTGTTTTCTGCTTCTAGTTCTTCAAAGGGTGGTTCAATTCTTCCCACTTTCTTCCATTTGTCCTCTTGAACTCGTGCCCATAGATCTTTAGTCCATTCTCCTTCTACTTCGGGAACTATGGATCCTTCCCTTCTCTCACTACTACATTCGCCATTCTGTGTTCTACTTACTTCAGGCTTTTCATGAGTGTTTACACACTCTTGGAATTCTCCTTCAGAAATTCGGGTATTGGGTAAAGGCAATGCAGGTTTTTCTAAGGTTTGTTATGCAACTTCTATCAATTTCTTGCAGATCTCCAGTCTTTCTTTTTCTAAGTCGCCTCTTGGATATTCTCTCTCGTGTTGTTCTATGGTAGGTCCTGCTCTTATTCGTGCCTTGTATGCCTGAATCCACATGGCTAATTCTTCAGGCATAGGATCTGGTAACACTGATCCTACCTCCTCTTTTTTGTATTGTTCATTTTTGTCTACTTCTTCCCTCTTCGGTTCTTCTTTTGGTTTTTGTTCGTTTTCCTCCTTTTCCTTCTTCTGTAATAACTTCTTTTCTTTTATCCTATCTCTTCGGTGCTTCCATCTCTGGGACCTTTTACTTGCAATACTTTTCTCCGGCTCTTCTGAGTCTTCAACTCTCTGTGGTGTGGGTGTATTCCTCTCTAGGTCGCTATGATTGTGTTCTGTTGGTTTTTCTGGGGTCTCTCTAGCTTTAGCTCTCGTTATTGCTTTCAATGGTACTGTGTACTCTTTATCACTCCCTGATGATTCAATTACTTCTATTACATTGATTTGCACGTTAGATGTAACCTTGTTGGGATTCTTGGGGCAGTCTCTGAAAAGGTGTTCCTTACCACAATCACTACAGTAGCCTTCCCAGACTCGTTGTGGTGGTGGTGGGTTTGGCAATGTATATTCTCTGATATAGTGATCACCTCCACATCTGTAACATGGTCCTCTGGGTACAGGCGATCTGTTCATGGGTCGGGGTGGTATGGTTGCTCTAAGAGCTGTGTACATTAATGACACATAGTCCTGCTCATATCCGTATGAACTATCTGATGCTTCCATGCCATAGGCATATGGTTCATACAGTTGTCCATATTCCATCATTAAGCTTTCACAATTGGGATATGCTCCTTGACTATGGTCGTAAGATGAGTCATATGGTTCATTATCAACCAAAGGTGTGGCTGGGACTATTGCTCTCTCTAGGTTTTCTTCAGGTTGAGCTATCTTGACTGGGACAACGTTCTGAGGATGGGGCGGTTGTTGTCCTAGTACTGGTTGTGGTTGGGTGTATCCTTGATATGCATATGGTCGTGGCACTGGTGCCTGTGGCTGATAAGTAGGATATCTAAAGGCTTCACCTCCCTGATCTCTCTGAGGGTATCCATAAGGTCTCATGTATGGCTGTGCTGGTCTCGCTTGCCTATTGTAAGGGCAATTTTCTGTATTGTGATTTGTATATTTTTGTTCTACACTGCAATATTGTAGAGGTCCTCGGATAGGGGGTCTATTATAAGCATAAGCAGGTGGTGGGACTACTCCCCTAGTACACAAGTGAGAAGGATGATCTCCTCCGCACTGCATACATCTTCTGAGCATGGGTACTCTCATAGGGTTATTGGGGTAGTTCCTCTGTCCTTGAACGTTCAACTTCTTTGCTACCAGATCGGCTATTTCCTCTACATTGTTTTTAGGGATTGAAGTGCTACTGGCCGAATCTTCACTTTTCAAGCTTCCTTGAGGTATTTTCAGGTCCTCTGCTAAGTTGTCTTCTAGATCTATGCATTCCTTCATGCATTCTTGCAAAGTCTGAACTCTCTTTACATACACCAATGATCTCAAAGATCCGTTCAACAATCCTTCCAAAAATAATGACACCATTTTATTTTGGGTAAGTCTCTCTTCTACTGGGCATCTGTCCACATACTGCTTGAATCTTCTTGCAGCCAATCTCACTGATTCAGTAGGGGCTTGTTTAAAGCTATGGATCAATGATGAAGAATTGTTTTTAATTCCTGACTTAGTGAATTCCTCAATCATTTCTTGGTATACTTGCTCCATGTTTTGAAAAGTATTAGGGTCCAATGGTTGAAACCATGCTAACGCTGTGTCTGCCAAAGTAAGGCCAAAGGACTCATATTGAATCAAAAAGTCTTCTACCTGTTCGGCTCTGATTACTTGTTTAAATTCCGCTATATGATTGTAAGGTTCACTAGAGCCATCATAGTGGTTTCTTATGCATTTGGCAATTTGAATTGGCCTTAATCGTCTTCCTGCTTCGGGTGGTCTAGGCATTACTGGGAAAATTGGTCTTCCTATTGGTATGCCTGGTCCTCTTACTACCGGCGGTCTGACCGGAGCATGAATTCCATGTCTTGGGTCATTAGTTGGTTGAGGTTGGTAATTAGGGTTATTTGCAGGCATTGCGAACTGCACAGGTGGTCTGACTGGGATTTGAGTTTGTTGTGTTTGTTGTGTTTGGCCCGACTGTTGGTATGAATCATTATGTGATGTTCCAAGTGGATTTCTTGAAGTAGTGGCTTGGTCCCTAGGGGGAAACACTGGGATATTCTGATATTTCAACTCAGCTCTTTCCGCTTCTGTTAAGGGCCAATATCTTCTCTGATTCTTATCTAGATATGTGATGATGGTGGAGAAATCAGGATCTTATAACTCATAGATGGTGACTGGATTAGGAGCAGCTTCCCAAATTGAGGAATGTGCTCTAAGAAGATGCTCCATCCCATTGATCAAATATACATCCACTAAGGTGTCATCTTGGGGAATCAGGTCTCCTCTCCATATCCTAGCAACCGTAGATCTCCCTCTAGGTGTAGTTACTTGCTCTTCATTCCCTCCTCCATTGAAGTTTGAAGCATTATTTTCTTCACCAATTTCATTAATGTTTTCTGGGTGTTCTGTGACAACATATTGGATATCTCTTTTGTCCATGTAAAATCCTCCTACGTACTTGACTGCTGGTCTAGGCACTATGTAAGCCTCTAACGCTTTCTTTAACCTGGCCACTGATCTGTTTAGACCATCCAAATAAATAGGGATCTCATTCTGGTTGGTGTTCACGTACTCCAGGGAGGTCCTGTACTCTCCCTCAATGATCGACATCATGCCAATCATGGGTACTGTGTTCTGCATATCCTCTGAAGCCATGGGAATTTCTTCCTCTGACTCACTGGAGGTCTCTGAATAATGTGAACGGTTACTTGGTTCTGCTACACTACCTACAGAAGAGATTACACTTCTTCGGCTTCCTAGGGTTCTTCCGGATCTCAGGTTCATCCACTTCTAGACTCTGATCAATCTTTGCTAACCTTTAGCCTTTGGCACTCTTCACTCAGGGTTAGAATTCTAGGAAGAATGTTGGCTAAAAGTTGACTGAAAATAACTTTTCAAGTCACGATACTTAACCTCCAAATTCCACGATCTCTAACTACAGACGATACTCGATCGCTGGCAAAACGATACACGATACTTGTTAGGTATCACGATCGCTGAACCAAACGATACACGATCGCTGATGAATATCGCGATCTTTGATCAAAACGATCTTTAGCACGAACGATACTTGGCTCCAAACGATACACGATACTTGTGATCCTACGATACACGACACTGATCAAGTATCACGATCTCTGAAGACCAGACGATACACGATACCTGATGGAAACGATACTTGACACTTGGGAGAAAACGATACACAATCTTTGTCGAAGAAACGATCGATGATACCTGAACAAAACGATACGTGATCTTTGGCAAGTATCGCGATCTCTGTGAAACGACACACGATACTTAAGCCAAACGATACACGATCTTTCACAAAACGATACCCCTAATAACGATCTTTTGCAGACGATCGCTGGCAAAACGATACACGATACTTGTTAGGTATCGCGATCTCTGAAGACCAGACGATACACGATCGACGATGTTTGGCCAAAACGATACACGATCTCTGAACCAAACGATACACGATCACTGGTG
The DNA here is from genome assembly GCA_020310875.1 of Ceratopteris richardii. NCBI lineage: Eukaryota > Viridiplantae > Streptophyta > Polypodiopsida > Polypodiales > Pteridaceae > Ceratopteris > Ceratopteris richardii. The sequence continues at coordinate 82,594,615 of CM035425.1, read as the reverse complement.
AATATCGCGATCTTTGATCAAAACGATCTCTGGGCCAAACGATACCGATCTTTGACCAAAACGATACACGATACACGATACTTCTCAAGTATCGCGATCGGTACCAAACGATACACGATCAGAGGGAAATATCGTGATACTCAACCACAGGAGGCCACGATACTTGTGAAGTATCGCGATACTCGACCGCGGGAGCAAAACGATACTTGACCCTTTTTCAAAATTTTTGCTAAGATTTTTCAAATTTTGATTACACACAGATGTTTTATAAGGTCTCTCACCCTCTCCTCACTCTGTGTATCAATCAAAACGCACTTTTTAATCCCTGAAAGTTCTAAACGATACCTGACGCAGATCGTTTGTTCCAAAAATTTGATTTACAGAGAAGAGATCACCACACAGCAATAATGTGCTCACCTTGGAGACTCTTCCAACTCTTTTATCACTTCCCCTTGCTCTGTGTAGCCTCAGATAGCCTAGTTGCTCCCACGCGATACTTGACAGATGCTCTCCACGATACTTGCTCAGAAACACAAGTAACTTGCAAAAGACTCTTTTTGGGTTTTTATACTTGGGATTTTCTTGCTTACAAAAAGGAAACTTTACTGAACAAAAACTAAACTCTACCCTAATGACTTGGTCTACTCTCTAACTACTCCTACTCTACTCCTTCTACTCACTTCCCTAAACTAACAACTCACTACACACACTCCAAGAATGAGAAGTAGCAAGTGCGGCTGAAAATGACTTACCAAAGAAGAGAAAATTTCCACTCCTCCACTTACTTCAATGCAAAAAAGCTACTTACCATCACACGAATGCCTCGGTTTGATTCGTCACTCCCCGGCAACGGCGCCAAAAAGTGTGTTGACCTAAGTACCAACTTAGGGACTTGCGGAGAAAGAGACTATACCTCAATCCCCTCTCAAGTGCATATAGTGGGGATACCCGCTTTTAATTATCAATCCAAAGAGTATACAAACCTAGCCGAGTGTATGAGGACATGCAATCATGTAATGATCAATGCAAATGAACTACTCAAAGAGTGTAAATGAGGCAAAGACTTATCCAAACAAGCTTCAACTGTTGGTCATGGCGAAACGATACTTGGTGCAGCAGCCGTCAGTATTTTGGACTTTTCTCTCAGCTCTGAGCTCCAAATATAGCAAATAGCATATGCGTTTCGAAGCTCTCAAGAAGACGCATCCAATGGAAGTAGTTTCACTCAACTCTGACGCTCTTACTTCAAGTTATGAACAAAATACTGAGTCATGGGAAATACTTTCCTACACTTCAGCACGTCCTACACTTCGCACACGCCTTACCTACAACAAGTAAACACTTTCATGGATAGACAACACTGACAAGCACTCTTTCCAAGCAATACACATGCATACAAGCTCACAGAGAAGAAGATACAGAGTGAAGAAGACACAAATTCGAATTTTTGTGCTCTCTATTCTCACAATGGCAAAAAGTTCTTTACAAAGAGTCACATTTGACTTATATACTAGTGCCCTAAAAATGGTCCTTTCACACAAGAGACCGGCACTTTATTCACTAAAAGACTAATTTCCTACTATTTTACATGGGTAAATCTCTAATCTTCTGTGGGGATGCATCTAGAGGACTCCTCTAGTGCCTTTACAACGGAAAATATATTACAAGAATGATTATGATACAAAAAATATGATGTCCATATCGGAAAAATTTTGGGGCCCGTCTTTTTCTCTGCTTTGTGCTTTCTTTAGCTCTGCAACACTCTCTCTCTCTCTTTATATGTTTCTCTAGATCTCTCTCTTTCTTTCATCTCTCTCTCTCTATGTCAATCGAAAACAAAACAATCACTTACATCGATGTAATTGTTTGAATTGTTGTCGTCAAAATGCACTTAAAGTTGTCTTCGTCGAATTCCAAAGACTTAATGCCAAAATCTCTTGCAAAACTGAAGAGAAAAGAAATTAGAAAAGGGAAAACATAAAGAAAGAAAAAAGAGTGCTATACCATGTGCGATATACTTACCAAAACTTCAGATCTAGAAAAATAGAGAGGTGTGTGTAGAGAGAGAGATATAGAGAGAGAATGAGAGAGAGATATAGAGAGAGAATGACAAACAGGGAGATGTTGCTTGTTGGCATACAAGTCATATGAAGAGCATACAGGTCATATGAAGAGCATATAGGTACAATAGAGCAGTCATGCACAATATGGCAACAAGGCCTAATCATTTTTTCCATGGATCATTCACAACTCAAGTGATTTTAATCACTACACAAACATTGTAAATTCCGTTTTTGGTAGAATAGACTCCATTTTGTTCAAGCCGACGAGTCCTCAAGCTTGAGGAGTATTAGAATTAGCTACATACCAATTTTCATAATTTTTAGACTTCGTTTGAGCCCTCAAATAGGCTCTAGAACCTAATTTTTAACTAGGCCGGACACTAGGTCTGGACAAGGCCAAAGCTAGTGAGAAAACTATAGAAAGAGCTAGAGAGCTCATTTTTGGGGTTAGATTGTTTGTGAATTGAGCTTATGTAAGAGACCTTTTGACTAATGCAAAGAACTCCATTGTTCCTCTCCTTGTTCCTGCCTTGTGTACGCGCGTGTGTGTATGTGTGTGCATGCTTGTGTGCTTCTCACTCACACACTTGTGCCTTCACTTGCTCATAGTCTTCATACTAGTCCTCACGTCTCCACGGATTAACAATTATGAGGTGAATCTTCTCACGTTGGTACTCACCATTGTGCTAGAGTGACACCAAATTTGGCATCGTTGCCAGGGAGAGAGCTTCGAGGACGAGCGTGTGATGGTAAGACGTCGAGTTGAGACATTGGAGTTATAGGTAATATCCTTTCTTTTCCTTATTTTTCTTCATTTTTTTTCTTATTTTTGCATCACCATCATCACCAAATCATCATCCCCACCAGCTCCCACCTCCACCTCCATCTCCACAAAAATTTCTGTTTTTTGGTCATATTCCACTCCCCATCTCATTTCCCTCATTTCATTGTGAGAGAGAGCGAGAGAGAGCTTGCATGCGATCCGCTTTTGTGTGTTTTTTGAGCTTTTGTTGCAAGAACTAGCTGTACCACCTTCTCCAGCAGTGTGCGTAGGTACAACAGACTCTACACAAGTCCTGAGACGACGACCTCTGTCTGTCGCGAGAGACAAAAAACTTAATATTTTGTGAATGCGTGTTTGGCACGGTAACCTACACCATTAGAGCACTCCAAATCACTAGAAGTTTCTCAAAAATTTGCGTTTTTTCAGTCTATCACGATAGACACCATCTATCGCGACAGACACCGTCTATCGCGACAGACACCGTCTATCGTGACAGACCGAATCACGACAAACGATAGACACCGGCTATCGCGACAGACCAGTCTATCGCGACAGACACCGTCTATCACGATAGACCAAAACCACGACAGATGATAGACACCGTCTATCGCGACAAACAGAGACCCACGACAGATTCAGTCTATCGTGACAGACACCGTCTATCGCGACAGACCAAAACACGACAGACGATAGACACCGTCTATCGCGACAGACCAAATCACGACAGACGATAGACCCATCCATCGCGACAGACACCGTCTATCGCGACAGACCCATCTATCGCGACAAACACCGTCTATCGCGACAGACCAATCTATCGCGACAGACCCATCTATCGCAATAGACACCGTCTATTGCGACAGACACCGTCTATCGCGATAGACCCATCTATCGCGACAGACACCGTCTATCGCGACAGACCCATCTATCGCGACAGACACCGTCTATCGCGACAGACCCATCTATCGCGACAGACACCGTCTATCGCGACAGACCACTCTATCGCGACAGACACCGTCTATCGCGCAGACCCATCTATCGCGACAGACACCACCTATCGCGATAGATAGACATTTTCGGCAAAAAATTAAGGGGTAATTTTTTTGGAAATTTAGGCTAAATTTTGGGCATATTTGCATACTCAAATACTCATGCACTTACAAAGGCCTTAGAAAAATGCATTAAAACTCCCGAAAGGTTCTGTTTGTCTGTTTAACCCCCTAAACCCTGAACGGTCATAACTTTTTCATATGAAATCCATTTTTTGAGCTCTAGGGCTCGTCGGAAAGCTTGTGGCATATACTAGGGGTAGGTATGCATTGATTTTCAGATATGATATTTTGAAATTGACACACTGAGGGGTAGGTACACCAAGGGAGCTCTAGAGGAAATTTTTTTAGCAATAAAAAAGGGGGAACAAGGGTCATTAAAAAGTGTCTGAAATAAATTGTCTGTCAATTGAAGGATCAAATTGAAGCTAAACTTGGGGTTCTTACAAGATCATCGAGAGCTTTTGGAGAAAGCAAAGTAAGTGCCAGGGCGAACAAGCTTGGGAACGTGCTTCTTGGGTAGACAAGCAGCACCAGGAGGAGCGACTTGAGGTTGGAACATCTCTTAACCCCCTCAGCCTATTCTTAGCATAGGCTAAGTGCGAGTAGTTGTCCTGATTGACTAAGGGTGCGATAGGAACACTCAAGTTTGAAGAGCCTTTAATTTCTCAAGTGCAAGGATAGGCTAAATCGCAGTCTAGGGACAACTTAAAGGAAAAGAAATTAAACTAAGTGGGCGAGGAACATCAAATACGACACACTTAAGTGCTCCTGACGACGCTTAATTAAAAACAAGAAAACACATACAAAGGAACTCAAAAAGAACAAGTGATTGATACCAAAGAATCAGCAACGTACAAAGGGCATATGAACCTGAGATCAGGTAGACACCTAGGGAGAGACCGTCAAAGTGTTAGATCATCCGAGGCTAGCGTCAACCATATAGCCAGATCTTGGGCCCAACAATTGAGTGATTACCCCTACGCGCTAGACTCAGAAACTAGTGACTCTGACATGTCGTATAGCATGGAAAGACCTGTAGGTAGCTCAGGAATGGCATACCTAGAAAGACCTGAAGGTCCCTACAAGACTCAATTGGAATACATCCAGACCAACCGCCTAGGTGCACGCATCTATGAGGATGGTCTACGAAGATCTGTTGTCCTAATTAAAAATCTGAATCAGCCCATTGGACTAGAACACCCTGTAGTCAAGTTTGAAAATGGTTCATACATAGATAAAGAAGGAACAATGTATGTGGTCACCAGCCAACCTGAAAGGACAGATGAGTTTGGCAACATAATCTCTGAACCTGAATTAGGTGACATAGAGCAAGGGAACTTAGGAAAGGAGCCGAAAACCCCTCGAGGCAAATCGGTCCTAACAAGAATAATCACTCCAGAGTTAGTTCCCCAGGATAATAGGAGCATAGAATTGCTCTGGAACCAAGAGACGGATGAGGCTTTTTGGAGGTACAAGCTTGAAAAGCCTAATGAAGTGGGAGCTCTTGCCATCTATGAATTCAAAGATCCTGATAGCCCAGGCAAGGTGACCTACTTAGATGGTGCTTCTGAGAGAATCTTTGTGGTCTCTGAGCATGGAAGACACGCATACACTTGGAAGGGAGAATTTGTTTTTCCCCAACCTCGATCCAATGTGTCTTATGGTCACCAAGGAGCTGGAACATCTCAAGCTCATGGGACTCAAAGAGAAAGGAGTAGAGAGAGACCTGAGATAAGCTTTGCCAACTCTTGGGGAAGAGAAAGAACGAGAATGGAAACAAATAGAGTGGCCCAGGGAACCGAAGAAATGCCGATGATTTCCCTTTGCCAAGACCGAGAGAGCACACGAGGACCTTGAGACCGACCCAGCTAGTTAAGTCCATGAAAAACTACTTCGATGGCACTGGAGACCCCTACGATCATGTAGCTGAGTTTAGGCAAGTCTTGAGAGCTGAACAAGTTGAAGATCTGTTCACGCAGTACAATGCCTTTGGTCTAACCCTTAGGAACACTGCCCTGACATGGTTTCAACCACTACACGAGAGGTAGTTTAGGAGCATAGATCAACTTCTAGAGGCATTCATTATTGAATTCTCTAAAAGTGGCATAAGACATAACACATCATCACTGATATACAGCTTCAAACAAACATCTCAAGAGACAGTGAGGCTCGCAGGCAGAAGATTTAGGCAATATCTAGAGAGATGCCCGGCCCCAGAGTTACCCACTCCAGCCAAGCAAGTGGCCTTATTTTTAGATGGATTGTTAAGCACCAAACTAAGATCATATGTGTACTTGAAGGACCCTAGATCCATAGAAGAATGTGTACGCATGTGCATAGACATTGAGGATAATCTAGGGGAGGAATTAGAGCTCTCAAAAATCTATAAAGATTCAGATAGTTCTAGTAGCCTCATTTCCTCACAATCCACATCAATTGAGGATCTAGCAGAAAAGGTAGCTCTGAAATTAGGTGTCTCTAGTAAGCAGATTCCTAGATTTGCCCCCGGAAAACGATGCTATACCTGTGGAGGAGACCATATGGTTAATGTGTGCCCCATCATGGCTCAACCCCAAGTGAACCCTAACAACCAGTACTGCACCATAGAAAGGAGGTACACCAATCACACAGCACAAGACTGTCCATATAACAAACAACCTGTTAGACAAAATTATTCTCAACCATATCCACAACAAGGAAAGTACAGTACCCACAACAACAGTATGCTAGGCCCCAGCAAATCTATCAACCACCCTATCAAGGGCAACAAAGACCACAACCAGTCCTAGCGCAACAACCTCCTGCCCCCACCAATGTGATTCCAGTAAAGTATGCAGCGGCAGAAGAAAATCTAAATAGAGCTTTAGTGGCAGTGACATCCTCGCTTTCAGAAAGTGATCCAAGTGATCATAGTTTTGACTCCACCCATGTTGAGAGCCCCCAGGCCTACTACATGCAATCACTGGAGCATAGTGAGTCATATTATTATGAAGAACCGAATGAATCTAGTGGGGAGCCAGAATACGCAAACGTCATGTATGCCAACCCCAACTCGAGATCCCAACCTAGGCCGATGAGACCTCCATTTCCTAGAGGGCCATGCTATCGTTGTCAAGGAGATCATCTCATTCGTGATTTCCCTCTACCTGCACCGACACAAACCCAATCTGTGACAATTCAAGGCTTTTGCCCAGATTGTGGAAAGGAGCATTTGTTACGAGAGTGTCCCAAGAACCCCGCCAATATACCAAAAATTGCTCCTATCAATGTCATCGGGCTAGTGGTGGACTCCACGGGAAGTGTGACTTCCACGGCTCCAGTACAAGTCATCACGAGAACTCAGGCACTTAAGCAAAACCAAAACTTAGGCCAGGAGAAGACTGCAGAGGTTAGCGAGACTGAGAGTCAGAATAAGAAGAGGACAAGAGCTTGGAGAGATAGCCGTGAACGTATAAAAAGGCAATGGGCAAGAAAGATGAGCGAACTTGAGGAAAGTCTACGAGAAACCAAAGCCAAAATCATAGAAATCACGTCTCAAACGCACTCTCACACATCCCCACCACTACCATCCCCTTCACCCTTCATTCCTCCACCCACCAATCCACCACACATAACCCAACCACCACCCCGAGTAGGATCAGTCTTAGTCGATCCCACTCCTGAAGATCTAGACATGATGCTTAAAGCATATCAAGCCAGAATCCAAGAAGGGCCCAATGTAACAGATCATGAGAAATGTTACCCTAGAGCTGACCTAGAGCTTGAATGAACTAAGTTGTGTGCCAAGATGGTGGAATTGGCTCAAGCCATGTTTGAGACCAGTCGCCTTTTCACCTGCTCTAGCTCCACTAGAACACCATTGCATTTTGATGGTCTGTTAGACAGATTGGAGATGTTAATTGCAAAGTCCGGAAAAGGAGCCAACTCCTAGGCTAAGGAGAAGGCAAGTGATAGAATAAGCATTCCTCCCAAGGAAGCTTATGTGCCTAACTCCACTGAACCAGACACCTCTTCTTCTATGAATCGATACACACCAGAATTCTTGCGAGAGATTCAAGAGGAGAAATGGGCTAAAGAGAGTGAAGTTCCTCCTCCCATTGAACTTGTGGATGACACACACGATCAATTCCCACAAGACCTTCCTTCCATTTATGGAGAGCAAGAGAGTGTCCAATCTCAAGTGGGGTTAGACTTCGAGTCTAATTCTTTACAGGAATTACCCCCTTTCACAGGCCCATGGGAAGCAAAGTCTACTTGTATGAGAGCACCCACAGTCATGGTAAGAAACAAAGACTCAGTCATACCTAGGAATACGGAGGTAGTGAAAAACACTAAAGTGCAGTGCAACCTCACTTTAGAAGAGCTACTCAAAGTTAGGCCAGAGTTGTGGAAACACGTAGCCAAACAAGTACCAGACATAGCGAAATCGCGTTCCCAGGTAGGATCTCATAGAACAGTGCCAGAAATACCATTGGATAAGATAGGAGATATGAGTGAAGGAGAAGAAGGAAATACCTATCTCCCAATTACTCATCAGGGATACACAACCAAGGCAATTTTAGACTCAGGTGCAGGATTTGCAATTGCTACAACTTCCCAGCGTTGGGGCAAGCCAGCACTCCAACCGACGAGAATGAAATTGCAGGTGGCCGATGGTCATATTGAAAAGCCCTTAGGATTGCTAGAAGGAATAACTCTCACTACATGTGGTGTTGAGTTCGAGCATACTTTTGCTATATGTGACTTTAGCAAAAACCAAGCCTACGAGATGATTTTGGGGAGACCATTTATGCGGCAGTTGCAAGTGGTACAGGATTGGGGACCATCCATAGAGCCAAAGATGATACTGAGTCTGTGCATTCGATAGGATCAGGATCCTCATGGATGCATGAAGATACCCACTTATGGATGTGCAAAGTAGCAGTAGAAGAAGAGAAGAGGGAAAAAGCCAGAGAGGTAGGTGCGAAGGAAACACATAGATCAATTCAAGACCCAGCCTATGCACCTATAATATTTCCGGATGAAGAATTTGATCCTCACGGCTGGGCAGAAATTCTAGCAACTATGGATGTAGCCATCAATGAAGAGCAATGGACACCCCACTGCGATGAGGATGGCTATGACATTTCTGTCTTCTCCATAGAGCCAATCATGGGAGATGCAGTTTTAGAAGAATGCGAACCTAGCCGTGATGCATTTGAAGATGCAAGTGACTCCGATCTTGAGTCAATCATCATGGACCCACCCTTTGCATCAGACGAAGAATATTTCTATGAAGTAGAAGTTTACCCTCAGAGACATGAAGAGCTCACTAATGATGTGAGATTAACCACACGAGTGACCACTAAGAGTGAAGGAAAGAAAAGGAAGAAGAGAGAAGCCGCACCAGAGGAGGAAGAATCCCTGTTTGAGGTCCCTGAAAATTTCAAGAAGTATGCAATAGAAGATAGGAGAGTCATGGTAAGAATGCCAAAACGCGATGCACAAGCAGGAGAGGCCTATGATAACAAAGAAACCACCAAGAAGGTAGTGGTAGCCATAGAGGAAGGAGAAGAGAGGTGCACTTACATAGGACATGACCTCACTGAGGAAGAGGAGCATGAGCTGATAGCTTGCTAAGAGAGTACAGAGATGTATTCGCTTGGAGCTACAAAGATTTGAAAGGTGTAGACCCTGACATATGCGCCCATACGATTCCCATGACCACAGAGGCGAGACCTTCTAAACAAAAGCCATACACATACAATGACAACTATGCTGCCAAGATCAAGGAAGAGATAGACCACTTGGTTGAAGCTGGATTTATCTATGAAATTGAGCACACTGAATGGGTGTCCCCCATTGTAGTGGTGCCCAAAAAGAATGGTAAATTACGTGTATGCATTAACTTGAAGAAGGTTAACGCAGCCACCATCAGGGATAGTTATCCGCTTCCTATCACAGAGCATTTATTAGAGAGGGTAGCCGGCAAGGAAGTGTACAGATTCCTAGATGGGTTTTCAGGCTACAATCAAGTAGCCATTGCTCCAGAGAATTAGCATAAGACAGCTTTTGCCACAGAGTGGGGTATATTCGCTTTTAGGGTAATGCCATTCGGGCTTACCAATGCTCCTGCAACCTTCCAGAGATTGATGTGCCATGTGTTTAAAGAGTTCCTGAGAAAGAATTTAGAGGTCTATGTTGATGATCTTTGTGCTCATTCCAACATTAGACAGACACATATACCAGAACTCAGGTAGATCTTTGACAAATGTAGAGAGTATCAAGTCTGCTTGAACCCAGAAAAGTGTGTTTTCATGGTCAGGCAAGGCAAGATTCTAGGACACATAGTGTCAAAGAATGGCATATCCATCGATGAAGAGAAAGTGAGAGCCATAGCCGAGTTACCTAGGCCAAAGAATGTTAAGTGCAAGCCTTCATGGGGCATTGTGGTTATTACCGACGGTTTATACACATGTATGCCATCATAGCAAAGCCTCTGTACGGACTTCTAACAAACTTTGACTGGACTGAGGAATGTGAGAACTCTTTCAATGAGCTCAAACGGTGATTATGCTCAGCACCAATCTTGACTACACCAGATTGGAATAAGCCCTTCCATGTGCATGTGGATGCATCCAATTATGCCATTGGATGTGTGCTTGCACAACCTACTAGTGAAGGTAATATGGATCTTCCAATTGCCTATGCGAGTAGACAGTTGAACGCAGCTGAGCGAAACTATACCACTACCAAACGAGAGGGATTGGGCATGGTGTATGCGGTTAAAAAGTTTAGACATTATTTGCTTGCAAATAAGTTTAAATTTTTTACTGATCATCAAGCTCTACTTTACTTGGTGAACAAGCCATGCAACACAGGTAGATTGGTGAGATGGTTCCTCTTACTAATGGAATATGACTTTGAGGTAGTGGTGAGAAAAGGCAAGACTCATTTGAGAGTAGATCATCTCTCTAGGCTCACATCGGGAGAAGCCCCACAAGGAGTATCAGATGACCTTCCTGACGCTTACTTTTTTAATTTGGAAGTTGTACCTCAGTGGGCTAAGCCATTAGTGCCAGTATTGACATACGGACCTAATCACCCAGTCATAACCACTCAAGATAGAGAGGTAGTAAAAGCCCAGAAGTACCATATCATGGCAGGAAGTATGTACAAACAGACAGATCAAGGGATATTGGCTTGTTGTGTGGAAGATGATGAGTGCGATAAATGGTTGCAGTTGGCACACGTAGGTGCATTAGAGCAACACTACTCAAAACAACGAACCCTACAGACACTAAGGAGACTCGGAGTGCATTGGCCTACTATGGAAGCTGATGTACATAAGATGTGTAAAGAATGCCTAATCTGTTGCACTAAACCACCTGTGGAACATGCCACTCTTTATCAAGTGTCCATAGCGCCAGATTGGAGTGAACCATTAGTAGCCTTCTTGAGGACGAAAACATTCCCTTCAGACATGACCCTGACGAGACAAAGAAGTCTAGAATAAGAAGCCATAGATTACTCAATCATTAGTGATAATCTATACAAGCGTGGTAAAGATGGTTACCTGAGACTATGTGTCCATGAGAGTGAATATCTCAAACTGCTCACCAAGGTGTAGCAGGAGGACACTTTGGACCAGATCGGGTGATCAAGGCAATACTATTTGCGGGCTTCTGGTGGCCGACCCTTCACATGGATGCACACACCTATGTGAAACGGTGTGATGTTTGTCAGAGAACTCAGTATCCTATACGCAAGGATGAGATGCCACTGAAACCTATGATGGGTGGACGTGCATTTTCTAAGTGGGGAATAGACTTTGTTGGTCCTATTAATCCCCCTGCTAAGGGTTCACATGCTGAGTATATCATTGTGGCCACAGACTATCTAACGAAATGGGTAGAGGTAAAAGCCACAACAAAGAACGATGCACAAAAAACAGCTAAGTTCTTGTTTGAGAATGTGTTCACCAGGTATGGATTACCTATAGAGCTATTCAGTGATAGAGGGACTCACTTCTTGAATGAAGTTATTGAAAATCTGCTCCAAGAATTCTTGGTAGTACATAAGAAATCTGCCCCCTATCACCCGCAAGCTAATGGCCAGGCTAAGAGCACAAAAAAGATCTTATGCAATGTACTGACGAAATTAGTAAACAATAAACGCTCTGACTGGGACAAACAGCTACACCATGCTGTTTGGGCATACAGAGTTGCCTATAAAACGGTACTCCAAGCCACACCCTTTCAGATGGTTTTCGGCCAGAATGCAGTGCTACCATTGGATTTTTTGATACCAACCTTGAAAGTAGCACAAGAGCATGATTGGATAGGCCATGAGTTGTCCTCTAGAATCTTCGATCTTGAACGATTAGGTGAAACACGATTGACAGCTGCAGCAAGAATTTATGCAGCCAAGAAGAGGCAAAAGGCATACTTCGATGCACACGTGAAGGATAAGGGCTTGAAAGCAGGAGACCTAGTCCTAGTCTACACCTTGAAGCAACATGCACGGAAGTTAGAAAAGAGAGGTTATGGGCCAATGATTATCAATAGGATCTCCACAAGTGGAGCAGTTCAACTAGCCACTCTAGAGGGTGATATTCTACCAAGTTACATAAGTGGATGCAGAGTCAAGTTATATCAAGAACCCCTGACTGAAGAGTTGCTAAATCGGCTCAACACTGCCAAGAAACGTAAAGAAGAAGAGAAACGAATCGGAGAAGAAGCACAGGCAAAAGCTTTAGAACGCATCCGACGAATGAAATTGAGGAGACAAGGCAGAGACCCGCCTATGCCTGACACTCAAGAATCTCTAGGCTATCCCATGGCCATGTATGAGGCTTCAGGTGGACATTCCCATAGAATAATCGACCGACGGCCTTTTGTAACCCTAGAAGTAGGACAAGGAGAGAGTGTAAGGACAGTGAGAGCTTTAATTGACTCAGGGGCAGCCACTAGTGCAGTTCGACTGTCTTACTGCCAAGAGCTGCAATTACAAATCAATCCTATAGAGGCATATCTCATAGGATTGGGAGGTGTGGAAACCCCTTGCATTGGTGAGGTGGAACTTCCCCTCTACATTCAAGAGGTGCTAATGGCAGTCAAAGTGCTAGTGTGTGAAGACGAGGATCTTACCGATCCTCTTGTCTTGGGCCAAGTCTGGATCTATGATCATGCAGTCAGCCTCAACCTAAGAAGTCGACTTCTTCAGGCATGGGTAGGCCAAAACCACATCACGATTGAATTAGAAAATCAAGCACATAGGCCGCTAGAAGAGGCACCGAATCCTGGTCCTTCCAGGAGTTCACCTGAAATGAACCATGCTACTCTTGACCAAAGTTCTATGGTGCAAAGGATTGCCACTCATGACGAAGGTGCAGAAGTCAACAAGGAGTTCCCTTCTTTTCCAAAGAGAATTTGAGGAAAGCAAGCCGGAAAATACAAGATACAGAGGAGCCCGAGGACCAAGAAGAATGAACACCAACCAGTACACTACAAAAGACCCCATGGCATGAAGCAGATCTAGATGCGCAAAGGTGAACAACCCTCGGCTTTGGAGACAGGATTCCAAAAAGGCATCAAGCAAGTTACAGTGTCGAGGACTACAGTGAAGGAGTACCCTAGGCATCAATCTAGACAAACTATTTCCATTTGGGTTCCAAAGCAGTCAATGAAGGCTATCCCAAAGTCGAGACAAATATGGGTGCCCAAGACCTGCTTACTAGCTCAAATAACTTCACCTCCAATCACTAGATCAAACCAACACTCACGGGTCCTATTGGCTCCCATCCAAAGGCAAACATCTACACTCCACACCACCACATTCTCGGTCACGCCTCGGAATGTTTGGAAATGGGTACCCAAAAAGTCCCAAACCCAACACACTCCAGTCCGCAAACCTTCACACATCATCGCCAATAAAAGCAACGATTCCAGCATCAAAGTTTGGAGACCTAAACCCCATGTCAAAACCCTTGACCCACCTCTGTAAATCCTTACCCTCTGATGTAGGTGCATTTTGAGAACATTGCACAACCAAAGTATGCATCTAGAGTGAACCCTAACCTACTAACCCACATGTACACACATCACGAACACTTCACCACTAACCTCTAACCACTCGGAATGTCATGTTGGTATTGTGGAGGGAACACCATAACATCCTGTTTCCAATGCAATGCTAATGTGCCTCTCTCTTCTTCTAGCAGATAAGCATCAGCAACTACAAGCACTCTCATGGCAGAAGCAACAGGTCCGAGCTCACAGGCAGGAATAATTACTGTAGGAATTGATGTGGATAGTCTACTTGTTGATGTGCCACCAACTGAACGACCTGTGGAGCTGCAACACCTTCAGCAGATCCCGGTACCGGATCCACCCACAGGGATCACAGAAAGGGTCCATGCCAATTCTCATTGGTTCAATGGCATGCCAGGCCCATTAGGAGAGGCCAAGTATATATGGGAGTCTAAGTGCGAGTATGACAGATCTTGGGTCAGATTCCAATTCTTCTCCAAGGAGTTTGAGACTCTACAGAACACACAGGATCTTCAGACCATATGGCAACGTGCAGGGCTATCTGAGTACTTCGAGGCACCATTACCCAAACCAGACCTCCTCCGATGCTACTATTTGGTCTCAACATTACAGGCTAATGCAGAAAAGGACAAACCAGGATCGTTTGTTCTTCCTTCCTTGCTGGGCAACAACGAGTTAAAGAGGTTTGAACTTACCTTGGAGTTGGTGAGCTCTGCTTTGAATATGCATGGCACACATGTACCTTCTGAGAAGGATGCTCTCGTTCCTACTAACATGAAGGATAGGAAACTACTGAAGCTTAAAGATATGGCAGCACTCACACCAAACGTGTCCATCCCTCTCTGTATGTGCATGCAACATTTTGCTTTCCCCGATCAAGACCGCTTCACACAACCGCACAAAAAAATTTAGTTCGCTCTCTACTTAGCGGAGACAGGTGCGTTACCAATCAAGCTTCTTGTATGGATTATAGAGCAGTTGTATGAAGCAAATAAAAGGTCTTCTAGGAAATTAGTGGTGAACGGTTGCTGTGCAATCACACGCATTATCTACCGGTGCCTAGCATACGATGTTCCCATCGAACGTGCCTTAACTTGGGCACAATTACAAATGTTTAAGAAGCTCAAGACGTCCACACATCAATCCAAGCGCATGAGGGGTTCGATCCCTTGTGTCCAGACACGTGAAGTTTTGACTACTCCTGAAGTATCGCCACGAGGAGAGGCCACTGTACCTCCTTTTACCATTAGAATACCCAGGCCTGGATCTGAAACTACAACACAAGGTGCCCGGGCTCCTCCTGCTCCATCTGAATTTGAGTTTGCTACAATTGGAGATGCTGAAGGGATGGATCCCCAGGACTTCGAAGCATTCTTACAAAGTACACAGCTCTCTGATGTAGGGTTTTATTCAGAAACTGAAGAACAAGGCACATCTTCCCAAAGAAGGAGAAAATCCACAGAAGGTCGCCATGTACATTGGGGTGACGATCAGCAAGGTCAACAATAAGAACACCTAGAAGAAGAAGGAGCAGACAAAGAGGAGACCACTGAAGCCCTCGCATATACAGCAGAACTCCGAAGGCTGTATCAAATCATGGAACGAGTGCGCTCACCGAACAGAGCAGTAGGGTACTCATGACTCAGCTGTTGGAAGAAGAAGGAGTTGACTCAGAATATAGTGAAGGTCTCTTATTAATGGCAGAAACATATGGGGTAGTAGAAGCAGTTCGGACCGCCATTAGGAGGTCTCCAGTTCAATATGATCCACGAAGATTCCAAACATGACCACGGTCAGGTAAAAACATCCAGATCCCCATTACAACGGCAGAAGGGTCGATTATTACATCCAAACCCATTGGGACAACCTCCCAAGCAGCAGAAACCGCTAGCCAAGAGCACCCAGTCACCCATGAGGAGTCAACCGAGCCACTACCACCCACACCCCCACCATCGCCTCCTAGAACAGAAGCCGTGGAGATCACCTCGACCACTCAACCCACCGAACAAACCTTCATCTTCCGTACTCCCATCTCTAGTTCAACCCTATTCTCCACCTCTGAAAACCCACTCTATGAAGCAACCACCATCACTACACAATCCACCGAATCGCTCATAGAGCCTGCCCTAGGACAACCATCCCCCATGCCCTCAGCCATAGGTCATCCTGACTCCAGATCCATATTCATGGGTTTCCCTACTACCACACCACCTTTCATGCCCTCCCCGACTCTACGACCTCAACCCCCAACCTCCATCTCTCCACTTCTCCAATCCCTCCATGCCTTCCTTGCTAGAACTTTTCAACCCAGGTCTCAACCATTCCCTTTATTTTCAGCTACCCACCCCACTTCTCATCTATTCACCACGTTCACACACACACACCACCTACCATTCCAATGTATATGGTAGACCCCACACTCGCACCCACTCCTGAAAGTATGGACATTTCACCACCCACGGCACCTCCCCCCACACTTCCACCTTCTCCCATTCCCCCTCCACCAATTTCACCCACACACTGTTGGAAGCAGCCAGAGGCACAGACGACGCGGAAGCATGTAACGATGGAGCAGGAAGCCAGTCAAATCTTCTTTCAAAGACTTATGTTTTAAAATACTTTTCAAAAACCTCCAACAGTGATTTTCATCACTATTGTAACATATGTAACATAGAAAACCCCATTTTGTAATCCATAGCTCCATTTTGTGCAAGCCGAGGAGTCCTCGAGCTTGAGGAGCTTAGGTAGAACAAGCGTATCAATTTTCGTTATTTTTAGACATCGTTTACCCTTCCAAATAGCACCTAGGACCTAATTTTTAACTATGCCGGTCACTAGATGTGAAACCGGTCAAAACTAGTCTAGAAACTATAAAAAGAGCTAGAGAGCTCATTTTTCAAGTTAGTCAGTGTGAGCTTAGAGCTATTTTGAGCTTGTAATAGTGTTCTTGAGTAATAGAGTGAATCTCTCACCTTCCATTGTGTCTTGCTTGTCTCTTCGTAGTGTGTGTGTATGTGTGTGTGCATTTCTATGCTTCTCACCTTCACTCACACTTCATCTCACATTCACGATCTTCATATCACTCCTATCTCTTCCGCGGATTGACATTAAGGAGGTGGAGCTTCTTAACGTGGTTCTCACCATTGTGCTAGAGCAACACCAAATTTGGCGCCGTTGCCGGGGATCGAGTCTAGGACGAATGTGTGATGGTAAGAGTATAGCAAGAAGTGGCGTTGGAAGGTACAAATTTCAGTTTTTGTTGTTGTTTTTACTTAGTTTTTAGTGTTTTTCACCTCCCCCACACTCCATCTTCATCACCGCATCATCATCTTCATCTCCAAAAAAATCAGAAAATTCACCATATCCACCCATTCTCCTCATTTCCCCTCATTTGTGCATGCGCGAGAGTGAGAGAGAGCTTTTGTGCTTGTGTGTGCTTTTGCTTTCTTGAGTTTTCTTGCAGGTACAATACTCCAGTGCATCAGGAAGGCTGCAAAAAGGTAAGAAAATCACCTTCTGTCAGAAATTTCCGAGTGTGTCAGACCATCGCGATGGTCTGCAAACTTCGGAATTTTTGGTAAGCGACCACACAGGCGTGTAGGCGACCCTTGCGCATCTACGAATCCACACACGCATTTCAGAAATTCTCTGTTTGGTGGACCATCGCGACGGTCTCAGACCATCGCGATTGTGTCACACCATCGCGATAGGCTCACGCCATCGCGACGGTCTCACGCCATCGCGACGGTTCATTTGGACCATCGCGACGGTTCGCGGACCATCGCGATTGTTCGGTTGACCCCACACCATCGCGATTGGCTCACGCCATCGCGCCGACGGTGCCACGTGGCAGTTGGACCATCGCGACGGCTCGAAATTTTGGACCATCGCGATTGGCTCACGCCATCGCGCCCAGACCATCGCGACGGTTCACTTTGGACCATCACGATTGTGCACGTTGACCGTTGACTGACGCCATCGCGATTGTCCGCCTGATCGAGCCATCGCGACGGTTCAAACCCACGCCATCGCGATTTTCCACTTTCACGCCATCCCGATTGTCCACTTTCACGCCATCGCGACGGTTCACCCTCATGCCATCGCGACGTCCCAGACCATCGCGATTGTCTCACACCATCGCGATTGTGCACCCCCATCGTAAATTTTAGGGTTTCATTTTTTGGCCAATTTTGGGGCTATTTTTGGGAAATTTTTGGGTGATTAGACTCATAGGAGACCCCTTAGCTCATATTTGGAGAAAAACCTGTTTGTCAGTTTTTACCCCCCAAGGCCTGAACGGTCATAACTTTTTCATCCGAAGTCCGTTTTTTGAGCTTAATAGCTCGTTAGAAAGCTCTTTACGAGTACTACGTGACCTCAACTGTTTTTTCTTAAAGGATACATCTATTTTTAGATAAGCTATTTTGAGGTTGACCTAGTTTGGGACTAGGAGGCCAGGGGGCAAGCATTAAAAAGTTTGGCAAAAGGGAAGGGACTTAAAAGGTGTATATACTCAAGTGCTTGATCATCCAACTGTGAATTGGTCTAATATTGAATTTTTCCAGGTCTAGCAAGGGCAATCAAAGGCAACCAAGGCAAGGCAGTGAAGGACATAAAGCTTGGGAAGCGCGGCTTCTTGGGCATCAGAGCAACCAGAAAAGCTAACTCGAGGTTGGAAGATTACTCAACCCCCTCAGTCAATTCTTAGCTTAGGATAAACGGTAGCATTGTGGATTCAAGACGATAGGAACGCCTCAAGTTCAAGAGCATTAAATTTATCAAGTCCAAGACTAAAGATAAAGGTGTGTGACACGAAAACCTAAAGGAAAGAACATAAGTCTGACGGAACGAGAACGCAAAGTACCACGGAAAGTCGAATTCCTGACGCATACATTAAGACAAGAATCTAAAGAAATTTAAAAAGGATCAAGAAAGTAATAACAAAGAATCTGTGACGATCTGAGCGTGTACTGAGTGTGCAAGGAAGAAAATTAATGAACCTTAGATCGGGCAAATATATACGTAAGGCAGACCGGCGAAGCCTTAGATCATCAGAGGCAAGTGTAAGAACTATTGCACGATCATGGGCTCAACAATTGAACACTAGTTATCCCTACGAGAGCTCAGATACTAGCGAATCAGAAATGGCATTTAGCACAGAAAAACCAGAAGGAGGGTCGAATGTAGCCTATTTAGAAAAACCAGAAGGACCCTATAGAACACAACTAGAGTTTCTCCGAACCAACCGATTAGGTGCTCGCATCTATGAGGATGGTTTGCGAAGGCAAGTGGTGCAAATGCACAACCCCGATCAACCCATTGGATTGGAACGTCGAGTGGTGAAATTCGAGAGAGACGCGTACATAGACAAGGAAGGAACGATGTACATATTAAGTACGCAGCCAAACAATACCAACGAGTTTGGCGTGATTCAACCAGAGACGGAAACAAAATCTCAAGGAAAAGAACCATTAGAAGAGCC
Organism: Ceratopteris richardii; assembly: GCA_020310875.1. NCBI lineage: Eukaryota > Viridiplantae > Streptophyta > Polypodiopsida > Polypodiales > Pteridaceae > Ceratopteris > Ceratopteris richardii. The sequence continues at coordinate 82,575,203 of CM035425.1, read as the reverse complement.
TAGAACACCTAGAGGGAAATTTGTACTGACACGAGTACTAATCCCGGATTGGATCCCTCAGGACAACAGAAGCATAGAGTTGTTTGTAAATAAAGAAACTGATGAAGCCTTTTGGAGATACAAGACAGAACTACTTAGTGAGGTAGGTATCATCACTATATACGAGTTCAAGGACCCGGATACACCTGGAAAGGTTGTATACCTGGATGAGACTTCAAAAAGAGTCTTTGTGGTGTCTGACCGCGCTAAAAACACATACACATGGAGAGGTGAATTGGTATTCCCTCCATCTAGGACGAACATGAATACAAGTCAACAAGGGGCAGGAACATCCTCAGCCCATGGAAATCAAAGAGAGGGAAATAAAGAGAGACCGGAAGTAAGCTTTAATCATCCCATGGGGAGAGATAGAACAACCACGGACACTAATAGAGCAGATAGACAAAGAGATCAGGGAATACTAGGTGGTAGAGATGATTTTCCTCTACCTAGACCACGCGAACATGCAAGAATATTGAGACCCACACAGTTAGTAAAATCAATGAAGAATTACTTTGATGGGACAGGAGATCCCTATGACCACGTTGCAGAATTCAAGCAAGTACTAAGAGCAAAACAAGTTGAAGACATGTTCACGCAATATAATGCATTTGGACTAACGTTAAAGAATACTGCTTTAACTTGGTTCCAACCTTTGCAACAAAGGCAATTTAGAGACATCCATCACTTTTTAGAGTCATTCATCACTAAATTCTCTAAAAGTGGGATTAGACATGACACGTCTTCGTTGATTCATAGCTTTAAACAGACCCCTCAGGAAACAGTTAGACTGGCAGGACGTAGGTTTAGACAATATGTTGAACGATGTCCAATGCAAGAGCTACATTCACAAGCCAAACAAGTGTCATTGTTTCTAGATGGCTTGTTGAGTTCTAAACTACGCTCCTACGTGTACCTAAAAGAACCCAGAACGCTAGAGCAATGTGTAAGAATTTGTATAGACATTGAGGACAACTTAGGAGACGAGTTGGAACTCTCAAAGATCTATAAGGACTCAGACTGTTCATCTCTAGCATCCACAAAATTGTCTAACTCAATAGAAGACTTAGCAGAAAAAGTGGCTCAGAAACTAGGAGTTTCTAGTAAACGTAGGGTGCTAATGAACAAGCGTTGTTACACCTATGGTGGTGATCATATGGCAAATGTGTGTCCCAATGCAACACAACCACAAGCCAACCCTAGTGGCCAATACTGTACAATTGAGAGAAGATACACGAATCATACGGCTCATGACTGCCCGTACAACAAACAAACTGTGAGACAGAACTATCCGCAAGCATACCCGCAGCCAGGTAGGTATCAAGGCCAATACAATGCTCAGCCTTATTACTATAGGCCTCCTCAGAACTACCCATACCAGGCTCAACAGAGACCTCAACCTGTCTTAGCTCAACAACCACCCCCACCAGCGAATGTCATCTCAGTCAAATACGCTGCTGCAGAAGAGAATCTAAGTAGGGCCTTAGTGCCTTCTTCACCTTTGATCACAGAGGGTGACCCGAATTCGAACAGTTTTGACTCTACTCATGTAGATAGTCCACCCGCATATTACACAGAGTCACCAGAACACGTAGAAACATATCATTATGATAGTCCACCAGTGGAACCTAGTTGGGAGCCAGACTATGCTAATGTGATGTACACAAACCCAAATCCACAGCCCCAAATAAGACAACAAAGACCACAGGGCCCTAGAGGACCATGCTTTAGGTGCCAAGGAGATCATTTCATAAAGGATTGTCCACATCCCCCGATAGCAGGACAATCACAGTACTATAACATCCAAGGCTTTTGTGCTGATTGTGGCAAAGAGCACATAATCAAAGATTGTCCTAAAAATCTAGTTAACGCTTCGAATGTGACACCGATCAACGTGATAGGTATTGTAAATAACGCAGATGGATCCAACCTGCAAGGAATTGAACTCACAACCTCTTGATAAGGAATGTGATGGGCTAACCACTTGCCCCAAAAGCCATGGTTGAGGATTACTTCCTAATCCTCTCTCTTAGGGTGTGGTTCAACCATCTCCTACCAGGATTATGTTACATTCTTCCCCCCTTGGTCGATCATTGTCCTCAATGATCTGCTCTTGTATCACTCTAGCCTCGGTGATCAATCCCTTGAACTCCCTAGGTGCCCTTGAATTGATGTTCCTCAACCTCGCACAGTTTCTTGAACCTTGTTCGCAACCTTGGTCTCTTGCACCCTTGCTCTCAACCTTGGTGTCTTGAACCTTCTTGTTCGCAACCTTGGTGTCTCGAGCCCTTGTTCTCAACCTCAGTCTTGAACTTTGTTCTCACCCATGCTTGGTATCTTGAACACTCAATCAAGTGCCACCCAAGGATTCCTTGTATCACTCTAGCCTCGGTGATCAATCCCTTGAACTCCCTAGGTGCCCTTGAATTGATGTTCCTCAACCTCGCACAGTTTCTTGAACCTTGTTCGCAACCTTGGTCTCTTGCACCCTTGCTCTCAACCTTGGTGTCTTGAACCTTCTTGTTCGCAACCTTGGTGTCTCGAGCCCTTGTTCTCAACCTCAGTCTTGAACTTTGTTCTCACCCATGCTTGGTATCTTGAACACTCAATCAAGTGCCACCCAAGGATTCCCAAGGAATTCACACTTGCAAGCTAGCTCATTGGAAAGTTCGTTCCGAGAGCTTTCCAACGGTATATTACACGCCTCAATCCGACCTACGGATTGAGAGATACACCCCAATCATTGTAAGGTCCATCCTTGAAACCGACGTGCGCGCCTTCCACAATTCCTACCCTTTCACATAGAGGATGCCCAAGCGCCTTTTTTAGAGGCCATTGGATCATTCCACCTTGCCCAAGCCTACTTCCTAGGCTCTGATACCAATGCAAGGAATTGAACTCACAACCTCTTGGTAAGGAATGTGATGGGCTAACCACTTGCCCCAAAAGCCATGGTTGAGGATTACTTCCTAATCCTCTCTCTTAGGGTGTGGTTCAACCATCTCCTACCAGGATTATGTTACACAACCCTACGTACGTGCCTATCCAAGCTATAACAAGAGCCTAGTCGCTCTTACAGAACCAACAGCTTAATCAAGAGAAAGTAGCCAGAACCAGTGAAGTTGTAGAATCTAGCAGTAAAAAGACAAAATCTTGGAAAGATTCTAGAGAAAGAATAAAGAGAAAATGGAGTAAAAAAATAAGTGATTTGGAAGGAAGTTTGAAGGAATCTAGAGCCAAAATCCAAGAATTGACTTCACAGGAATTGAATCAAGAGAATCCAGCTCAAAAATCAGGATCAGTTTTAGCGAAACCCATACCAGAAAATCTAGACATGATGTTTCGGGCATATCAAGCTAGATTAAAAGAGGGACCTCAGGTAGCTGAAATGAGCAAAAACTACCCTCGAGCTGATCTAGAACTTGAGAGAACTAAACTTTGCATAAAGATGGTAGAACTAGCACAAGCTTTGTTTGAAGCCTCTAGATATCTTAATTGGAATAACATGGCAAAACCGGAATTGCATTTTCAAGGACTAATGGAGAGGCTAGAATATTTGATTGAAAGCAAAGAGAAAAAGGATCAGCCTAGGAACCCTATTGTCCCAGAGACACAGGAAAGGAATGCGCCATCCCTGTCTCAAGTACCCAACTCAGAAAGTCAAGACAATTTGTCTTCCATACATAAATATTCACATGAATTTTTGAGAGAAATACAAGAAGAGAAGTGGAGAAAGGAACAAGGAACACACCCTCCTATTCAAGAAATAGATGACTTGTAGGAACAATTTCCCCAAGACATTCCCTCTATTTACGATGAGGTAGAGGAGGAACAACTGAGTGAACACACAGCTTTTGAATCTAATTCTTTACAAGAGTTACCTCAGTTCACAGGACCTTGGGAAGCAAAGTCTATTAGTATGAGAGCACCCACGATAATAGTGAGGAATGAAGAATCAGTAATCCCTAGAAACACGGAAGTGATCAAGAATACCAAAGTACAGTGTAACCTTACTCTAGAGGAGTTGTTAAAGGTTAAACCAGAATTGTGGAAACATGTAGCAAATCAATTCCCCGAGCTTGCTACTACTCCCTCACAAATAGGATCACAAAATAAGGTACCAGAGATACCCGTAGAAAAGATTGGAGATGTAAGTGAAGGAGAGGAAGGTAACACTTATCTTCCGATAACCCATCAGGGCTACACCACCAAAGCCATCTTAGATTCAGGAGCTGGAGTAGCCATAGCTACCACCGCTTTATGGAAACGTTGGGGTAAGCCAGCATTAAGACCCACCAGGATGAAGCTACAAATGGCTGATGGACACATAGAAAAACCATTAGGCTTACTAGAAGGAATATCTCTCACCACTTGTGTAGAATTTGAGCATACCTTTGCCATTTGTGATTTTGCAAAAAATCATGCTTATGAGATGATATTGGGACGACCATTCATGCTTCAGTTGCAAATTGTACAAGATTGGGGAACTAATTCTTTGTACTTCCAACAATTAGGAGTGACTACCAAAGTCAATCTTAAAGACTATTCACATAGAGATGTACCCCCAATACAATGGAATACCGTCCATAAGACACAAGTAGAAACAGAATTTGTGCACTCATTAGAGTCAGATCCTTCTTGGTTGCATGAGGATACCCATTTATGGATGTGTAAAGTAGCAAAACAAGAGGAAGAAAGGTTAGAAGCCAGGACCTTAGGTGCAGAACAACATCCAAGAACCCTTCAAGACCCAGCTTATGCACCTGTAGTATTCCCAGACGAAGAGTTTGAACCCCATGGTTGGGCAGAAATCCTAGCAACCATGGATGTAGCCATCAATGAAGAACAATGGACACCCCACTGTGACGAGGATGGCTATGACATTTCAGTTTTCACGATAGAGCCAATCATGTGCGATGCAATTTTAGAAGAGTGTGAACCTAACACTGATGCATTTGAGGATGCGAGCGATTTCGATTTAGAATCAATTATCATGGACTCTCCATTTGCATCAGAGGAAGAATATTTCTTCGAAGTAGAGACTCACCCTCAGAGACACGAGGAAATTACGAATGAGGTGAGATTAGCCACAGAAGTGACTACTAAGAGTGAAGGCAAGAAAAGAAAGAAGAAAGAAACCATGTCAGAAAAAGAAGAATCTTTGTTTGAAGTACTCGAGAACTTCAAGAAATATGAAATCGAAGATAGAAGAATCATGGTACGAATGCCTAATTAGAAGGCGAATGACGGACAAGTATATGATAACCGAGAGAAAACCAAGAAAATAATAGTAGCCATAGAAGGAGAAGAAGAAAAATGTACATACATAGGGCATGATTTGACAACTGAAGAAGAAGAAGAGCTAGTTGCCCTATTGCGCGAATATAGAGATGTGTTCGCTTGGAGTTACAAAGATTTGAAAGGAGTAGATCCAGATATATGTTCTCATAGAATCCCTATGACTCCAGATGCAAAACCTACGAAACAGAAACCGTACACGTACAATGATAACTACGCTGCGAAGATTAAAGAGGAGATAGATCGGCTGATAGAAGCAGGATTCATTTACGAAATTGAGCATACCGAATGGGTATCCCCCATTGTGGTTGTGCCCAAGAAGAATGGAAAATTGCGTGTGTGTATTAACCTTAAAAAAGTTAATGCCGCCACGATTAGAGACAGTTATCCTCTTCCTATCACAGAACATCTATTGGAAAGAGTTGCGGGCAAGGAAGTTTACAGCTTTCTTGATGGATTTTCAGGCTATAATCAAGTAGCCATTGCTCCAGAAGACCAACACAAGACGGCATTTGCCACTGAATGGGGTATATTTGCATTTCGTGTGATGCCATTTGGCTTAACAAATGCACCCGCCACTTTCCAGCGACTCACGTGTCATGTTTTTAAGGAATTCTTACGCAAGAGTTTGGAAGTATATGTCGATGACTTATGTGCACATTCAAATGTAAGACAGACACATATCCCAGAGTTAAGACAAATATTTGACAAATGTCGAGAATATCAGGTCTGTTTCAACCCAGAAAAATGTGTTTTCATGGTCAGACAAGGCAAAATTCTAGGACACATTGTGTCAAAAAATGGAATCTCTACGGATGAAGAAAAGGTGAAGGTAATTGCAGATTTACCTAGACCAACTAATGTGAAAGAGGTACAGGCATTTATGGGCCATTGCGGTTATTATAGGAGATTCATACACATGTATGCAATCATAGCCAAGCCTTTGTACTCTCTTTTAACCAATTTCGAATGGACAAATGAATGTGAAAATTCATTCAATGAACTCAAACGACGCTTGTGCTCAGCACCTATATTGACTACCCCAGATTGGAGTAAGCCATTCCATGTACATGTGAATGCGTCCAATTATGCCATAGGATGTGTGTTAGCACAACCCACGAATGAAGGTAACATAGATCTCCCCATAGCTTACGCTAGTAGACAATTGAAAGCAACAGAAAGAAATTACACCACGACGGAACGAGAAGGATTAGGGATGATCTACGCAGTAAAGAAGTTTAGGCACTACTTGTTGGCCAACAAATTCAATTTCTTTACGGATCATCAAGCCCTATTGTACCTAGTCAACAAACCATGTAACACAGGACGATTGATACGTTGGTTTCTATTACTCATGGAGTATGATTTTGAAGTCGTAGTCAGGAAAGGAAAGACACATCTTAGAGCTGACCACCTTTCGAGATTAACCTCAGGAGAAGCTCCTCAAGGAATAGCGGATGATCTACCAGATGCATACTTGTTTAACCTTGAGATAGCACCAGAATGGGCTAAACCTATAGTCCCTATTCTGACATACGGACCCAAGAATCCTAGGATAAAGATCAAAGAGGGAGAGATTACCAAGTCTCAGAGATACCAAATAATGGCAGGAAGCATATATAAACAGGATAATCAAAAGATTCTTGCTTGTTGTGTAGATGAATCAGAACATGCGAATTGGTTGCAATTAGCACATGTAGGTGCACTAAAGCAACATCATTCAAAACATCGAACATTACAGACTCTGCATAGATTAGGAGTATATTGGCCTACGATGGAAGCAGATGTCTACAGGTTGTGTAAGGAATGCAACGTTTGTTGTGAAAGACCACCAGTAGAGCATGCTACATTGTATCATGTGTCTCTCACACCAGACTGGAGTGAATCGTTAGTGACATACTTGAGGACGAACACATTCCCTCAAGGCATGACCTTAGCTCGACAACGTAGTCTAGAGCAGGAAGCTCACGACTATTCACTTATTGGCGATAACCTATACAAAAGAGGACGAGATGGATATCTCAGACAATGTGTTCATGAGAGCGATTATCTGAGCATACTAGAGACTGCACACCAAGGTGCTGCAGGAGGTCATTTTGGACCCGATAGGATAATCAAAGCCATCCTCTTTGCAAGATTATGGTGGCCCACTCTTCACATGGATGCTCATACCTATGTAAAGAGATGTGATGTGTGCCAAAGAACTCAGTTTCCTACTCGCAGAGACGAAATGCCACTGAAACCCATGATGGGCGGACGTGCATTTTCTAAGTGGGGTATAGACTTTGTAGGACCCATTAACCCCCCTGCAAAAGGTACACATGTGGAATACATTATTGTTGCCACAGATTATCTGACGAAATGGGTAGAGGCAAAAGCCACGAAAAAGAATGATGCACACACAACTGCAAAATTCTTATTTGAAAATGTCTTTACAAGATATGGATTGCCTATAGAGTTAGTGAGCGATCGAGGCACTCACTTTCTAAACCAAGTCATTGGATATTTGTTACAGGATTTTATGGTGATTCACAAGAAATCCGCACCATATCATCCTCAGGCCAATGGTCAGGCTGAAAGCACTAATAAGATCCTTTGTAACGTACTGACGAAACTCGTGAACAACAAACGTTCAGATTGGGACAAACAGTTACACCACGCTGTTTGGGCATATCGAGTGGCCTACAAGACCGTACTCAATGCGACTCCCTTTCAAATGGTTTTTGGTCAGAATGCAGTGCTTCCTTTGGACTTCTTGATACCGACCCTTAAGGTTGCACAAGAACATCAGTGGACCGGCCATGAATTATCAGCGAGAATAATGGACTTGGAACGATTAGGAGAAACCAGGCTAAAGGCAGCAGCAAGCATATAAGCAGCGAAGAAGCGACAGAAAGCATATTTTGATGCACATGTGAAAGATAAAGGCTTAAAAGAAGGAGATTTAGTTCTAGTATATACACTAAAGCAACACGCACGTAAATTAGAAAAGCGAGGTTATGGACCTATGATCATTAACAGACTCTCAACAAGTGGAGCAATACAATTAGCCACTTTAGAAGGAGATATAATGCCTAATTATATTAGTGGCTGTAGAGTCAAGCTATATCAAGAACCTCTTACTGAGGATATGCTTAGACGACTCACGTTGGCAAAGAAGCGTAAGGAGGAAGAAAAAAGAATACGAGCGGAAGCTCAGGCAGAAGCAATAGAACGCATTAGACGCATGAAGTTAAGAAGACAAGGACTAGGGAGAGAACATTATAACCATCTGGAAACTACACCCAGATATCCCATGGCCATGTGTCAAGTAAAGTCAACCACTCATCTTAGTATAGTGGACAGGAGACCATTCATTACAGGCTAGAGCACGGCAACCCTTGCCAAGAGCTCAAGGCTTTAATTGACTCCGGTGCTGCGACTAGTGCTATTAGATGGTCCCACTATAAGGATTCAGGAATAGAAATGCGGCCAATTGAGGCATACCTCATAGGCCTAGGAGGCATGGAAACCCCTTGCATGGGTGAGGTGGACCTTCCTATCCTCATTAAGGATGTGACCATGACAGCGAAACTACTAGTGTGCCATGATGACGACCTGATAGAACCCCTAATCCTTGGCCAAGATTGGCTATACGATCACTCAGTGGACCTAAATCTTAGACAAGGCTCCTTACAGATTGGAACCTTAGAACAGAAGCGAGTGATACCGCTTGACTTCCCTAATTGCATTCCGATTGAGGTTTGTAACCCTAGACCCTATGAAACGCATGCGACGGAAGACTGGAAGATCTTGGGTCAGACCAGTCACGTTACGTCTACACCAACCCACTCGGGCTTGGCTAGGGACAGTTGTCAATCAGAAGGATGACAGGAGATCTTCCCTGGGGCTTCCTGCAAACTAGAAGGGGCAGCTACCCAACCGCTAGGGCAGATGAACACAATCAGCGGTCAGGTGGGTTGCATCAGCGGCCAAATGAGCACAACACCCTGCGGTGCTCATCCTTCCAAACTTGTTGCGGACTGGCCTAGATTAAAGATAAATAACGAATCACTTCCTAATGGGCAGGTCACGCAAGTGTTGGATCTCCCTTCTTTTCCAAAGCAGAGCATCCAATGGACCTCTCAAACCCAACCACGAAGGATTCAACCACAACAGAGGAACCCAGACCGACGACACCACCAGACAAGGCAAGGAAAGCAGCAGTATCAACATCACAGAACAAGTGGCACGAAACAAATATGGGTGCCAAAAGGACAACAACCACAGGCTATTGGCAACACTACAGACAAGAACAGGACAAAGTTTCAAAAGAAGCAGAGTCAGCATCCAAAGTCCCCTTGATCTTCTTCCCCAAGTACAAATACTCGACAGATTTGGATCGCCAAGAAGTATCTTATCAATCGACCCACACCCATGCAGATTTGGGTACCCAAGCAATGTATTATAGCCCAACCCTCTAGCCATGTAATGTATACCCCTCAGAAATCTTTCCATCCCTCAATACCACCAAAACCGATACCACTTTTCGTCCCTCAGCAGAAACACACCACCCACTCAAAGACTCTTAGGAAATGGATACCGAAACGTATCCAAACGTCTTCTTGTACCCCATTATCTAACAACTCTCCCACCCCATTTAAACTCCACCCTTGTAATAATTCACCCTCAACCAAACCTTGTATAAATTCATACACCCAAACCCCACATCATGCATAATAAAAGCTCATCAAGAAATGTAGGCATAATCTGAACCATGTAGGTGTCTAGAGACCTGCATTAGCTCTGCAAAAAGATCATTGCATCAATCACTTCACGACACTTGGCTACACGAGTTACACATCGATTATGGAAAAGGATTGCGGTCTCACCTTAATGGGATCATAATTAATTTCCATGCTAATGTGTTAATCTTTTGTAGCAGATCTTTTCCATTAGCTCGTCAGTCATCATGCAAACCGAAGCAGGACCATCAAAAGCTGGCCCCAGTGCATCGATGGCCACTATTGGAGAATTACTAGCGGAATCTTATCCTACGATGCAACCACCAGAGTTTCAAGGTTTTCCAGGACCCATGCCCATCGATGATCCTCCTAGAGGATATACTGAGAAGATTCATCGTAATTCTCATTGGTTTCAAGGCCTAGCAGGACCATTAGCAGACGCTGATTTCATATTTGAGGCCAATTTGGCATTTGATCTTCGCACATGGACCAAGTACCAGTTCTTGTCAAGAGAATTTGAAGGACTACAGAATACACAAGATCTAACGCATGTTTGGACACGAGCGGGATTTACAAAATATTTTAGCGACCCTCTGCTTAAACCCGATTTTTACAGATGTTTTTACTTGATAACCACCTTAACAGCTTCAAAAAACAAGGATCTACCTGGCACATTCATGTTACCATCCTTGGTAAATGATCCTCCATTCAGAAGGTTTTATTTGTCTAAAGATTTAATTCGCGCAGCTCTGAAAATACATGGAACACACACTCCGACGGAGAGAGAACGGCTAGTCCCAGAGCAGATGAAATGTGGTGACGTAACTAAATGGGAGGATATTTCTGCTATAACACCTGAGCTCTCTAAGCCATTACGGATATGCATGCAGCACTTTGCTTTCCCAGCTCAGGATCGTTTTACCATGCCCCACAAGAGAATCTGGTTTGGATTGTACTTAGCATGTACTGGACCGCAAACGGTTGATCTAGCCAGCTGGATAATTGATCAGCTCTATTTGGCACAACAGAGGTGGGAGCGAAAGAAGGTAATCAATGGGTGTTGCGCCCTCACCAGGATCATATATATGTGCTTGTCGTATGACTTACCAATTGAGCGTGCCATGACTAGTGAGGAACTGAAAGCATTTAAAGGCACCACTAAGAAGGCTAGAAAATCTAGCAAAGGCAGAGCCGAAAAGCGGATGAGAGGCACTATCCCATGCCTACAAGTCCCAGAATCACCCTCGCCACAACCATCTCCAGAGCAGTCACCAACAGCAGCCACTCCCACGGTACCACCAATTCGTATACGGTTATCAAGACCAGTTACGCCGGAGGGCACCACGAGTACTGTTGCACCCCAAGCAGCCACAACCACAGAACCTATCACCACAGCAGCTGAACTTCCCACCACTATTGGTGCGAAAGCTTTCTCTTTTCCAATACCCCATTTAGAAGCAGGACAAGCAGAGCCACTGGACCAAACTTTTGATTTTGAGATGCCTGATGCATTCTCCAATGAGTTCCAATTTTCAGAAGGACAATTGTTTTCTCAAGAATTTGAAAGGCCTAGCTACCCTACCACACCCAGGGATCAGCCACAAGGACAGATCGTGTCCAGCTCTGATGACGAAAGAACAGCAACCGATGACGACGAAGGAGACGACGAAGCTATCCAGGGAACACAGGAATCCCAAGAGCATGAACAGACAGATGGCCAAGGCCAACAAACAGACACACATGGTGATACAAGTACCCATGAAGATGAAACTTACGAAGCAGCAGCTTACACACTAGCTATTAAGAAGCTGTATAGAACTATGGAAAAAGTTTGGGCACGCAAAAAGCTCACAGAGGAAGAGAGTCAAGCAATAATAGAACAAGAACTTGTCACAGGCGGATTCGAAGATGCATACATCAAAGGATTCAGAGAGTTAGTCAAATCAGTAGGCTCCAACGAAGCCCTCAGGTACTTGCAACGAAAGCCACTACCACAGTTTGACCCCCGCAGAGTACGACTACTTTCAAAGCCCGGCGAATACATTCGTGTACCAACAGGAGCACAGTCTTCTGAACAAGCCAGGGAGGCACGCCTCGTCCCCGAAAGTTCGTTGGCTGTAGAAACCATCCTTATAGATTCCCCACCCCGCGCTACAAATGTACATACCTCAGTAGTCACTGACGTACCGACCACCCCAAACGCTCCTCCATCACCGCCCATCCCTCCAGCCTCCCCTCTTCACCCTCCTTCCCCCAGACCAACATCTTCATTCGCCGGTGGCGTTGCAGAAATTGTCTTTACCACCACTCATCCCACAATTCCGCACCCATTAGCCCTAGTCTACCCCCTCCCACACCCACCTTTCTATCCAACCCATTCCTTCATCAATCTTTTCCATCTTTCCCCACAACTCCAAGACCCCTTTTCCCATTCCCACCGCCATTAACCTTCTCCCCCGTCTCACCTCCCCGACCCACTGTAACCCCTCTTTCCCCTTTCTACCAAGCTGCTCCAACCAGCCCCCCTGTAAATTACCCCTCAACCTTTGTAAATCCCGTATTTACACCAGCACGAGTACCCACGATCACACCCATAGTCACGGTCACCGCACTAGATACGTCCACTGACATGGACATCTCACCACCCACTGCACCATCACTCACTTCACTCACGGCACAAACATTTTTAGGCACATCACAATTTTCAACAATCACTACATCATCCACCTTCCCACCCCCATTCCCCATTCCCGTTGCATCTACACCAACTGCATCTCCATTTAGCACCCCATTAATACTATCACCCACTGTAGATAATGCATTTCGATAGATGTTCATGTGTATGACGCAAGTAAGAGATGAGTTCACATCTCTTGGTGATAATTATCAGCAGCTGCAGAGGACAACCAATGACTTACAGTCACAGCTTAATTTATTGTCTATTGAGGATGCCTCTCTGAACACCCGCTACCAGGAATTACACGAAGCCTATCACAAATTGGAACTAGAAAGCGAAGAAAAGACCAAGGAAGCAACTGCTGACCTGGATAACTTATTAAGAGCCCAGATAGTCCGCAATGCAACGCTAACACGCAACATGGGCTTACTACGAAGACACCTAGCAGCCGCCAAGGAAGAAAACCAGCGCTTACAGGATCAGAACCGAGAAAACTTAGAAGCAGCGCTCGACCACCCAGACCAACCACTCAGTCCTAGCAGGTTCAAAGCCATTCCTTCAGACTCGATGAAAATGCTGCTAGACAATCATGTAAGATTACTAGATGAATACGACCGCATGAACGAGGAGTTACAGAAACTCAAAGAAGATCACAAATTACTCCAGTTACGAGAACTGGCACACCAAGACATACCAGCACCTGTGGACCCCTCTCCTGACCTCCTAGAGGAACTCAACTCATTACGGGCCCAGGTATCACACCTTGAATCAAGGATCGCAGTATATGAAGCACCACCAAGGCCAGATTCCCCACCTGAGCTTCCAGCTGAGGAAGAAACGGTCACCATCCCAGTGGAGGAAACGTTTGAAGAAGCGTACGAGCCACAACCCATCCCAAGCGGACGCGTCACGGCCGAAGGTCAGATGACGTACGAACTTCCGACCCCCGCGTGGATGAAGACTATTGAGGAACTTAGAACAACGCACTCAGCGAGAGTAGAGGCACAATTACATGCCATGGCGATGATAGAAGAAAGAATATTACAGTCTCCATTCTTTGCTCATTTGGCCCCGTGACGATACATATCTGGGCATGAGCTACAGTATAAACCGTATTTCATGTTAATGGCCGAATACCAGTTAGCCATTGAGAAAGAGACGGGTAAGAAACCATCGCATGCAACTCAATTCGAGGCGGAGGATTTGCCACTAGATGCACAACAAGGAAGGATCTATCAACCAGAGTGGCGAAAAGATTTACTACAGCAGTATCCAGAGATGATGAGTACATGGGTAAAGGCACCTTTGCATTTGAAGTATAACCCGTGTTGGGGACCAGTACCACGACGCCGCTCCTGGACTGCCTTTGCTATTAAGGTACAAAACAATAAGCAGTGCCAAGACTGGTTGAATTACCCCTATTTTAAGCCACCCATTGAGTTACCAACTGTTGGCTACATGATGGCTACAATTCGCCACTGGCTCCCTAGATTAAAGCATATGGATGATATAGCGGCGCATATGACTGTCAAAATCTTTGACATGATGCAAATGATTTTTAAAGTCTTCCGACGTGTCAAGGCACCCCATGTCAACACCCCGGGCTTTGAGCATGGCAATTTTGACCTGGTATATGATATGAGTACAACGCCATCGCTACGGGTGTGTTATGTCTGGCACTGCAGAATAAAGTACCTACCGGCGTGCTACAAGCAGACGTTCGAAGAGATGTTCACAACCGGCTTCTGGGAATACCATTCAGAGGTATTCATAAGCAGGCCTACACATTTATTACAATTATTTGCCTGTGAACGAATGGTCTATTCCACACACTATCAGCTCCCGCCACCGGAAGAACCGCAACCAATCGATTGGGAGAAACTCGAGGCAGATCTGGCCCGAGGCATTCGTATCTCCGAGCACACCCTCGCTCAAGACCTCCTACAGAACTACATCCGGCAGACCTCACAACAAGGTTCTGTCAGGGACGACAGAAGCGAGAGGGAGGGGGGTGTTGGAAGCAGCCAGAGGCACAGACGACGCGGAAGCATGTAACGATGGAGCAGGAAGCCAGTCAAATCTTCTTTCAAAGACTTATGTTTTAAAATACTTTTCAAAAACCTCCAACAGTGATTTTCATCACTATTGTAACATATGTAACATAGAAAACCCCATTTTGTAATCCATAGCTCCATTTTGTGCAAGCCGAGGAGTCCTCGAGCTTGAGGAGCTTAGGTAGAACAAGCGTATCAATTTTCGTTATTTTTAGACATCGTTTACCCTTCCAAATAGCACCTAGGACCTAATGTTTAACTATGCCGGTCACTAGATGTGAAACCGGTCAAAACTAGTCTAGAAACTATAAAAAGAGCTAGAAAGCTCATTTTTCAAGTTAGTCAGCGTGAGCTTAGAGCTATTTTGAGCTTGTAATAGTGTTCTTGAGTAATAGAGTGGATCTCTCACCTTCCATTGTGTCTTGCTTGTCTCTTCGTAGTGTGTGTGTATGTGTGTGTGCATTTCTATGCTTCTCACCTTCACTCTCACTTCATCTCACATTCACGATCTTCATATCACTCCTATCTCTTCCGCGGATTGACGTTAAGGAGGTGGAGCTTCTTAACGTGGTTCTCACCATTGTGCTAGAGCAACACACACACATCTCCATTAGACACATCATTCATGCTTCCCATTCCCCAATCCCCTCCCCATTCATTCTCCATTTTACAAACAACACCATCATCTATAGGCAGTGCATTGGACACCATGCTAGCATGTATTTCACAGTTAAGGACAGAGTACAATCAGCTCCAGCAACATAACGCACGACTGCAAGAGCACTCGGAGGTGCTACAAAATCGTCTTGCTGCAGTAGAAGAGGAGAATGCTCGCCTCCATACACAATTCCAAACTTTACAAGAGGCTCATAGTGTATTGGAAGTACAGTTGCAGAATACAGACCAAGAAGCAATACAAGTGGTAGAAGGCCATCTAAAAACACAACTAGAATGCAATTCAAGACTTCAACGAAATATGGCACTTCTTAGAAGACACCTTGCAGCTGCTCACGAGGAGAATCGATGCCTACAACAACAGAACCAAGAGAACTTAGAAGCAGCCATTGAAAGCACACCAGGGGCACCCATCAGCCCATCAAAGTTCCAAGCAGTGATCCTCGACAATATCAAGATCATATTGGAAGACTATGCCTTGCTGCTTGAAGCACATGACCAACTATCAGAGGAACTGAGTCAACTGAAGCAGAAACAACAAAAGACACAACGACTGCCCCTCAAACCACCTCATCAGCGGCTTCACTTCTCACAGACTCAGAGGCCCTACAAGATCTCCAGACACAGGTCACAGAGTTGAAAGCACGCCTACTACAATATGAAAGGCCACCTTCCCCTCCGGAAGCTCCCACCGACGAAGACATAGTACAAATTCATGTGGAACAAACATTTGAAGAAGAATACGACCCACAACCCTTCCCAGGAGGTCAACAAACGAAAGAAGCTCAGGACACATTCGAAGCACCACGGCCCCCATGGCTACGACAAGTGGAGGAAATCGGGAGTTCTCATGAAGAGCACACAGTAGTGCAAAATCAGGCCATGAGGGTCATAGAGGAAACTGTGCTGCAATCTGATTACTTCAAAAACCTGTCATCGAGACGCCTTATCCTCTCATCCGAACTCCAATACAGGCCTTACTATATCATTTTAGCAGATTATAATGCAGAAATACAGAGAGTCACAGGGAAGATACCTTCCTTTGCAATCCAATTTCAACCCGAAGACCTTCCTCTAGAGGTGCAAAAAGGCAAGATCCGTCAACCAACATGGCGGCAGAAACTTCTTGAAACCTATCCTGAAATGCTCCGCACCTGGAACAATGCGCCATTACATCTCCTCTATAATCCATGCTATGGCCCTGTTCCACGACGCCGCTCATGGAAAGCATTCAACATAAAGGTCTAGAATAACGCACAATGCAAGGAATGGCTCAATTATCCATACATTGCGCCACCATAGGGACCACCGTCAGTAGCGTACATGATGGGAACAATTCGACATTGGATGCCACAATTGAAGCCCATGCCAGATGTGGCAGCTCAAATGATGCTTAAGATTTTGGATATGATGCAGGTAGTACTCAAAACCTTCTGAAATGAAGCAGCACCACAGATACGGCTACCAGGGTTTACTAATGGAAACTATGATTTGGTGTACGACATGAGCACCACCCCCAGCATTCAAGTAGCTTATGTGTGGCATGCACGAATAAAGTATCTTCCCGCATGCTACAAACAGACATTCGAAGAAATGTTCAAATCACATCACTCGGAGGTCTTCGCACCAAAGCCAACACACCTGCTCCATCTCTTTGCTTGTGAACAAGCCATGTACTCTGAGTACTACACCACACCGCAACCAGAGGTCCCCGGTGCAATCAATTGGGATGCATTGGAAATTGATCTAGCAAGAGGCTTAAGGATAGGAGAACACGAACTTGCCACCAATGTCATCCAATACTACATCAACCACCCGATAGAACAGAGGTCTGTCAGGGGCGACAGACGCTAGGAAGGGGGGAGAATGTTGGCATACAGGTCATATGAAGAGCATACAGGTACAATAGAGCAGTCATGCACAATACGGCAACAAGGCCTAATCATTTTTTCCATGGATCATTCACAACTCAAGTGATTTTAATCACTACACAAACATTGTAAATTCCATTTTTGGTAGAATAGACTCCATTTTGTTCAAGCGGAGGAGTCCTCGAGCTTGAGGAGTATTAGAATTAGCTACATACCAATTTTCATAATTTTTAGACTTCGTTTGAGCCCTCAAATAGGCTCTAGAACCTAATTTTTAACTAGGCCAGACACTAGGTCTGGACAAGGCCAAAGCTAGTGAGAAAACTATAAAAAGAGCTAGAGAGCTCATTTTTGGGGTTAGATTGTTTGTGAATTGAGCTTATGTAAGAGACCTTTTGACTAATGCAAAGAACTCCATTGTTCCTCTCCTTGTTCCTGCCTTATGTGCGCGTGTGTGTGTATGTGTGTGCATGCTTGTGTGCTTCTCACTCACACACTTGTGCCTTCACTTGCTCATAGTCTTCATACTATTCCTCACGTCTCCACGGATTGACAATTATGAGGTGAATCTTCTCACATTGGTACTCACCATTGTGCTAGAGTGACATTGCTCGTGTGCGCAAATTCGTCAATAGCAGGTTTAGATTCAAAACGCGACAAATATCAAATTTTTGCTCTCGAGCCCGATTAAAACACTGAGTTGGTATGAGCATCGGTAATGTCCAGTAATTTACCAATGCTCATACGGACGCTCATACGGACGCTCATACCGGTGCATATGTACCGAGGCGCATATTAGCTCCGTGGTTTTCCAAAGGTTTTCGACGGTCATACCGATGCCGAGGCATGATCGTGAGTATGCAGAACGTCGGTATGCCCTTGATATGTTGTAGTGTACCTCAAAGGTACAATCAATGAAGGTATATTCTATCCTTACTCTTTAGATTTGGATATCAAAATCTACTTAGATGTAGATTGGGCATGACCTAATGATGATAGAAGAAGTACCTCTCGTTACTTAGCATTTGTAGGTTCAAAGGCAGTTTCATGGAGTTCCAAGAAGCAAACAATAGTTTCTTTATCCTCAACTAAAGCAGAGTATAGAGGTTCCACCATAGCAACTCAAGAGGCAATATGGTTAAAAGCATTGTACTTGGATTTGGGACTTGTGAGTTCCAAACCTCACATATTTGGAGATAATGTAAGATCCATGCATCTAGTAGCAAACCCTATTTTCCATGCAAGAACCAAACACGTATAGGTTCATTACCACTTCATTAGGGAGAAGCTCATGGCAAAGGAGATTGACATTTCTTTTGTTCCAACTGCAAAGCAAGTAGCAGATATGATGACAAAGGCACTTGATAGAAAAAAGCTTTGTAGATTTAAATCAATAATGGCAGGTATTCAACCTATTAGAGAATGAAAAATCAAACATAATTTAGCTTGAGGGGGGAACAACAATCTTACACTATGCTTGAGGTGGATTAGCTCTATATAAAAAATTCATCATTTGAATTGTGTCAAAGTTTTCCATTGAAGAGATTTTTACTTGCGCTCATTTTTGGTATTTTTCATAAGGTTTCTTTTATGGATCATTTACCAATGTAGAAGCCTAGAGTTTGACACATGTAAAAGGAGACAAAGATATCTCACATTCCACAAATTTGAGGCGGTTGAGCTTGACAATAAATCAATCAATCAATAACCAAAAAGTAGATCAGATTAGATCTTCACTTTTTCTAGATTGTAGGAAAGTGAATTGATTCTCTTCAACAATCTATCTTGCCTTGAATTGAATTCAAAATCCACTTGTAGAAGTTATGGAACACTTCAAGACTCTATATAAAGACTTCAAAACCATTGTACAATACATTGAAGCAATATACGTACACTTTGGGTCATCATTGTGTTTCTCCTTCATTTCTCTGCACCATATTCTTCAACAACAATGAAATTGTTGCTCTCTCTATAGAGCTTCACATTGGATGAATGAGCATTTTCTAGGAATCTATTACTATCTATTTTATGTCTACAAATTTTTAAATCATTTGTTTCAGTGGATTTGGAGAAATGGCAATTTTATTGTTTCGGTGTCTATTCCTCCACAACCTTGAAAAGTAGGGGGTACCTCTGTTGAGTATTAAGTTCATTCCATAAGCATATCTTGATTATTACTTGTAATCTTGTGCATTTTAGACTCTCAACCATATGTGTATCAGTCCTCCAAAATGAGTTTTTTCAGTTATAATCATGTTGGGTGCTATGAGCATTTGTTTCATCCAAAGATAGCGAGTTTTTTGAGCTAGTCAACACACAAACCTATCTGTTTTGTATCAACTCTTTCTACTTGATGTTCGAAAGTACATAGTGGATTTTATTGCACTATTCACATGCTTATAAGGTTTATGTGACTCTTCATAAGATCAAGGGATATTCTTGTGTTGGTTGGCTAGACCAAACGTCTTCACTTCGCAACTCACTTTTCTACCTCCTACAAGCTTCTCCAAGTTCTCTCACTATCATCATGGGAATCCTATGCATGCAAATGCTAGGATCCATCCCTTTTAAGTATATATACATCCATGCCAATACATCACAATATTTTTGTAAGATATTGAAAAATTTTTCTTCTTCCTAGATTTATACATAATTCCCAATATATGTGCAATGTTCCTTCCTATTTTCTACTATCACCATTACATAACAAGGAGCGGATTACAAAAGTGCCAGGTATTTATTTACCTATTTCTAGTTGCAAAGTGTGAATCAGGTAAAACATCTTATTAGGTCTGACTTTGGCAACTGATCATTGAAGTATTGTAATAATCCTACACACTACCAAAAGGCATGTAGATTCGGTGTGTTGTGGAGCTCCTTAAACTCTCTTGAGAAGTACTTGAATTTTCCACATATGTTGTTGAAATCATACTTGAATTCCCAAATGTGGGTAGTGTCTCCCACTGGCCCAACTTGAACCAATGCGAGTGTGCATTTAAGAGTTGTATCTTTCTAAAAGGGGGATCCTGAATTGGAATGGGCCTCAAATTCGTGAATTGTGTTAGGCAGAAGATTTGTAAGTATGAAATGTCATACATGCATGATATTCTTATTGACCACTGAGTTGATGTTTTTGTTGTTTTAATTTTTTGACAAAATTAATAGGGTTTTGATTTTGAAGTCTAATTTGGGATTCATAATTGGCATGTAGGACATGGTTGGATAGCTTCTCAATGAGTACTAAAGGAATATATGCTCAGTTTCCAAAATCCCTAAAGTAAAATTTTGCCCTATCTTTGACATCAATTTGATTAAGTCCTAAAATTTCCTAATTTACAAAGTAAATGAATATATATAAAATGCTTGAATGTCCTAACAAAACATACAAATCAGATTTTACTATGACATCTCCCTACATATGTATGTGATTCCTTCTATAAACTATACATGTTTTAGATAGTTGATTATCAACCTATTCCAACGAGATTTAGCCATAGCATAATGCAATATAGTCCACTCAATCAATGTGTTCAACTAATAGTTTCATAGATTTGGTAGAATATGTTTCTCATTCCCAAGCCAATAGACATGATATCTTTCTAGGATTTGAACTTTTTATGAATAAGTAATATATGAACTTCTTCATTGTGTATACCATTACCATAGAGAATCCTTCTCTCTGACTATTAGTGTAGTTGTTTCTTAGATTGTTGAGTTTTTCTATAAATATGAGTATAACTCATCCATATAAACCTCTAAAATCTTCCATGAGAATTGTAGGAAGATGTAATACATCAAATGCTGGGAAGTTGTTGGGGCATTAATCAAGACAAATGATATACTTGAAAATCAAATATACCCCATTTATTGGAAAAGACCATTTTACGTCGCTCTCAAGGAGAAATAACTACTTGATTATAACTAGAAAATTCGTTAAGGATGATGTATGCTTTCTTTCCTACCATCCTGTCCAAGAGATGGTCTATTACTAGTAGAAAATAACTATCTCATGTGGTATTTGTGTTTATCTTCTTCAATTTTATTCTAACAGTCAATTTTCTTATTTTCTTTGGCATTATTAAAATAGGAAACACCCACTCAATTTGTTTGATTTAATGAATGAAACCAATAACTAACAATCTATCAATTTCTTCTATGATCTTTGTTGATTAATTATCATTATAGGTGTTGGTCTTTACTTACTTGGCTTGACATCTAGGTGTTGAAGAGATTTTTATTTGTGCTCATTTTTGGTATTTTTCATAAGGATTTTTTATGGATCATTTATCAATGTAAAAGCCTAGAGTTTTACACATCTAAAAGGAGAAAGAGAGATCTCACATTCCAAGAATTTGAGGTGGTTTAACTTGACAATCAATCAATCAATCACCAAAAAGTAGATTAGATTAGATACTCACTTTTCCTAGGTTGTAGGAAAGTGAATTGATTCTCTTCAACAAACTATCCTGCCTTGATTTGAATTCAAAAACCCCTTATAGAAGTCATGCAACACTTCAAGAGTCTATGTAAAGACTTATTTAGAGTAGGATTTTTATTTATCTAGGAATTTTGAAATAAAAAAGGAATGTTCTTGAGGAAACCCCTATAAAGAGGCAAGGCCTCATTTGTAAATATCGTATTGATCAAGTAAAGTGTGAGCTCTCTGTTCTAGAAAATTTTGGGTTTATGCTTTCTTGTACATTTTTATTGAAGTATTTGATCAATTCTGGGTGTGTGACACTTGTTTTAGAATTCTATAAGTATTATCTAGCATGATTGCATCTTTTTAAAGTGTTCTTGCATGATTAAATGCTTTTTTAGAGTATTAGCATGAGTGGAGAAGAATTTAATATAGGTTGTGTGCTCTATATAGGCCCATTAATCTATTCCTTTTGAATTTTGTCCATTTCATATTTAAGTGTTTTTCAAGAGCTTCAAAATGAGCCATAGTGTAGATAATACATATGTAGCTCAGTGATGAGTAGCACCTCCTTTAATGTCAATCCGGGAAGACATGAGGATGGTATGAAGACCACGAGCAAGTGGAAGCACAAGTGCGTGAGTGAGAAGCACACAAGCATGCACACACATACACACACACGCGCACACACAGTAAGAACAAAGAGAGTAAGACAATGGAATCACTTCTATTGCAAGAAAGTTCTCATACAAGCTCAAACTACAAGAAGCTAACCCCCAAAATGAGCTCTCTAGCTCTATTTATAGTTCTTGACTAGCTTTGGCCCTGTTCAGACCTAGTGTCCGGCCTAGTTAAAAATTAGGTTCCGGGGCTTATTTGAGGGCCCAAACGAGATCTAAAAATTATGAAAATTGACAGGCAACTACATCTAAGGCTCCCCAAGCTCGAGGACTCCTCGGCTTGTACAAAATGGAGCTACAAAAAGGTGAAATGATATTTACAAGGGTTCGTAGTGATGAGAATCACTTTAGAATGATGTGGGGGTTTTGAAAAAAATGAGGGTTGCCTCAGTGCTAGATCTTCATGTGTGTCCATACTTGCTTCTTCCCGCATCCTGTCAACACTCTCCCCCCCCTAGGGTCTGTCGCCTCTGAAAGACCTCTTTTCCGCCATTTGATCAATGTATTTTTGCAGGAGGTCGGTTGCCAATTCTTGTTCTTTGATTTTTAAACCTCTGATTAGATCTCGTTGCAAAGCCTCCCAATCCACTGTACCAGGCATGTCAGGTTGTGGCATCGTGTAAAGCTCGGAATGCATCGTTTGCTCGCATGCAAAGAGATGGAGTAGATGCGTAGGCCGTGGCGCAAATACCTCTGAATGTGCTTCCCAAAACCCCGTGGTGAACATGTCGTCAAATGTCTGCTTGTAGCAGGCAGGGAGATATCTTATGCGTGCATGCCATGCGTAAGCCACTCGTATGCTCGGGGTTGTGCTCATATCATACAGCAGGTCGTAGTTACCATTGATAAACCCGGGAATAGGAGGTTGAATACGGCATACATTGCGAAAAGTTTTGAGTACGACCTGCATCATGTCGAGGATCTTGAGCATCATCTGGGCAGCGACATCTGACATAGGGTGGAGGCGTGGTATCCAATGTCTGATGGTTGCAATCATGTATGACACTGTAGGAGTACCGGTTGGGGGGGCGATAGCGGGGTAATTGAGCCATTCTTTACAGTTTGCGTTATTCTGAACCTTGATGGCAAAAGCTTTCCATGATCTGCGTCTTTGCACTGGCCCAAAACACGGATTGTACTTCAAATGCATGGGGGCATGATCCCATGTTCGAAGCATTTCTGGGTAGGTTTCGAGTAACTTTTGCCTCCACGTTGGTTGGAATATGGCTCCTTTTCGCGCCGCTTCTGGTATGTCTTCTGGTTCGAACTGTGTGGCAAATGTTGGGCACTTGTTGGTGACCCTTTTGATTTCTGCATTGTAGTCGGCCAACAATACAAAATAGGGCTTGTATTGCAGTTCTGAACTAGTGATAAGGCGTCTAGGGGCGATGTGCCTGAAGTATTTTGAGTGAAGGATGGTGTCCTCAATGGCCTTCATTGCCAGCATCTGAGTGGATATCCGCTCCTGATGAGTTTGCCCCATCTCCTCTACTTGTTTCATCCATGCCGATGGGGGTTCCTCATAGGTATCTTGACCTTCTTCTGTTACGCGTCCTCCTGGGAGTGGTTGAGGCTCGTAGGCGTCGTCGAATGCTTCCTCCACTGGGATGGTAACTGCTTCTTCTTCTGACGGTTGCTCTGGTGGGGAAGGGGGTCGTTCGTACTGCATCAACTTCAGTTTTAATTCTGCGATCTGCTGCCGTAACTCCAGCACGTCGTTGGGCGTTGAATGTTCAGGTTCGGTTGAAGTAGCAGCGTCTGTCATTTCTTTATGTTCCTGTCGGTGTGGTGTAGACTCTTGGGGTCTCTGTAAGTCCTTTAGCTGGTCGGCAAGCTGATCATGTGCTTCTAACAGATTGGCATACGTTTCCAATATTTGTTGTATGCTTTCTGATGGGACCGCTTGAAATTTGACCGGGTCTATGGGTGCTCCCGAGGTGTTTTCCATGGCAGCCTCGAGGTTCTCTTGGTTTTGTTGTTGAAGTCGTCTATTCTCTTCTTGCGCTGCTGCCACATGTCGTCGTAGCAAAGCCATGTTTCGTTGAAGCCGTGCATTGCGGCCCATTTGATCGCGCAGCTGTTCCTCCATGGCTTTGCTCTCTTCCATATGCTCCGCTTTGAGTTGCGCATTTGCCTGTTCGAGGGCGGATATCTTGCTTTGTGACTCCGTATGAATGAACTCCAAAGCATTGACACGCTCTTGGAGTGTTGCTGTGAGGGTGCAAAGCCCTTTGTTATTTTCTTCCAATAATGTATATTCGTGCTTAAGTTGAGTGGCAGCTTCGAGCATCGTGTCGAGTGCAAGACTAAATGAGGTGGAAGATGCAGGGGGTTGGGAGATGGGAATGGGAAAAGTGGATGTTGTGCCTACCGTGTGTGGAAGTGGTGATGTGAGTGTAATAATCTGTGACGGTGTTGTGAGAACAGTGGTGGTGGGTGATCCAGCGGATGGTGAGATGTCCATGGGATCGGACATGAGTGAGTGTGATTCGTGAAATGTGAACACCGGGACGGTGGGTGGTGTGACAGTGGTGGCCGTGAATGTGGGGGAGTGAATTTGGGGATGGGACTTATTCTTATGTTCCTCAACCTGTTGAAGAATGTTTACAAGGTAGGTCCAGAAGGAGGGTTGGGTGATTAGTGTGGTGCTTGAGGCAGTTACAAGGGACGGGGTAGGTAGAGTTTGGGGGGGAGGAAATGGAGGGATGGAGGGCAAAGAGATGGGAAGAGTCTGACTAGTGACAGATGGTTGTCCAACGGCATGAGGTTCAAAAACTTGAGTGACAGAGATGGATGAGGGTGAAGGAAGAAGAGTGGAAATGGGGGTGTGTACAAGGGTCTCACTATAGGAGGAGAATGGTTGTGTAGAAAGACACGTGGAGAGAGGCTCTGAGGGTGGGATAGGAGATGATGGGGGAGATGGGGCATGCGTAATTTCCTCCAGTTCATCATTGTGCCTAGCGCTAATCATGTGCACATCTTCTGATGTGGACGTAGCTAACGCGGTAGATACTTCCATCTGAATCATCTTTCCTTGTCGCGGCCGTGTATCAATTCTTCTTTGATCATAAGCAGGGTTCTCTTGATAGACCATGGTTCTCATTGCTTCACTGATGCCACAAGTGTCCGCCAACAGATTTAGTGATTCTACAAACTGGGGGTCGATATGCTCTGACTGTAACATCTGGTTTACTAGGGCCCTATTTGCTTCTTCTAACATTTTATGGCGTCTTTGTACCTGCTTGATTGTCTGGTATAATCGTTTGAGCTGTGCCGTATATGCAGGGGCTTCGTCTTCACTCTCTTCTGGGTTATTCCTTGGTGCCTGCTCCTGAGCTTGTGTGTTTAGTCTTTGAGGAGGTTGCGTCACTCCTAGCTCCTGTACGCTGCTTGTCTCGCCTCGTGCATGTTCTCTTTGGGTTGATGTCCCCGGATCGACATTGTCAGGGCAATCTTCACTGTCTGATAGATGAGCCGTCTGCAGAAATGTTTCAAAATCAAAATTTGGGTCTTCGGTGAAAGTGGCCATCGCTGCAAATTCTGCCTCGGTAGGTAGCGGAGGGGCAGAGGGAGTGGGCTGTACCACCTCTCTTGGTTGAGACTCCTGGAGATGGATTGTGATTGGTGCCACCGGGGCTTCCTCTCTAGTGGAGACTTCGGTAGTGGTTGCTGGAGGGATCAGGACTTGTGAAAGGGATCCACGCATTCTTTTTGCAGGCTGACTCCCTGACTTTCGCCCTTTAAACAACTCCAGATGTGCATACTTTAGGGCTCGAGCAACTGGCACATCATACGCCAGACATCTGTAGATGATTCTAGTCAACGCACAGCAACCATGTAGAGTGGGCTTCCTCACCCCCCGCTTGCCTGCCTCATATACCTGATCTAAGATCCATACTGGCATCTTAATGGGAAAGCTTCCGGTCTCTGCTAAATACGGTCCTATCTTCTTGTGAGGCTGAGTGAAACGGTCCTGAGCTGGAAATGCGAAGTGCTGGAGGCACATCCGCAGGGGTATGGCGATGTTGGGGGTGAGGGCGCACATGTCTTTGAGCTTCTTGACTCTATTGCTTTTCATTGATTCTGGTATCAGGGGGTCGCGATCTGAAGGCACATGAGTGCCATACATTTGAAGGGCTTCCCTGATTAATGTTACATTTAGTTCAAACTTCCTCATCTCCTCCAGATTAGATAAGGAGGGCACCCAGAATGTGCCTGAATGATCTTTATCCCCGGTAGGTTTCATCGTAGCAATCAAGTAGTAACACCTGAGGAAGTCAGGTTTTGGTAGAGCTGCACTGAAGTAAGTTTGCAGTCCTGCCTTTCGCCAGATCTCTTGAAGGGGAGCTGTATTTTGTAAGGTCTCAAATTCTCTTGAAAAGAATTGGAAGGTCCACCAAACCCCTCCACACTCCATCTTGGACTCCCAGATGTGGTCCGCGTCTCCCAAATCCCTTGGCATTTCATTGAACCAATGGGAGTGCCCTTTTACTCTTTCGGTTAGTCCACTGGGTGGATCTGGAATAGGAATCCTTCGCACATTCAAGAATTCTTCAGGCCTAGCTGTTGGAGGAGCTTCCACTGGCATGGCATCCCAATTGATAGGGGCACCAGATCCTGCCTGAGAGCTTGTGCCTGCCGCGGTTGTCATGAGAGTAGGTCGCTTATCTGCTGGAAGACGAAAGGCACATTAGTGTTGCATAGGAAACAAGATGTAATGGTGTTCCCTTCACAATACTAACATGACAATCCCGGAGGTCAGTGGTTAGTGGTGAGGTGTTTATGATATGTGTGAGTGGTGATTAAAGGTCAGTGTCATCCTAGATGCATACTTTGGTTATGCAATGGACTCGAAATGCTTCTGTGTTAGTGTGGACGGATTTACAGAATAAGGTCAGGGGGTTTAGTACACAGTTTAATTCTCCACACTTTGATACAGGAGTCGTAGCTCTTAGAGCTAAGGACAGGTGAAGATTTTGGTCTGAGTGTGTGATGTGGTTGGGACCTTGTGGGTACCCATTTCCAGACATTCCTGGGGTTGATGGGAGTGTGGACAGTGAGAGGTGTAGGTATCGTGTCACTTCCTGAGTTGTTGGCCAAGAGTGCTTGTGAGAGCTGCTTCATCCTTGTGCCTGTAGTTGAAGTAATTTGGGCTTGTAAGCTAGCCTTGGGCACCCATATCTGTCTAGCATTACGGATGGCCTTCATTGACCGCTTAGGAACCCAAATAGAGATGGTGTGCCTAGGGGTTATCCTAGGGGGCTTCTTAGCTTTGTTCCTTGATTGTGAGGCTCGTTTCTTGTCTCCTTGAGAATCTGTGATTGGAGCTGTGGGTCTCCCATCCTTGCGTATCCAGATCTGCTTCACGCCACGAGATGCTCCATGTTGCGCGGGTTGGCGCTCCTTCCTCTTGATCAGCGGTCTCCTTCGTATAGAGTGATGTTCGGTCCGTTCGTTTAGAATCTTCTTTGGATCAATTAGGAACTCCTTCTTGGCTCCTGAACCTTCAGTAAGATTGACATTCCTCTGCACCATAGAAGTTTGGACAAGCACAACGTGGTTATCTTCGTGTGGATTCCTGGAGGGACCAGGAGTTGTTGCATGTTCTATTGGTTTGAGTGCTTGATTTTCTAATTCAATCGTGAGACGACTCTGGCCTACCCAAGCCTGAAGAAGTCCACTTCTTAGGTTCAGGTTGACTGCGTGATCATAGATCCAGTCTTGGCCCAAGATAAGCGGTTCGGTCAGATCCTCGTCTTCACACACTAGCACTTTTACTGGCATGAGGACCTCTTGTATGTAGAGGGGAAGATCCACCTCTCCCATGCAGGGGGTTTCAACACCTCCTAATCCTATCAGATAGGCTTCTATGGGTTTTACCTCCAATTGCAGCTGCTGGCAATAAGAAAGCCGAACTGCACTTGTGGCTGCTCCTGAATCAATTAAAGCCCTCACACTTGTTGTGCTATCTCTTTGTCCTATTTCTAGGGTCACAAAAGGTCGTCGGTCCACTATCTTATGGATACGTTCACCTGAAGCCTCACACATGGCCATGTGATAGCCTGGAGACTCTTGAGTGTCCGTCATAGTCTGGTCCCTTCCTTGTCTCCTCAGCTTCATTCGTCGGATACGCTCTAAGGCCTCTGCCTGTGCTTCTTCTCGAATTCGTTTCTCCTCCTCTTTACGTTGTTTAGCAGTATTGAGTCGGCTTAGCATCTCCTCCGTGAGGGGTTCTTGATACAGCTTGACTCTGCACCCGCTAATATAGTTTGGGAGGACGTCCCCCTCCAAAGTGGCTAGTTGTACAGCTCCGCTCGTGGAGATCCTATTAATGATCATAGGTCCGTAGCCTCTCTTTTCTAGCTTCCTTGCGTGTTGTTTCAATGTGTAGACTAACACTAGATCTCCTGCTCTCAAGCCCTTATCCTTCACATGGGCATCAAAGTATGCCTTTTGCCGTTTCTTTGCAGCGTAGATACCTGCTGCTGCTCGTAGCCTTGTTTCACCTAAACGCTCTAGATCCAAGATCCTAGAGGACAACTCATGTCCATTCCACTCATGCTCTTGTGCTATTCTTAACGCTGGGATTAGGAAATCTAGTGGTAACACTGCATTCTGTCCGAAGACCATCTGAAATGGGGTGGCATTGAGTACCGTTTTGTAGGCAACTCGGTATGCCCAAACAGCATGGTGAAGTTGTTTGTCCCAATCAGAGCGTTTATTATTGACCAGTTTCGTCAATACGTTACACAGGATCTTATTCGTGCTCTCGGCTTGTCCGTTAGCTTGTGGGTGATAGGGTGCAGACTTCTTATGTACCACCATGAATTCTTGAAGGAGATTTTCAATGACCTCATTCAAGAAGTGCGTACCTCTATCACTAACCAACTCTATGGGTAACCCATATCTAGTGAATATATTTTCGAATAAGAACTTAGCCGTCGTTTGAGCATCATTCTTTGTCGTGGCTTTTACTTCCACCCACTTTGTAAGGTAATCAGTGGCTACAATAATGTATTCTGCATGGGAGTTCCTAGCTGGGGGGTTGATGGGACCTACAAAGTCTAAACCCCACTTTGAAAATGCACGACCTCCCATCATTGGCCTCAAGGGCATTTCATCTTTTCTTGTCGGATATTGGGCACGTTGGCATGTGTCGCAACTCTTCACATAAGTATGTGCATCCATATGAAGAGTGGGCCACCACAGTCCTGAGAATAGAATGGTCTTAATTACTCTGTCAGGCCCAAAGTGTCCACCTGCAACACCGCTGTGTGCCGTTTCTAAGACTTTCAGGTAGTCTGATTCATGTACGCACAGTCTTAGGTAACCATCCTTGCCTCTTCTATATAGGTTATCCCCTACTAAGGCATAGTCTTGAGCCTCTTGCTCCATGCTCCGTTTTCTTGCAAGACTAGCCTGATTGGGTAATGTTCCCGATCTCATGAACTCGACCAATGGAGCACTCCAATCGGGGATTGATGACACGTGATAGAGAGTGGCATGCTCCACTGGGGGTCTCTTCTGGCATACTGGACAATTGTGGATCCACTCTTGTATTTCTTTGTCCATGCTCGGCCAATACACTCCTAAGCGCTTTAGATTCTGCAATGTTCGCTGTTTAGAGTAGTGATTCCCTAGCAGTCCTTCATGGGCTTGTTGCAGCCAACTAGCATGTTCATCCTCCTCGACACAACAGGCTAACACTCCTTCTGTATCTTGCTTGTACATACTTCCAACCAAGATTTGATACTTTAATGATTTTACAACTTCCTCTTTGCTGGTTTTCACATTCTTATTTGCAGGCCCGAAGGTTAGGATTGGTACCAGCTTGTTTGCCCATTTAGGAACAACTTCTAAATTGAACAGATAAGCATCGGGCAATTCGTCAGACACTCCTTGCGGTGGCTCTCCTGAAGTGATGCGAGAAAGATGGTCTGCCCTAAGATGGGTTCTACCTTTCCTGACAACAACTTCAAAGTCGTATTCCATTAGTAAGAGAAACCATCTTACTAAGCGACCTGTATTGCAAGGTTTATTGACCAAATATAGTAGTGCTTGATGATCAGTGAAAAACTTGAACTTATTGGCCAATAGATAGTGTCTAAACTTCTTCACAGCATATATCATGCCCAAGCCTTCTCTCTCCGTTGTGGTGTAATTTCGTTCAGCTGCATTTAATTGCCTACTAGCATATGCTATCGGCAAATCTAGATTTCCTTCACCTGTTGGTTGTGCTAGCACACATCCTATTGCATGATTGGAGGCATCTACATGGACATGAAAGGGTTTGCTCCAATCCGGAGTAGTCAATATTGGTGCTGTGCACAAACGTCTCTTCAGCTCATTGAAGGAAGTCTCGCATTCCTCGTTCCATTCAAAATTCGTCAACAGCCCATAAAGAGGTTTAGCTATGATGGCATACATGTGGATAAATCTACGGTAATATCCACAATGGCCCATAAAGGCTTGTACCTCTTTCACATTTCTTGGTCTGGCCAACTCTGCTATTGCTCTTACCTTGTCTTCGTCTGTTGATATTCCATTCTTCGAAACAATGTGACCTAAGATCTTACCTTGGCGTACCATAAACACACACTTTTCTGGATTCAGACACACTCGATAATCTCTACACTTGTTGAAGATTTGCCTGAGTTCAGGGATGTGGTAACTTCTCTCTTGGGAATGAGCGCACAAATCATCCACATATACTTCTAAGCTCTTTCGCAAGAACTCTTTGAAGACATGACACATGAGTCTTTGGAATGTTGCAGGTGCATTAGTGAGCCCAAATGGCATCACACGGAATGCAAAGATTCCCCATTCTGTGGCAAAGGCCGTTTTGTGTTGATCTTCGGGGGCAATGGTTACTTGGTTGTAACCTGAAAATCCATCAAGGAAGCTGTAAACTTCCTTGCCTGCAACACGCTCCAAAAGATGTTCGGTGATGGGAAGTGGATAACTATCTCTAATCGTAGCGGCATTAACTTTTTTAAGGTTAATGCACACTCGCAATTTCCCATTCTTCTTGGGCACCACTACAATAGGGGACACCCATTCAGTGTGCTCAATCTCATAGATGAATCCGGCTTCAATCAGCCTGTCAATTTCCTCTTTTATTTTGGCCGCATAGTTGTCATTATATGTGTAGGGTTTTTGTTTGGTGGGCTTAGCATCAGCAGTCATCGGAATCGTGTGAGAGCAAATCTCTGGATCTACTCCTTTCAAGTCTCTATAATGCCATGCGAACACATCCCTATATTCCCTTAATAGAGCTACAAGCTCTACTTCTTCATCTGCACTTAGGTCGTCTCCTATGTACGTACATCGCTCTTCGTTCCCTTCAATGGTCACTACAATTTTTTTAGTCTTCTCTTTATTGTCATATGCTTCTCCTATCATGGCCTCTCTCTTAGGCATTCGTACCAAAATTTTTCGGTCTTCCACTTCATATTTCTTGAAATTTTCTGGTACTTCAAACAATGATTCTTCCTCTTCTTGTCTCACTACTTTCCTTTTCTTTTTCTTTTGACCTCCTTCACTTCCTTTCTTTGCACTTATCGTTTTAATACTCGCAAGGGGTTCTTCTTCCTTTTGGGTTAACACCCCTAGGTCTTCTAAGTAATGTTCCTCTGAGTCAAAGTATGTATCCATCACAATGGATTCTAGATCATCGTCATTCTCTTCTTCTCCTATGAACTCACTAGGATCACACTCTTCCAACAAGGGCTGACACATGAACACTGAAATATCGTAACCCTCCTCATCGCAATGGGGTGTCCATTGTTCCTCATTGACTGCAATGTCCATGGTAGCTAAGATTTCTGCCCAACCATGAGGCTCAAATTCCTCATCAGGAAATATCATCGGAGTATAGGCTGGGTCTTTTATTGGTCTATCTCCTGGGGGAGCTCCTTCTTCTCTCGCTTTTCGGCGCTTTTCCTCTTCCTCCGCGACCTTGCACATCCACAAGTGAGTATCTTCATGCAACTAGGATGGTTTCGGTGAACTTCCAGAATGCACGGAGATAGAGTCTTCTTTCGCTTTGTGGATAGGATTCCACTGTAGGGGTGGTACATCTCTGAAGGTGTGATCCTTCAGATTGACCTTGGTGGTGACCCCTAAGTGCTGTAAGTACAAGGAGTTGGTTCCCCAATCTTGTACTATTTGTAATTGTCGTAGGAAGGGTCTTCCTAGGATCATCTCGTAAACATTATTCTTCTCAAAGTCACATATGGCAAACGTATGTTCAAACTCTACACCACAAGTGGTTAGAGTTATCCCTTCAAGCAATCCGAGAGGTCTTTCAAAATGACCATCTGCCATTTGAAGTTTCATTCTCGTTGGCCTTAAGGTGGGTTTGCCCCATCGCTTCCACAGGGAGGTAGTCGCAATAGCAACACCCGCCCCCGAATCCACAATTGCTTTGGTTGTGTAACCTTGATAGGTGATCGGAAGATAAGTGTTACCTTCTTCACCTTCACTCATGTCTCCTATCTTGTCGAGAGGTACCTCGGGTACCTTTTGTTTAGCGCTTAATTTTGGTGCATTGGAATCAAGTTCTGGGACCTGATCCTTCACATGATTCCAGAGCTCCGGTCTTGCCTTGAGGAGTTCCTCTACAGTGAGGTGACATTGAACCTTAGTGTTCTTCACAACATCAGTGTTCCTGGGAATCACTGAGTCTTCATTTCTTACCAATATCGTGGGAGCTCTGATCTGGAGAGATTCAGATTCCCAGGGGCCTGTGAACTGAGGCAACTCTCGTAAAGAGTTAGGTTCAAAATCTAATCTCTCATCCTCTTGTTGCTCTGCTTGATCCCCATAGATAGAGGGAATGTCTTGGGGAAATTGATCACGAAGATCATCAATCTCCGAAATGGGAGGGGAATCACCCTTCTCTTTGGCCCATTTCTCTTCTTGTATTTCCCGCAAGAACTCTGGAGAATACTGTTGTATTGAAGGAGGTATTCCAGCATCCGTAGAATTAGGAACATAAGCTACCATGTGTGGTGAGCTTCCTCTTTCAATAACTGGTTGAGCCTGAGGAGGTAAAGAAACTTGTGATTTGTTTACCAACTGCTCTAATCTTTCTAGTAAGCCTTGGAAATGCAAATCCGGCTTGACAGAGTTCGTCTGATTGAACTTTTGGCTAGTCTCAAGTATAGCTTGAGCTTGTTCTACCAGTTTCATGCACATCTTCATCCGTTCAATCTCTAAGTCGGCTCTAGGGTAACTTCTGTCTAGGTTTACAGCTGTTGGCCCTTCTTGAAGTCGAGCCTGGTAGGCTTTAAACATCATGTCCAAGCCTTCAGGAGTGGGGTCAGCTAATACTGATCCTACTCGGGGTGGTGGGTGGGTTACGAGGGGTGTGTTAGAGGGTGGAGAAATGGAGGGTGATGGGGATGGTAGTGGTGGAAGTGTGTGGGAGTGCGGTTGAGCTGTGATTTCTGTGATTTTTGCCTTGGTTTCCCTCACGCTTTCTTCAAGTCCATTTATCTTTTTTGCCCATTGTCTCTTCATTCTTTCACGACTATCCCTCCAGGCGCTAGTCCTCTTTTTGGGTATGCTCTCTGTTGCACTCACCTCGGGGCTCTTTTCCTGAACAACATCTTGGTGTCGTTGAAGTGCCTGGGCTCTTGTGATCACCTGCACAGGTGCAGTGGAAGTCACACTCCCTGTGGAGTCTACAACTAACCCAACAACATTGATAGGAGTGATTTTAGGCATGTTATTAGGGTTCTTTGGGCAATCTCGTAGGAGATGTTCTTTCCCGCAGTCTTGACAGAAGCCCTGAATGGTTATTGGTTGAGGCTGTGTGGGGGCAGGCAGTGGACAATCACGTATAAGGTGATCTCCCTGACATCTGAAGCATGGTCCTCTAGGAAATGGAGGTCGTATCTGCCTAGGTTGAGGTCTAGAGTTGGGGTTTGTGTACATGACATTAGAATACTCCGGTTCCCCACTATTTTCACTTGGGTCCTCATAGTAGTATGACTCGTTATGCTCGGGTGACTGCATGTAGTAAGCCTGTGGGCTATCAATATGTGTGGAGTCAAAACTATGGTCACTTGGATCACTGTCTGATAGCAATGGGGTGACTGGAACTATGGCTCTATTCGGATTTTCTTCAATAGATGCATATTTCACTGGGATCACATTGGTTGGAGCAGGGGGTTGCTGCACTAGGACTGGTTGAGGTCTCTGCTGCCCTTGATAAGGTGGCTGATAAGTTTGTTGTGGTCTGTTGTATTGTGGTGATGGGTACTGATTCTGGTACCTACCATGTTGTGGATATGGCTGAGGATAATTTTGCCTAACAGTTTGTTTGTTATATGGGCAGTCTTGTGCCGTGTGATTGGTGTACCTGCGCTCTATGGTGCAGTACTGGCTACTAGGATTCACCTGAGGTTGGGCCATAATGGGGCATACACTTGCCATATGTTCACCGCCACAATTGTAACACCGCTTAACTGGGGCAAATCTTGGAATTTGCTTGCTAGAGACACCTAGTTTTTGGGCTACCTTCTCTGCAAGTTCCTCGATGGATGTGGATTGACCAGATGTCGGTTTACTAGAGCTGTCAAAATCCTTATAGATTTTTGATAGTTCTAACTCCTCACCTAGATTGTCCTCAATGTCTATGCACATGCGCACGCACTCCTCTATCGTTCTAGGGTCCTTCAGGTACACATATGACCTGAGCTTAGTGCTCAATAATCCGTCTAGGAACAAGGCCACTTGTTTGGCTGGTGTGGGTAACTCCGGCATAGGACATCTCTCCAGGTACTGTCTAAATCTTCTTCCAGCTAGTCTGACCGTCTCTTGAGGTGTTTGTTTGAAGCTATGAATTAGTGAGGAGGTGTTATGCCTGATTCCACTCTTAGAAAACTCCACAATAAATGCCTCCAAGAGTTGGTCTATGTTTCTGAAATGCCTCTCATTCAGTGGTTGGAACCACGTAAGGGCAGTGTTCCTAAGGGTCAGACCGAAAGCATTATATTGTGTGAATAGGTCCTCCACTTGTTCAGCTTTCAACACTTGTCGAAATTCTGCCACATGGTCATAAGGGTCTCCCGTGCCATCGAAATAATTCTTCATGGACTTCACAAGTTGGGTTGGTCGTAGGGTCCTAGTGTGTTCTCTCGGCCTTGGCAAAGGAAAATCATCAATGTCCCGGTGATTCCATGGGGTTCTATGTCTCTCAGGTTCTACTCTATTCCTTTCTGTTCCCGTTCTTTCTCTTCCCAGGGAGTTGACAAAACTTACCTCAGGTTTGTCTCTACCTCTATCTCTTTGAGCGCCATGAGCTTGGGAGGTCCCAGCTCCTTGATGACCAAAGGACACATTAGACCTTGGTCGGGGAAAAACAAATTCACCCTTCCAAGTGTAGGCATGTCTGCCCTGCTCAGTGACCACGAAGATTCTCTCTGATGCAGTGTCTAGGTAGTTACTTGGCCTGGACTATCAGGGTCTTTAAACTCGTAGATCGTGAGGGTATTCCCCTCCTGAGGTTGAGAAGTTCTATATCTCCAAAAAGCCTCATCGGTTTCCCGATTTAAAAGCAGATCTATGCTTTTGTTATCTTGTGGAATCCACTCACGAGTCATGATTCTGGTCAAGACAGACTTACCACGGGGGGTTCTTGGCTCTCTCTCTAAGTTCCCTTGCTCTATGTCACCCATGTCGGTCTCCGCAATCACATTTCCCAACTCATCAGTTCTATCAGGAAGAGTGGTGACTACATACATAGTCCCCTCTTTATCTAGGTATGCTCCATTCTCAAACTTGACTACCGGGTGGTCTAATCCATGGGTTTGATCGGGGTTCTTAATCTGGACCACCAATCTTCTCAGTCCGTCTTTGTAGATGCGAGCACCTAGACGATTCGTCCTGATATATTCCAATTGCGTCTTATAAGGCCCTTCTGGCTTCTCTATGTAAGCCAACCCTGAACTACCTACTGATCTCTCCATGTGATAGGACGTCTCAGAATCACTTGTTTCTGATCTGGCAGTGTATGGGTAATCACTCAACTGCTGGGCCCAAGACCTGGCAGTGTGATTGACACTAGCTTCAGAAGATCTGAGGCTTTGTCTGTCTCGGCCTAAGTGTCTGCCTGATCTAAGGTTCATAAGCCTGATTTACTCACCCCCTGGAACCCAAGCACACTCTCGTTGCAGGCTGATTTTGCACCAATCACTTTGTTCTTTTTAGTTGAATAGTATGTTTATGGTCTTGTCTGAAATTGTGTCGTCTGGAGTACTTAAATGAATTTCCGCACTTGATGAGTGATCGATTCCCGTTTACCTTTTTGTCCCTTAGTGTTTTCGCACTTAAGACCTATTTATTTTCTTGCACTTGGTTGATTAATTCTCTTGGACTTAATTCGTGCCTAACGTTGCCCTAGTTCATTACCACACCTAAGTCGTACTTAGCCTAGGCTAGGAATTGACAAAGGAGGGTTATGAGATCTTCCAACCTCAATCAGCTGGTTGACCCGACAGCTATGCAAGCCCAGGAAGCCTTCTCCCAGGCCCGGTACTCACCCTTGCTAGCTTGCTTTGATTGCCTTGAGTGCCCACAAAGTTCCTGCAAAAACTCACCAGTTAGTATAGCTTTATTGCCACAAGTATTTGAAAGACCCGCTTCAATAATTTTAACCCCCTTGGGTAGCTCACTGTACCCCCTCTCTCTGAGAATCACTTAGTCTCACCTATCTCTGGTTTCTATGCCTTTTGCCCCCTACCAAGGTTCTAAGTTATACCAATATGTCAAAATTCAAGCTCAACTACCCTTTCATTCACTCAAAAATTAACTCTCATTTTTCATGCGTTAATGGTCGGGTATCGCGATAGGTCGGGTCGGGGTGTCGCGATAGCTGGGAGTGTCGCGATACCTCGAAGTGTCGCGATAGGTGGGAGTGTCGCGATACCTTGGGGTGTCGCGATAGCTCGGAGTGTCGCGATACCTTGGGGTGTCGCGATAGCTCGGAGTGTCGCGATACCTTGGGGTGTCGCGATAGCTCGGAGTGTCGCGATACCTTGGGGTGTCGCGATAGCTCGGAGTGTCGCGATACCTTGGGGTGTCGCGATACCTTGGAGTGTCGCGATAGCTCGGAGTGTCGCGATACCTCGAAGTGTCGCGATAGCTCGGAGTGTCGCGATACCTTGGGGTGTCGCGATACCTTGGGGTGTCGCGATAGCTCGGAGTGTCGCGATACCTTGGGGTGTCGCGATAGCTCACGGGGTGTCGCGATAGCTCAGGATATGGTGAATTTTCCTGTTCTATCTAGGGTTCCTAGGAGCTCTAGGCCTGCGCAATGCCGTGGTGCACTCAGAATCGTGAGAAGTCGAGATTTTCGGAGTGTCGCGATAGCTCGAGCTCAACGCCTCGGGAACTGTGCAAACAATTTCTGTACCTGCTGAGCTTGCTGGAGATGATGATGGAGCTGCCACCTGCAAGAAACATGCAAAAAACGCACAAATACAAGCACTCACGATCGCTCTCTCTCAAACTCGCACACAACAAATGAGGGAAAGAAAAGGAAGAGGGGATATGTAGTGGGGAAGGAGGTGGAGGTGGAGATGGAGAAGGAGGTGAAGATGAAGATGGAGATGGAGAAAAATCAGAAATTTACCTACTACTTACCATTCCAACGCGTCCTCTCTACGTCTTACCATCACACGCTCGTCCTCAAAGCTCGATCCCCGGCAACGGCGCCAAAATTTGGTGTAGCTCAGTGATGAGTAGCACCTCCTTTAATGTCAATCCGGGAAGACATGAGGATGGTATGAAGACCACGAGCAAGTGGAAGCACAAGTGCGTGAGTGAGAAGCACACAAGCATGCACACACATACACACACACGCGCACACACAGTAAGAACAAAGAGAGTAAGACAATGGAATCACTTCTATTGCAAGAAAGTTCTCATACAAGCTCAAACTACAAGAAGCTAACCCCCAAAATGAGCTCTCTAGCTCTATTTATAGTTCTTGACTAGCTTTGGCCCTGTTCAGACCTAGTGTCCGGCCTAGTTAAAAATTAGGTTCCGGGGCTTATTTGAGGGCCCAAACGAGATCTAAAAATTATGAAAATTGACAGGCAACTACATCTAAGGCTCCCCAAGCTCGAGGACTCCTCGGCTTGTACAAAATGGAGCTACAAAAAGGTGAAATGATATTTACAAGGGTTCGTAGTGATGAGAATCACTTTAGAATGATGTGGGGGTTTTGAAAAAAATGAGGGTTGCCTCAGTGCTAGATCTTCATGTGTGTCCATACTTGCTTCTTCCCGCATCCTGTCAACAACATATGAGGAAGCAAAATGAAAAGAAGAGTGTACTCACAAAAGAAAGAGTGTGAGAGACTCAAAGTGTGTAGTCCAAGAAATGGGTAAAATCACATGGATTAGAAATGAGCTTGCCAAGAGCATGGAGTAGTCTCCTCAAGCTTCTAACCAAGTACAAATGGTGGAGAGGCCCTCCTTATATAGATTAGGGAGGGGCTCTCCAAAGTACATCTCATATGGGGTAATTCCCCTTAAAGGAGGACGAATACAATGGTAGAAGAAAATGGCAAGGTACCAAAATACAAAAGAGATACAATATAAAATGGAAATAAACTAGAAATGGAGTGCCTCCTAGATACAAAATGGAGATGCACTCATGCGGATACAAATGATGATGTAGGAGCAATCATGTCATCAACAACCCCTCTGTAGCTCCATTTTGGAATAGCTAAATGCTACAGAGGTCCACCAAGCATTAGAGTGGAACAAGAGGTAGAGCCTTCACAAACATGTCTGACAGGTTCTCTTGAGAGGTACACAGCTCTAGAGTAATCTCCTAAGAGATGAGCTTCTCACAGATGTTTTTCCACATAAATTACAGCTAAAATTTTTTTATGAACTATTGGATCCTTGCTTGGATGAATTAGTAGTATTATGACTAGCATGTTTTCCTTTGTGGAAGGGTCCCTTAGCCTTCATTGTTGTCTCTTGTGAGGAAACCAACTTTTCTAGCGAGTCATGGAGGAGCAAAAGTTGATGAACCTCTT
The DNA here is from genome assembly GCA_020310875.1 of Ceratopteris richardii. Classification (NCBI taxonomy): domain Eukaryota; kingdom Viridiplantae; phylum Streptophyta; class Polypodiopsida; order Polypodiales; family Pteridaceae; genus Ceratopteris; species Ceratopteris richardii. Next base: position 82,535,706 of record CM035425.1, on the reverse strand, counting down.
GCCAAGTTAGAACTTGGCCCCGATTATAAAGGTTGGTTACAAATGTCTCGTATGATCTAGGGAGCTCATTGAGAAGGCAGATGGTCATATCTTCACTTGAGACTTGGCAGCCACATAATGCTCGCTTATGTTGATAGTCTTGAAATGTGCCAGTAACTTTGGAAATAAGACCATGGGGCTCAATGGATAGGTTATGAAACTCTACATCTAAGGTGTAAATCTTTGAGGGAGTTTTGTCTTCATACGAATCTTGGATTATCTTCCAAGCTTCAGAGGAGGTTTAACAAGAGGTAATATGGCCTTTGGTTAACTCATCACAAGCTAGAAGTAATCGACCTAAGGCTCGCTTTTCCTTTACATTCCACACATTCCAGGCTCCTAGATTGCTTTCCTTATCGGGCCCTTGTTCTGTTCCTTCAACTACCTCATACAAGAGGTTTGTATAGAGGTAGGCCCTAATGGTGTCCTTCCATAGATTGTAATTTGTGCCATTGAGTATTTCATCTCTCGACATGAATATTGGCATAAAGGAGGATACATACAATTGACTTGAGGACATTGCATTCAAAATCGTTGACATGGTCACTATCAAAATAAAGTTGCAACACTTGCAAAAGTTGGTTCTCAAAATTTAATTGGGGTAGGGGGCTTAGATTAGCCCTACACTTGCACCAAAAATGAAGTAGACACCTTGGAGAGTGGCAAGGGGCTAAGAATAGCCCTGCAATTGTAAAAGTCGAGACAATTCCACGCAAAAGGAGGGCTTAGAGTAGCCCATTACACTCCAAATAGCCGTAGATTAGGCTTGAGACTCCAAGAAGCTTGTGGGTAGGCTTAGACTAGCCTCCAACCCACAAAAGCACACACAGACGATCCTCTTCTTATAATTTTTAAGTTACAAGAAGGGTAGTTAGTGCCAAATGGTGTGCTTAAGAATTGTGAGCTAAGCCCTTGTGAAAAAAAAAATGAGTGCCAATCAAAGTGCCCAATTTGGGATTGAAAACCCTTGTAAAGGTACAAAATAAACCTCTACTAAGGGAGAATACAAAGGAGCATCCTTAGTGGTAAAAGTGTGCCATTGATTGATGCAGCAACTAACGGTTGGACCCTTGGAAAAATTACACACTAACTCTTTGAGCAATGCCAAAGTGAGTGTAAAAATTAAGGATGGGATACAAAGGTAAAATTTTGTGGATTACAATGATGAGCTTAGGTCGCTTGAAGGTTTCAACTATAAATGAAGATGAGTGTATCCAATGGAGATAAACATGCAAGACTTTTATGCTTGCTGCTCCGAAATATAATGCCTGATAGAATATGAATTGGAGAGTAGAAATCCGTTATAATGAACTATTATTCAACACAAGCTTTACCGAAAAAATGGGACCATCAGTCCACCACCCTTGGACAAATTTGGGCTCTCTATATTAAGTGTCCACAAGGAATGCAGAGTACAACATGTGAATTGTCAAATGCATTGTCATCACATATTGTGTCACATATAATGCACAAATTAAATGAACTAACTAGATTCCACATCAGCCAATTACGGGCACGGCTATTAGTTCTCTTCTCTCTCTTTAAGGTGAGACATTTTTTTGTTCGCAATCAACTAATACACAATTTCTCGCTCGTTCTTCCTCTCTACAATAGTGTGGTGTTAAAAAATCTGAGAGATTAATCTCTCTTTCTCTGTCTATATATATATCTCTCTCTTTATCTTGCATGAGATGCTTGTTGGTGCAAATACCAAGCCTACACATTTGGCTAGAGTTTATGTGCAACTAATTGAAGTTCCATGGGAACCATTGCTATGAAAGCATTTACTTTTTACCATTTGTAAAAGTCTATTTGACTTGGATGAATATTTATAGCTACCACTAAACTCGTGGAGTTTGTAAGATGGAAAAGCAACAACTTTATTTGGAGAGAATATCTCCTAGATCAGAGGATCACTTTTAGTCAGATCCAATGAAGAATTCAAATTCAAAATTCAAATGACTCATCTATAAAAGATAATTGAAAAACTCACAGGACAGATCACTTCAATCCCGAGTTATTGTTGATTACATTGTAAGAGAGTGAGGCTCACTTCATAGCCTTCACCACTCATTATCATTAGGCATTGATTACTATGCCAATGATCATGTACAACATCGTCTTCTAATACAATAGATCAATACTTTCATCTATGGTCTCTCTGTCATAGTTACTCAAAACAGTCATTTTGTACTGCTCATATCTTAGTCATTCCTTCACTATTTTCAATGTTCTTTAGCTTTTTGGAATCCGCTCCAAGTCCTCTACATGCTTACAAATTTTGAAGATAATCCATTTAGAAAATTTGGAGAAGAGCGCATCAAAGTACCTACTAGTCAAACTCTACACAGTTCCTAAAAAATCGAGGGTAATGATTTGATTGCTAAATTGATTGCTCTGTGTATAATGCATCATTTTAAATGATTCCACTTGGAATAATTAGCTCACTAAGTTATTTTTATATATCCAAAAGGAAGTTTCTAATTTCTACTGTACTGGAAGCATTGAGCTTAACAAACAATAGGTGTGTGAACAAAAATAAAAGGTTTTCATTGATCCTTCAACTTGGAAGTAGTCTATCTTGAATTAATCATTTCTCACATCATTTCCAAAGTACATAGGCACTTGTTTAGTGTCATTGGAAAGCTAAGAGGGCCTACAACTCAACTCAAGGGCTGGTACAAAGCAAGGATTGGCAGTACCTACTCATTTCTTGGAGTGTCCATCCATCTTTCCCAACAGTGGTATCAGAGCAAAGCTAAGGTAAAATGGGAGATGGTTTTCCTTCTTTCATTGATAAATTGGACAGGAACAACTACCAAGCATGGTCCTTGAGAATGAAGACATACTTGCAAGGAAGGAGTCTCTATGGATATATCTCAGGAGATGAGAAGATGCCCATTTTCAGAAGCAAAGGACAACCTACAAGAGAGGAGCATGAAAGACTCAATACATGTTGTGCCAAGGATGCATTAGCAAGGTCATACTTACTTAACTCAATTTCTGATTTTCTTCTTCCACACATTAGGAACTGTAAGACATCCCAAGAGACTTTGGAAACATTGTCTTCATATTTCTCTTCCAACACAAGGGCTAGGAAGAACCAATTGTGGATTGAGTTTACCACTCAAAGAAAGCAACCTAAGCAAGGCATCTCAGAGTATGTGACCAAAGTCAAGGATATAGCTGATCAATTGGCAAGCATAGGAGAAGAAATTGAAGAGGAGCAAATTGTAAGACAAGTAATCAATGGTATTAAAGCAGATGACAAATGGGAGAGCTTCACCACTGCCATGGGCTTGTACATGGACATGCAGATTCCAGACCTTACCACACTCATGCGACAAATCTTCACCCATGAAGCCAAGCTCAACAAGAATGGAGATTCATCAAGAGGTAATAACTCTTCTGCCCTAGACACAGATAAAAGTAAGTCTAAAGAGAAAGGAAAAAACAAGAAGATTGAGGATGAAGGAGCTACTTCCCAAGCCAACTATGCAGGGAGAGGTAGAAACTCAAGAGGAAGGGGCAGAGGAGGTAAGCAAGGTAGGGGGAGACCTTATAACTCCTCACCATGTAATATTTGTGGATTGTCAAATCATACCACAGATGAGTGTTACATGAACTTCAAGAATCAGAGAGGTAGAGGATTTCAAAGAGGTGGATATACACAGTCAAGAGGAAGATTCAATCACATCAAGGCTACAATAACAACTACAATAACAACTATAATAAAAACTACCAATGAGGCTACAAATCAAGGAAAGATTACAACAACTATACACAGGAGCAAGAAGATTCTCTTCTGATTATGAACATGACTTCAATACTAGGTATAAATGATGACCATCTCTTTTACATTGACTCAGGATGCTCAAACCATGTGGCAGGCAATGTAGCTCTTCTCTCTGGCCTTAAGGAACCAAAGGGTAAGCATCAGGTACAAACAGGTGATGACACCAAGCACTCAGTGATCAAGGTAGGAAATGTTAAAACCTCTCATGGAAATAAGAATCTGTTGAGCAGAGATCTATATGTACCTACAATTACCAAGAATTTGATGAGTGTTGGACATATTGTGGAAAAGGGTTTGCAGGTCAGGTTCAACAAATATGGAGCATTTGTGGAGGATCCCCAGCAAGGGTTCAAGATAATTTCCAAAGGAGAATTCACCTTTGAACTTGAGGATACAAGGAATATTGCACTTTATAATTACAAAGACTAAACACTATCAAAACTTGAAATTTGGCATAAGAGATTAGGGCATATTGGTGAGAGAACTCTAAAGCCAATATGTAGAGATCAATGTGTGATTGGGATACCTAATGTATCCAAGCAACACATGATCTATAAGTGGTGCTTGTCAGTTTGGAAAATCTCACAGGTTACCCTTCTCAAGGAAAGGCTACATGCATGAGGACTACCTAGAGCTTGTCCATACAGATGTATAGGGACGAAGTAAGGATCCCTCAATTTCTGGATCAAGGTATTATGTATCTTTCATTGATGATTTCAGTAGGTGCACAATCTTATATTTTATGAAACACGAAGATGAGTATTTCTTTGCTTTAAAAAGTATCTTGCACTTGTTGAGAACCAAACAGCAAGAAGTCTAAAGAGACTAAGGTCAAATGGAGGAGGTGAGTGCTTCTCAAATGATTTTGATGCATTCTTGCAGGATAGAGGAATCAAGAGAGAAATTACAACAAGGTATACCACTAAGCAAAATGGGGTAGCAGAGAGGAGAAATAGAATAATTGTTGAAACAGCTAGGTCAATGTTAAATGAGAAAAAATTACCTAATTACTTGTGGGCAGAAAGTGTATCTACTACCACTTATCTTGTAAACAGGCTGGCATCAAAATCTTTTGATGGAATGACCCCATATGAAGCATGGCATGGTAGAAGACCTTCACTTGATCATTGCAAGATCTTTGGATGTGTTGCTTATGTGTATATCCCTTCTCAAATCAGAGGTAAGCTAGAACCTAAGGCAGAAAAGTGTATCTTCATAGGGTATGACTTGAATCAGAAAGGATGCATGTTCTACAATCCTTCCAACAAAGGATTTATGGTCAATAGAGATGTTGTCTTTGATGAGAATGACTCTTGGTTTGAAAGTGAATGCAGGAAAGTAAAGCTACCTTATGACTTGGAAGAGGAATTTCCAAGCCTCACTAAGAAGGAACCTAATCAGATTGAAGACATCAATTCAGATGATGAGGACATCATCAACTTAGAAGAATTGAAGGCATGGAAGTCCAAGGGCAAAGTCAAAATGAAGAAGTTATAGGATATACCTGAATCATCCAACCAAGCAATCAGAAGATCACAAAGGGAGAGCAAGAAGCCAATCAGATATGGGTATGAAAATTCTTTAGTTACTAAACACTCTATTTATCTTGCAAAAGACTTGTCATTTGAAGAGCCATCATCATATGAAGAGGCAAATACTAAGGTAGAATGGAAGGAAGCTATGGATGAAGAGATTGAAGCACTCAAGGAGAATGATACTTGGGAGCTAGTGCCAAAGAAAGATTCTATGAAGGTAATTGGTTCTAGATGGATCTATAAGATCAAGAGGAATTTTGATGGATCAATAAGCAGGTACAAAGCTAGACTTGTGGCTAAGGGTTTTGCACAAACCCAAGGAGTTGATTATGAAGAAACCTTCTCACCTCTGGCCAAAATGCCAACCATCAGGGTACTGGTAAGTGCGGTTGCATCCAAGAATTGGAACATGTATCAATTGGATGTAAAAAATGCATTTCTGAATTGATCGATTTCAGAGGAGGTGTACATGTCTCAACCCCCTAGCTATGAGGATCCAAGCAAGGTAACATATGTGTGTAAATTGAACAAATCTCTTTATGAAATTGAAGGAGGCACCTAGGGCATGGAACCATAGGCTAACAACATATCTTCAGGATCAAGGATTCATCATGAGTAAAGTAGATACTTCTCTATTTGTTAAGAGGAGTAATTCATAGGTGATATATCTATGTATATATGTTGATGATATCATACTCACAGGTAATGATTCTAATGGCATCAAATAGATTAAGAATCAAATGATGCAGGAGTTCAAAATTAGTGACCTTCGATCACTAAAGTATTTCCTTGGACTTGAGTAAGTCAATACTAACTCTGGAATTTATATTACTTAGAGAAAGTATATACAGGACATGTTAAAAAAGTTTCATTTGCAGGATGCCAAGGTAGCAAGCACTCCAATGGGGATAAACCAAAAGTTAAATGCTCATGAAGGTGATATGCTTGAGAATATTGCAAGTTACCAAAGCATAGTGGGAAGTTTGAACTATGCTACATTGACAAGGATTGATATTGCTTATGGAGCAAGTGTCTTAAGTCAATTTATGCACAAACCTAGGGCACCTCACTTGGAAGCTGCCAAGAGGATGTTGAAATGCCTTAAGGGCACTCAAAATCAAGGATTATACTTTCCTTATACCTCAGATTTGGACATCAAGATATATTCAGATGCAGATTGGGCAGGTTGCAAAGATGACAGAAGGAGTACCTCAAGCTATCTATCTTTTGCAGGTGATAAACCTATATCATGGTCTTCAAAGAAGCAACCTACTATTGCTTTGTCTTCTATAGAGGCAGAGTATAGAGGATTGGCCAATGCTACTCAAGAGGCCATATGGATCAGATTATTATATACAGATTTAGGTTTGCATACTACATCTCCAATTATTTTTGGAGATAATAAAAGCTCACTACATCTTTATCATGATAGGACCAAGCATATAGAGGTCCCCTATAATTATGTGAGAGAGAAGCTATTGAGCAAGGAAATTCAATTGGCATATGTATCAACTAATATGCAATGTGCGGATTTATTGACTAAAGCATTAGATGGTACAAAACTTTGCAGGTTTAAGTCTATGATTGGATTGCAGGACATTCAAGAAGAGTGAAGAAGAAGAAAAAGCCAAGATGTTTGCCTTGAGGGAGAGCTGTTGGTGCAAATACCAAGCCTACACATTTGGCTAGAGTTTATGTGCAACTAATTGAAGTTCCATGGGAACCATTGCTATGAAAGCATTTACTTTTTACCATTTGTAAAAGTCTATTTGACTTGGAGGAATATTTGTAGCTACCATTAAACTTGTGGAGTTTGTTAGATGGAAAAGCAACGACTTTATTTGGAGAGAATATCTCCTAGATCAGAGGAACACTTTTAGTGAGAGCCAATGAAGAATTCAAATTCAAAATTCAAATGACTCATCTATAAAAGATAATTGAAAAACTCGTGGGATAGATCACTTCAATCCCGAGTTCTCGTTGATTACATTGTAAGAGAGTGAGGCTCACTTCATAGCCTTCACTACCCATTATCATTAGGCATTGATTATCATGCCAATGATCATGTACAACATTGTCTTCTAATACAATAGATCAATACTTTCATCTATGGTCTCTCTATCATAGTTACTCAGAATAGTCATTTTGTACTGCTCATGTCTCAGTCATTCCTTCACCATTTTCAATGTTCTATAGCTTGTTGGAATCAGCTCCAAGTCCTCTACGTGCTCCCAAATCTTGAAGATAATCTATTTAGCAGATTTGGAGAAAAGCATGTTGAAGTAACTACTGGTCAAACTCTATAGAGTTCCTAAAAAATCAAGCGTAATGATTTGATTGCTAAATTGATTGCTCTGTGTATAGTGCATCATTTTAAGTGATTCAACTTGGAATCATTAGCTCATTAAGTTAATTTGATATCTCCATAAGGAATTTTTCTAATTCCTACTGTACTGGAAGCGTTGAGCTTAACAAGAAGCAGGTGTGTGAACAAAAATAAAAGGTTTTTATTGATCCTTCAGCATGGAAGTAGTCTATTTTGAATCAATCATTTCTCACATCATTTCCAAAGTACATAGGCACTTGTTTAGTGTCATTGGAAAGCTAAGAGGACCTACAATGCAACTCTGAAGCAAAAAAGTACTGGTACAAAGCAGGCATTGGCAGTACTACTCATTTCTTGGATTGTCCATCCATCTTTCCCAACAATGCTATAGTTATTTCTATTCTATTTCCCTTTAGAACCACAATCGAGTGTTGTGGGTGGATGCTAGCACTACGAGCCTGCCCTTGATCTCTCTTCATTATAGAGAGGGTGCAAACGATGCCAGCCTCCATCTGTACCATAGTTAAAGTGTTTATAAACACTTCCAAAACTTCAAGATCTCATGGAAACTCCACAAAATATCATCAAATGAACATATGAGGACCACAAAGAGGGTAGGAGGGAGGGGAAAAAGGGGTTAAATCATGTGAAAATAATGGATGAAAGAAAGGGTGGGAGGGTGGGCAAATGGGAAAAATGAGGCTCCAAAGAGCACAAAATTGATGGCAAGAGCTTCTCTCAATGAGGAGAAAGGAAAAACCACCAATACACAAGCACCCCCACCACCACCAAAAAGACCACCAAGACCTCCACCGAGTGCTCTGATACCATGTAGAGAGTACACGTGCAGAAGCAAAATGAAAAGAAGAGTGTACTCACAAAAAAAAGAGTGTGAGAGACTCAAAGTGAGTAGACCAAGAAATGGGTGAAATCACATGGATTAGAAATTAGCTTGATAAGAGAATGGATTAGGCTCCTCAAGCTTCTAACCATGTACAAATGGGGGGAGAGGCCCTCCTTATATAGATTTGGGAGGGGCTCTCCAAAGTATATCTCACGTGGGATAATTCCCCTTAAAGGAGAATGAATACAATGGTAGAAGCAAATGGAAAGGTACCCAAATACAAAAGAGATACAATATAAAATGGAAATAAATTGGAAAAAAATTGGAAATAAAATGGAAATGGAGTGCCTCCTAGATACAAAATGGAGATGCACTCATGCGGATACAAATGTAGATGATGCAGGAGCAATCATGTCATCAACACATAGCACATGTAAAATGGATCTATAATGGAGTTACAAGAATATTAGTTATTCATTCCTATGACAGAGAGTGGAGACATGATACCATAGGATAGTTGATACATGATACCATCAGATAAGGTGGACTTGACACCATCCAGAAGTGTTGACATAACACTATCATAGGTGATATAGTTGAAACCATCAAGGATGCCCTAGGTGACACTATCAGAAGAGCTTTAATTGATACTATCAAAAGAGCTTTGGGTGATAGCATCGTAGGTGCATGTTAGCAGCAGGAGTGGCCAAGGAAGCTTAAGAAAACAAGGGAGTCTCAGGTAAGAAGGCCAACAAGAAAGTAAAGGATTAGATACAAGATTGAATAGGAAAGGAAATCAACATAGATCAGGTAGAGAATAGGCCTATCAAATTTTCCAATATAATTTCCATCAAAACAATGATTTTTATCACTACACATCGTTGTAAAAATCTATTTTTGGTAGTTTCAACTCCATTTTCTACAAGTCAAGGGTCCTCAAGATTTAGGAGTATTAGAAGAGCCTACATATCAATTCTCATATTTTTTGGAGCTCATTTGAGCCCTCAAATTAGTCTAGGGACCTAATTTTTAACTAGGTTAGACACTAGGTCTAAACTTTGCCAAAGCTAGTAAAAAACTATTAAAGGATCTAGAGAGCTCATTTTTTGGAGGCCAGTTGGTAAGAGAATTGAGCTTTGTAAGAGAATACTTGTAACATGAGTTGGTAATAGAAGATTCCATTGTGCAGACTCTTCGTTCTATCTTGTGTGTGTATGTGTGTGTGTGTGTGTATATGTGCATGTTAGTGTGCTAGTCACTCATGCACTTGTGCATTTCTGTCATTCATTGTCATCATACCATCCTCATGTCTCCACGGATTGACATTTGTAAGGTGGATCTTCACCAAAAGTGGTACTTCCATTGTGCTATAGTGACACTAAATTGGGCATCGTTGCCAAGGAGTGTGATTTGAGGATGAGCGTGTGATGGTAAGACATAGAGTCTTGACATTGGAGTAGTAGGTAAGTTCTCTCTTTTCTTTACTTTTTCATCTCCATCACCGCCTCCACTCTCCATCTTCTTGCATCTTCATCATTCCCAAAAGTTTTAGTTTTTGGTCATATTCCCCTCTTCCACTTCGTTTCAATCATTAGCTCTAGCAACAACATCAGGTATGATAGAACCCTATGCTAGCTCGAGATGATTGCCTCTATCTGTCACCATAGACAGAAAGGTTGGTAGTTTGTGTTTTCATCATAGGCAGGATAGACCACACATCATGAGCATTCCAAAATACTACTCAAAGTTGCAAAATCCTATGTTTTTGTTTATAGCGATAGGCACTATCTGTCATGACAGATAGAAACCATGATAGATGCTTGTCTATCACGATAGACCCATCTATCCTGACAAACATGTATATTGCAACAACTAGATCCCCATGATAGAGACCTTCTATTGCAATCAACATGTCTGTCACGAGAGATGGGAATCCATGATAAACAATGGACACCATCTATCGTGATAAACCCATCTATCGTGACACACTAGACCCATGATAGAAGGTAGAGACCATCTATTATGATAGACCCATCTATGGCATAGATAGAGATTCATGATAGATGATAGACATGTCTATCATGATAGACGTGTCTATCATGATATTGAAGCATCCTCAATAGACATGTCTATTGGAATAGACACTGTCTATTATGATAAACAAGAAATATGGAATTTCTTAATTTTTTCCAATGCTTGTCAAATTGATCCTAAATTTTGGGATTTTTGTAGAGTTTTGGAGCCATTTGGGTGCCAAGTAAGGTATGAGAGAAGAGCAAGCTTGGGAAGAGCCTCCTGAGCACAAAGCTATTTCAAAGACTCAAGGTTGGAAGATCTCTCAACCCCCTCAATCAATTTTTAGCTTATGCTATGTGTGTATAGGTGTATTGATTAATTAGGACAATGATAAGAATTTCTCAAGTTTAAGAAACCCTAATTTTCTCAAGTCCAAGATTTATTTAGAGAAAAGTTATGGAAACCCTAAACGAAAGAAACATAATCAATCAATCACACGAAAAGTAACATTAATCTCAAGTACTCCTAACAACGCATTATACAGACAAGACCCACACCAAATGAAATTAAAATGAACAATTAATTGATACAAAGAGCATTGCAATGTGGTTGTACTCTAACATTGGCATTAGGGCGAAAAACGACCGAAAAGGGGCTGTTTGCTAATGAGAGATTAAGGAAATTGACAAATAGCATCTTTCCACATGTACAAGAATATAACATTGCTGTCTCTTTTAACCGTATGGAGAATTTCTTTTTTTGATACAATTTTCTCTCAAAGCGCCGCTAAAGTGATGAAGAGTCTCGTATTCAGTGTACAATTTTTCCGTTTGATGCAAAAAAAGATACTTTTGCACACTACACAAAGCATATTCTCGAATTTCCAAGAAGGAATTGATTTTTGAACATACGAAATATTTTTGGGTTCACAAAATGTCATGATCATTCAACGACAGGGTTTACATCAAATCAAAAGTTTCCATGTGTACAAAGCCTTTTTCTCTATAAATACTGCCAAAATTTGTGAACGTCGGTTTCTCGCTTTGAACATTCTTCTTCTCCTAAGTTCAAATGGCTTCTTCTTCTCGTCGTCCTTCCAATCACGTAACTTCATGTGAGGTTTACAATAGAAGAGAGGATTCTTTGTGGAAACCTCTTTCCGTGAAAGTAAATGACTGGGTAACTATGCTTCCTAGCTGTAGAGGTGCCCATAAAGTCAAGCGTGCCAAAAGAGACAACACAAGAAACCATTGGAAGGGACGTATTCTCAGTTTCAAATTGAAGAGATGTGGTTGGTTTGCACGAGTACAACATGTGTACACCGCTAAGGATCTTGTTCTAGAAAATCATCTGCAATTCCCTTCGTACTGTAAGTGAAGTTTGACAATGCTCTTCTATCATTCCAGTTGATTTTGTATAATGAAACATATATTTTTGTACTGCAGATATCTTGCCTTCCAATATTGTGGAATGGCAACCCGTTGAATGTTTAACAGGAACATTCAGAGTTCTTCATAAGGAATATGCAGAACTCATGTATGCAGAGAAATCTGTTCAATTTTTCAATAGCATAGAGTTATTTGTCCATTATGCAGATTATCAAGTGCCGTCAGGGAGGAGTTCTTATGGAATTCTTGTACATGTACCTGGTCCTTGCATCTCTTCATTAGATTGGGATGCTCTTGATCATTCAACAGTTTCAAGTTTTCTCTGCAAAATCAAATTTGACATCCAGAAGGCAATGTCAGCAGGCCGAATTTCGAGAAGGATAAAGATTCAATGGTTTTTGCCTATTCATGTCTTTGTAGCATGCTTTAAAAACATGTTATTACAGAAAACAAAAACAATGTGGTTGAATAGGAGATTCTCTATTTTAGAGATTGATGATGTTTTAGGTAGGGAATGGGATAGCAAAGAAGTTCAAAAGCTAGGTGACATTATTTTATGTAAAGTTAGTCCCAATTCTCTATCAATCTCATATCAGATATGTCGACAATCTCTGGTTCTAGGATATGACTATAGAAGGTGGAAAAAAAAGCTTGGACTTTGGATAGCCTTGGACTCAGAGGAGAGCTGTCCAAAATTTGAGTTAGAAGTATTGATTCATCCAGATTTTCAATCAAGGAAAATAATTGTCACTGCAAATTGGAATCTCAGAAATGTAATGGAGCTTCTAGAATACCTTGATGAGGTATCATCTCAGTGTAGATTCTCAATTGATGATGCAATAGTTAACATTAGATCAGAGAAATCATTATCTTGCATAAGTTGCCTACCACCAAGGGTGATTAAGTTCCAACCTTTAAGATTGTAACAAGTTAACCCTGACATTCTTACATAATGTATCTTCATCTAATAGAAGCTTCTATTGATACTTCCATTGAATTTTCTTTGCAGGATGGTTACAAACAATGTGTGTTAAATTATTAATTTTAAATGTCTTAGATATTTTTTAGGTCCTTAATTTCATATTTCCATTGATTTTTTTTTGTAGGAGTGAATTGATGACTTCAATTATCCCCCTTCATCTAAACTCATATTGGCATTTATTTGTTTAATCTTAACATTCTGATGAGGTTCCAACTAAGAAATAATTATACAGGAACTTGCATAAGTTAATTCTAGATGAAGAAGAGATCTAGAATTCAATATCTAATTTCAATTTAATAATTATAGTCTATCAAAGGTGCACATTAGTCTCAGTTAAATAATTTGATTCTATCCAACTTTTCTGTCCTCAAGTAATGCAAGAGAAATTATCATGGTACACATAACAAGTAATATAAGAGAGTGTGGAGAACCTGGTGCAAATTCCAATCCAAGGTTTGGTATTTCAATATAAGAAGAGCATGTCTTAAGGCATAAAACAGAGGAGACGAGATAAGTGAAGATGATCGATGCAAGCGACTAGTGCAATCTGAAATTGTCGGATGGCCCTTATCGCTTAGATTGGTCGTGTTAGCAAACTACCGTGAGAGACTTCAAGAAGTGACCTTGCGTAAAGATTTGACTCACGAGTATAAAAACAACTAGCAACAACGATGAAATGGATAATACGACCGATGCAAGCGATAGGGGCAATCCAAGATTCTCCGATTCCCCGTATCGCTTGTATCGGTCGTGTCCTCTTAATTCTTTATGTCCTTTTGTATCTTCTCTAATTTAAACTTTCCAACAGGAATGAAGTAAGAAACCCACAATGCATTCATAATTGTGACATTAATAAACTTAATTGGACCATGCAATGAACTTTTGTTTAACTCTCAAGAGGTTCAATACAACTGTATATTTCTTAAAAACATATAAATATTGTAAAGGCAAATAAATATGGTTACAGTGACCATCTTCCAGATGAAGATTGGCATAAGTACATACAAGTTGTACATAAATAAAGCTTCCAACCTTGGTTGGTTTTACAATTCATTTCAATCTAAGACTCAAAAATGTTTTAACCCTTTCTATCCTTTTTGGAGCCCTGCTTTCTCTGTTGCTTCTGTCCCTTTTTGGAGCTTTCAGCTTGACTCTTTTTGTTGTTCCCATGCTTTAGTGGTGAGTGAAGAAGAAGTCGTTTCTTTTTATCTTCAGACTGTTTTTTATCAGGTGGAGGGGGTGGAGGTGAGTCTGGATCATATGGGCAGATTGCATGTTTCATGATACTATTTATTGCTCTCTCTCTGATCAAGATGATCCATGCATCTGGGTAGTCTGATAAATTCAATTCAGGACTGTAGAACCTTCTTTCCAAGAATCTTACAGCATTTGCAATCACTCTCCAGCCACATGATGTTGAGTCTCTCTGCAATGACACATGAATTTGGTTGTATCCAAATTGCTTTTGTTCATTCATTTTAGCAATTCCAAGAAAATTTTGATCAATATGCATCTTGAGAAGCTTTGCAGCACTGCATTGTAAAGTGAAAATCAGAATGGATGGCATGGCTTTAAAATAGAGAACAACAAAATGTATAGTAACTTACACTTTGCAATTCCCATGCTGTGATGGAATAGAATTGAGGAAAAGAGCTTGATATGCATTGAAGTCCACAATAATCAAACTCCAATGGCCCCTGTCAATGAGTTGCATGTAAATATACTTTCTTAAATGAAACAAATATGTTTCCAAAATGAAGATGAATACTTACTTTTCAATATATGGGTAAATAACACATTCTACCTCTTCTGTAAAATCCTGTAGAAAGGACTTGGCATCTCCATGTTTATGCAAAAAACAGTGTGTCACCAGAGGATCTAAAATAAATACTTTTCTTTGAACCTCTTCCTCACATTGTTGAAGAAGAACCCTACAAATCAAGAAATAAAAATGCAGTTAAGAAACTAGGAAATTATGCAAAATAAAAGCATTTTAAGGCCTCTAGATATACCTGAGTGAAATGTTGACCACACTATCTGATATTTCAACATGAAGCTCCCTCAACATTTTGTTGTCGTCAGGTCTAATTTCAAGAAACAATTCATTTTGCCATGGCATTGCAACATTAACTATTACCTGCCCATCTCCTTTCTTGAGGAGCTCTTTATTTGCTTTCTGTAACTTTTGAATCTGGGTTAAGATGACACTTTCCTCTGTAAATAATCCCTGCTTTTTCCTCTCCTCCTCACTATTTGCTGCAGTTCTAGTTTCATGATCATGAGTGACTTGAGCGTTGATCTCTTCAATGACAACTGTTGTTTTGGGTGCTCGAGCTGGAGGTATATTTAAAATATCAAAGAATTTTTTATCGTGGTGATCAATAGGAACCAAAGCTTTATCAAATTTATATCTTATTCTTGAAACAATAACATAATCCTTCGCCATTAGTGTTACCCTATGAGAATGAGCAGCACATAAGTAGGCATCATTCATAAAATCAATAGCAAAGTCCTCTGCAGCTTCTTGCAGGCATAGGAGTGCTTGAGTTTGCCACCTCACATTGACAAAGGATGAGGTCTTCATCAAAGAACAGAGGTTGGCTGAGATCTGCTTGACAACTCTCATAAATGGAAGTCTTGGGATCAACAATCCCACAGACTTTTGAGCTCTTCTAATTTCCCTCAAGGACTTTACATGGTACTTGACCCTTTTTTTTGAAGGCTTGTCTGGCACATTGGCTTGAACCTTCTGGGAATTTCGCTCCTGGACATTTTCCCCCTGGGCATTTTGGTCCTGACCCTCAGGGTACAACTTCCTTGCTGTCTTTTTGGTTCTAGCCATACTCTGCACAAAATCAGAGTCTTTAGGCAAGGAATTAGGAAAAGTGGAAACTTACTCTCAAAAAGCTATGATCAATGACTCTTTCCACTGTCAAAACTTACTCTCAAAAAGCTATGATCAATGACTCTTTCCACTATCAGAGGCACGACCGATGCAAGCGATAGCAGTCATCCGGAAATGCCTGGATGTCCCTGATCGCTTGCATCGGTCGTCTTTAAATTTATCATCAAATATCAATAAAATATATCTTACAATGCAAAATACTCAATTATCACTAAGAAAAAGATAATTGGAAAACTATAATCAATGACTCTTTCCACTATCAGAGGCACGACCGATGCAAGCGATAGCAGTCATCCGGAAATGCCCGGATGTCCCTGATCGCTTGCATCGGTCGTCTTTAAATTTATCATCAAATATCAATAAAATATATCTTACAATGCAAAATACTAAATTATCACTAAGAAAAAGATAATTGGAAAACTATAATCAATGACTCGTTCCACTGTAAGAGACACGACCGATCCAAGCGATAAGAGTCATCCGTAAATGCCCGGACGTCCCTCATCGCTTGCATCGATCGTCCCTGAATTCATCATCATATTTCAATAAATAGAAGTTAAAATAAAGGTAACAATGCGTTATACTCAAAGCATCACAAAGGAAACCAAAATTTGCAAGTTATGATCAAGGACTCGATGCTATTAAAAAAATATGACCGATCCAAGCGATTAGCGTTATCCAAAAATCTCAGATTTCCTTAATCGCTTGCATCGGTCGTGTCCACATTACCTTACGTAGAGAGCGCTCTCTATAGAAATTGTGAAGTAGCCTAAAAACGTGGTGGTGATGGAACCTCGACGCTTGGCAAGTGTTGACAGAAAAAAATGAAGGAAATGAATAGGGAAGCTTAAATGGGTCCCAAAACTGAGTTTACCATTGTGCCACGTGGCATGCCCCGATTGGTCCACGTCATATAGCCATTGCGAATTCCAACGTCTTTTGCCATGTGGCATGATTTGATTGGTCCATGTGATCTATCCGTTGCATCGGGCAATGTACACTTTGCCACGTGGCACTCTGTGATTAATCCACATCATTCGACCGTTTCTTCCCTCCTCGCCTATAGATAGCTACTTCCTTCACAAACTCAAACTTTCAACCTTCAGAGAATTTGTCTCACTAGAGACACGACCGATCCAAGCGATAAGAGTCATCCGTAAATGCCCGGATGTCACTCATCGCTTGCATCGGTCGTCCTTGAATTCATCATCATATTTCAATAAATAGAAGTTAAAATAAAGGTAACAATGTGTTATACGCAAGCAACACAAAGGAAACCAAAATTTGCAAGGTATGATCAAGGACTCGATGCTATTTAAAAAACATGACCGATCCAAGCGATTAGGGTTATCCAAAAATCTCGGATGTCCCTAATCGCTTGCATCGGTCGTGTCCACATTACCTTATGGAGAGAGCGCTCTCTATAGAAATTGTGAAGTAGCCAAAAAACTTGGTGGCGATGGAACCTCGTCGCTTGGCAAGTGTTGACAAAAAAAAATGAAGCAAATGAATAGGGAAGCTTAAATAGTTCCCAGAACTGAGTTGACCATTGTGCCACATGGCATGCCCCGATTGGTCCACGTCATATAGCCGTTGCGAATTCCAACGTCTTTTGCCACATGGCATGATTTATTGGTCCACATCATCTATCCATTGCATCGGGCAACGTACACTTTGCCATGTGGCACTCTGTGATTGGTCCACGTCATTTGACCGTTTCTTCCCTCCTCGCCTATAAATAGCTACTTCCTTCACAAACTCAAACTTTCAACCTTCAGAGAATTTGTCTCACTTACATGCGTATTTTTCTTTCGTCCCCGACACGACCGATACAAGCAATTTTTGCCGCTTGACCTACGTTGACTCACTCTAGTCGCTTGCATCGGTTGTGTTCTCCTAATAGGCATACAGGAGAAGCTGCAGCTAAGATGGAGGGAATGAATGAGATCCTTAGTGTCTCTCCATCAGAGAAACTTCTTGATTTCATGGTTCAAGAGGGTTTAAGTGTAGATTATTTTCCTGATGCAATGACGATATTCAACCCCAAAATTGATTTTGAAAAACTCTTAGAGAACTCGAAAAGTTTTCTTAAGGATAAGTGGGAGATTTTCTTGGGGTTGATCAATGGAAGGATCCTTTCTATTTCTCAGAAAACCTATGTCCATCCTCACATCTTTGGGAAGGATCCAATAGATAGGGCTAAAATCACAAGAAAATGCAAAAGGATATCCCCTTTGCCAGGGAAGCTTGATTTATGCCCAGAGCATGAAAAGGACTGCTGCTTGCTCCCTTTAAACATTGCTTTCTTGATATGGCTTTGATCATATCTCAGTTGAAAGGGAGGAAAATGTTCATGATGAAGACGAGCCTTGCTTAGAGCTGACACTTGAGGGTAGCTCAGAAACTATGAAAGGTGTCATGGAGATTGTTGAGGAGATCAATCTCCAAGCAGAAGAAGAGCAGGTCAAAGATTTTGATGTGGCCACTTTTAAAGCAGAGACTGCAATAAGGAAGCCAACTGAAGAAGTTCAAGTGTCTGAGAAGTCCCTACTTCTCCCAAATCTACCATTTTACTTTATCTCTGGGAAAGACTTCATACCTCTATTTTACATTCAGGAACTTTTCAATCTAAGGGAGGACTACTGCCTTGTAGCTATAGCTGAGGCAGAAGAAGTTGCAAGGAGATTCATCAATAAGAAAGGAGAAAGAAGAGAGGAATTTTTGCGTCTTGATTTGGATTTGTCTAATGAAGAATTCAAAGATTCATCACAAGCTCTTTCAAAATGCTTTGAGAAAGCTATCTCAGAAAAGCCAAAACTTGCTGATGAAGAGTTTGATGAGCATCAGAAGCAACTTGGAATATATTCGTTTGGGCGCGGCTATTCATTCTTGGATGTCGCTGAGGACAAAGGAACAATTTGTATTGACTCAAAAGAGCTCATTGAGGAGGAAGATGAGGTCAAGGTATGTTGTTTGATATATTCGTATGAATTAAAGTTTTTGTCCGAGATCTCCATTTTTTAGTGAGAAAATGACCACGACCGATGCAAGCGATACAGCCTATCAGATAATTTCCGTTGGGCCTTATCGCTTGTATCGGTCGTGTTCGGACTTGAAGAGGAAGATGAGGTCAAGTATGTAGTAAAATATATTCTCATGATTTAAAGGCAAAGGAGATGAGATGGGCTTGATGCAAAATCTCTATCTTGTGTCAGTTTGTCCAAGTTCTCCATTAGAAGTGTTAGAAGTCGATCACGACCGATGCAAGCGATAAGGCCCATCAGATATTTTCCGTTGGGCCTCATCGCTTGCATCAATCGTGTTTGGACTTGAGGAAGATGACGTCAAGGTATACAGTTAACTATATTCTCAAGAACTTTAGGTTAAGGATATGAGATGGGACCAATGCAAAATCTCTTTCTTGTATCAGATTTGTCCAAGTTCTCCATTAGAAGTGTCAGAAATCGATCACGACCGATGCAAGCGATTAGGCCCATCGGATATTTTCCGTTGGGCCTTATCGCTTGTATCGGTCGTGTCTAGGAGTTGCATGCAGCAATGATAATACATATCTTGCTTGTGGGAATTCCCCTCATTTATCAAACATTAGATGTTTCTAGGGTGTTTGCAAATAGATATTGATGACGACCAATGCAAGCGATAACGACTGTCTGAATTTCTCTGAAGACCCTTATCGCTTGCATCAGTCGTGTCTCTTGCTTTTCTTTCTAATAGTTTCAAGTTACTTCACATGTTTCTTAAAGTGTGCTTGCACTTCATCTAACCTTGTTTTTCATTTTTACCACAGTTAACTTTATTGGATGAAGACAATTACCTTGGCAGGGGCAAGGGAACAAGAAAAGCCATAGAAGAGAAAGGAAAAGCAAAGGTGGATATTCATTCTATTATCCACTATCTTCCAAAGTTGAACCCAGACACTTTTTGTGTTATTCACAAGCACTATAGTGAGGAGCCAGACTTTGCATTGTTCTTCTTGAGGACTCTATCAAAATACATGGGTTTTACTCCAATACCCTTTAATGCTTTCAGAGTTTTACTGCTTGAAAGAGCAACTGCATTCAGAATTTTTGGATATGCCCTAGGACTCAATGCTTCAAGGGCAGGGCACTTTCTTTGTTATTCAAGCTATGCAATGGATGCAGGGGTGTCAGATTTAAAAAGCATTGTTGGATACAGGAGAAAAGAGTTCTTCAGATATAGAGATGATTTGCCAGAGCCAAGCTCTTTAAAAAGGCTCAAGGAATGACTTGATTTTTTCAAATTCTATATCTCAACAAATGTACATATACAGAAATTGCCCAATGTGATATAAGACATTGCAAATTTTTTTGGTGATGATGAAGAGATATAACTATGTCGATGATGAATGTTGCAGATAGTGAAGGCTAATCCGCTCGCAAGCGCAACTGCCTCTGATCCGACTACGGTACATTCTTCAGACAGTAAATTTGCCATTGTTAGATTATGTAGTAATTATCAATAATGTTATTCAGTAAATATGCAATTCAATGATATTGGCTTGCGCTGTGATTTCTGAGTGGTAATCATCAAGACTATAACCTGATGTATATGTGTTTATGCTCGTTCACTTTCTGTTCTAAATCGTGAAGTTTATTGGATGTTATTGATACTTTTGCATTATTTCATATTGCAAATTCGATGAAAGATTGACGGAAAATCACTCTGGGATAATATGTTTATGCTGATAAATATACTCACATATGATCTATTATAATTTGTTGTCTACGCAAATTTGTTGTTTATAAATATACTCACATATGATCTATTATAATTTGTTGTCTACGCAAATTACTCAAAGGCGAATTAATTTACAAAAGATCTATTAATTTGAAGACATGATTTATAACATTTTATTAATTCATCTGATTATATTCATATGAATCGAAGAAAAATGTGTTTCATGAGTATAGTTTTTCATTACAATAACAAAACACAAAGTCTGCGAGGAACCGAAATTTAAAGAAGTCAAAATTATTTCGCTTCAGTATAGTTACTTCATCGAGAATGATGTTCATCATGATGTTCAAAACTAATGATAATTAAACTATGTCAAATGGTATAATGAAACCAAAGTCTAATGCGACGAGGAATTATTAGTGTCATCACATCCATCGTTATATCGCGTGAAGATTTTTGTTCTGATCGAATGAAGTAACAGATTTTGCTTTATCTTTTTCACTGT
Source organism: Ceratopteris richardii (assembly GCA_020310875.1). Classification (NCBI taxonomy): domain Eukaryota; kingdom Viridiplantae; phylum Streptophyta; class Polypodiopsida; order Polypodiales; family Pteridaceae; genus Ceratopteris; species Ceratopteris richardii. The sequence continues at coordinate 82,514,651 of CM035425.1, read as the reverse complement.
ATTTTGTATTTTGTTTCCTCTCATGAGCAATTCTTTATGTCATTCAGAGTCTGAGCAGAGTAGTATCTGAAATAAATTTAGTGATTATTCACTTAAGTTTGTTCTCTTGCATCACCTTTGAGTACCCTCCTTTCTAAGTACCCATTTGAAATGTGATACTGCATTAAGAAAATCTTGGTTGTCCATAAATTCCCATTCTTCATCTTGAACCTGAAAAATATCTTGAAAACAAACTCGTGAAAAAACATAAGTATTAGCACATTTAAACCAAATTTCTCAATTCAAAACATCTAGATAATTCATCTGTAAAACCCCCAAAGTAACATTAAGTCAAATTTTGTAGCTTCCATCAATTTGTCTTTTCTTGCTTGACCTGCATTAAACCACTCAAAAACATTGATTAGAAAAGCAATATTTAAATCATTAATGAAATTCATAATTTTAATTTTGTAAAACAATTCCGATATAAATACCTTTTTGATAAGGAAGTAGGTTATAACTCCCATTCATAATTATCTTTTGATGAGGGAGAGATACAACTCCCATATAAATACCTTTTTGTTGAGGAAGTAGGTTATAACTCCCATTCATAATTATCTTTTGATGAGGGAGAGATACAACTCCCATATAAATACCTTTTTGTTGAGGAAGTAGGTTATAACTCCCATTCATAATTATCTTTTGATGAGGGAGAGATACAACTCCCATATAAATACCTTTTTGTTGAGGACGTAGGTTGTAACTCCCATATAAATACCAGTCATGGATAAAAAACATTCAATAAACAATCATAAACTTGATCATAACATATCCTCTTATCAATTTGGCTTCTTGTACCAGTTTTGTCAAAATAACTTGTCAAAACGCATTAGTAAGAAACAATAATTTTAACACAAAACATCAAAAATTTCTTGCATACATAACTCATTCTTCCTTTTAATGGTTTTTGTTGACTTCGGATCAGAGGCAGTTGCGCTTGCGAGCGGATTAGCCTTCACTATCTGCAACATTCATCATCGACATAGTTATATCTCTTCATCATCAAAGCAAAGAAAATGTCTTTGTCATCCTCCGAAATCAAACCGATCAGGTGCTTTGTTGATTCCGATAAGATTCTCCTAAAGTTGTTCGTCATCTTTTCCTGGTACGGTTGTCAAAGAGCGAAAGAAATTGAGGAGTTCAATAATTGGTGAACTTTGATTCCCACGCCATCATTCAAAAATGAGTTATCACCGATCTTCTCCCGCCTATCTAAACAGCCTCCTCTAGAACCTTTTTGCCTCTTTTCAATTGCTGATTTCACTGCGCTTAAAGATTCTCCTTCCAAAAAACACATCGGCCTTAAACATGAGCACCGTTCAAGCATGATTGAGTGCACACATCTTCCATATCATCAACATCTAGACTTTGCTCTGGCAGAAATAGCGCAAACGTCTGATTTCAGAAGGCGATTCATTACTTCATCTATCAATTTGTTGCATGGATCTCCTTCTTAAATCTATCCATTCTCTCTCCCAGCAGCTAAACATTAATCATCTGCAGAACTTCTGCGTCTGTCATTTCCCCTGAAGTCATTTGTAAGATCATGTTTTATACTAATTGACCTCCTCGTGAGATTGATCTTCTGGTTCTGCGCGTTTGTCCCATATTCTCCTTTAGCTTGCGAACTCCCTAAATCAGAATCAATGCTCTCATCCTCTGTTGACGGCGCGGGTGATTCCCCTTTTCTGCTACAATTCCTCACTCCCCTGTTTGTTGATGAATGCCCTCTTTTATATATGCTTTTGCCAATGGCTGCGCACAGAAATCACTCATTCTTCCATGATCAGAGCATGCCCATCAGAAAAATTGTACAAACTCTTTCTCTAGTGAACGTGTTCCTTCAGATCATATGTGTCTTCATCAAAAATAATCATTGTGCACCTCTTTCTCCTCTTTAAAATGGTCTGCGCCTCCACATTAGAGATGAGTTCCTTCCTCCGATGTCAGCGCACACAGATTAAATAATAACAATCTCCTCAGCTTTCCCTGATCCGTTGCAGCACCATAAACTGGAGGAAGATGACGCAGAGATGTACCAGGAGACGCTCTGTACCCACGGAAGAGAGGAGGCTATCCTTCCCTTTCTCCGCTGATCCGCCTATTCATATCCTCCCCTAACACTCAAACTTCCAGCATATCCGACGTGACTTCCTCCGAACAGATTTTGTGCAGCCTTTTTTTTTTCCTTCCATGTCCCTTCGGTCCTCTCTTTTTCTTCTTTTAATAATGGCCGTCCTTTTTCATCCTTCGATATTACTCCACCATAGCTTTTGTTCTTTAAAATTAAAGATCTTAACTTATCCACGCGCTGCCCATCTTTCATGACCCAGTTTCCTTGAGTTCAATATGGACTTCCAAGTATAATAGCATAAACAACCAGTAACAAAATGAAGCTTCCCATAACCTTGAGATTCGACCAATAAACCATATCGCATAATAAGTCACATTATGTCTCTCGTTTGAAAGACCATGGGCAAGTAGATGAATGAAATTGCTCTTCATGCATTTAGAACTTTCTTCATCATCTGGTCGGGGAGAGCGGAATCTCTCCGACACCGTGTTGATGAACTCCTCTATGGAGGCTGTAGGTAACACTAATTCCTTTATTTTGCATTGGGTGGCCACTGGCAGGGGCTTGGATAACCATTTCTTAACAAAAAAATCATGTGGTGGATCTGGCAATTTAGCCATCAGTGCCTTGGCCCTAGTCACGAACTTTGTTCACTTGGACCTAATCTCAAATTTTCTAGTTCTTCTATGATAATTTCTGAAGTATTCCCATGCTGGAATTGATTTTTAATGCATCTTTCATCAAATCCCAAGTTGTAAAACGGTTCTCAGCAAATTGGCTGAACCATTTATCTGCTAATCCCTCTAATGTGGCAGGGAAAAGTATCAAAAAGGCATCCTCCCTGCCCATTAAGCCTCTAGTCTTACATAGTGCTAAAAACCTTCTAATGTGTTCATCCGGATCCTCCTGAGCTAGGCCTTTGAAAGAAGGAAACTTTATATTTAATCTTGAGAGTAAGGTTTCCAAGTCTACCTATCCCGCCATGCTTTTTACTGATGAGGTTGAAGATAGTGGACTGGAGGATCTTCTAACAACCTTCCTCCTTGTTTGCTTGTAGGTGACCCTCAATGTTTGGGACCGGGTTGCGGTCATGAGCAGCTCATAGTCCACTTAATATGAGACACTTGATAAGAATATTGACCTTTTGGTTGATGAAGTAGCACTCTAGTAGCACTGTAGACACGTGATCTCTTCTATACTTTGCACTTGGTTTCTCCTAAGCTCAAATCTCCTTGGAAGTCCCACCGTGCGTGCCAAATTTCGTTGGGGGATTCTTAGAAAAGAAGGGATTTGAGTGTTTGTAGGAGAAAAGGGAAAGGAAAGAAGAGAAAATACACACCAGAAGCCTCTGTCGATTGATTACAGTAAGACAAATACAAAGTTGAAGCACAATACAACCAATGCTTCTGTGCAAAATCCCACAGAGTGCTCAATTACAATTACCAAATACCCAAAGTCTTCTTGCTGCCGACCTCTTCTGCACCAGACCTCCACCTGCTTCAAGCTTACCCTTGTGCACACCTTGCACCAAGCTTCCACAAAGGGGGAGGAATGAATACCTTCTGTCGGCACGCGCACACTGCAATGAGACCTTGAGATCCTTGGGGGACTAGCTTAGCACCCTCTGCACACTTCCTTGGTCACTCTTCCACCACACCTTGCACTTCACTTCTCTGCGTCGCACACTGTGTGTCGCTTGCACTTCTCTCTCTTGCTCTACTTAGACTATGCTCACTCTTGCTTACACTTAGGATGGTCCAAGAATAGTCCTTGCCTTGATTTGAGTGTGTCGATTCACGTACGCTCCTAACTGCAAGAGTATCTTGGTGCTCACTTTGATGTCCCAAGATTGTCTTCATAAGTGGCAGCCAACGACTCCCTGTTTTGTCCTGTAGTGACTTTAGACTAAAAACAAAAATTTTAATTGGGGGGCCATACTTTCACTTCTGCGTACGCTGCCGCTTCACATACCTTCACATTTTCCTTTTAACTCTTCACTTTTGCACATAAGAGAGGGTTCACCTGAACTTTCCAAAACGCTTTAAAAACACTTTGAACATTAGGGAAATTAGAGAAAATACCTCTACAACCTGCAACCTACTTTCTCCAATTTTACCCTTTGTGGATAATTAATTGTGCACTACCTGTGCACTTTGACACCTGCACCTTAGCACTTTGACTTTGCACCAATTGACTTTGAGCTTGGATTTGTTGACTTTGACTAGTTTGACTTTGACTATGGTTAACTTTGACTATGGTTGACTTTGACCATTATGAATTTTATGGGCTCAACAGGTTGTAGCAACCATATGACATGCCAAGGAGATTTATTCACAAAGCTACAAGCTCCAAGTGGAAAAGGATGTGTGGAGACTAAGGATGAAACTCAACACGCAATTGAGCATGTTGGAGACATCAAGCTTGGAGACAAGAAGGTATTGGCTGATGTTCTTCATGTTCCTACTATTGCAAAGAATTTGATTTTAGTAGGACAAATGGTAGAGAAAGGATATCATGTTATCTTCAATGAAAAAGGCTGCTTTATAAAGAATCCAAAAGAAGGATTCAAGTTCATTGCTCAAGGAAGGAAAGAAGGAAGGATGTTCACTTTGGACATTCAACAACCACATGGAAAGGTGATGTATATTCAGTTTGGAAACAAGAGGATTGCTGAAATCGATTTGTGGCACAAAAGGTTTGGACATATCAACATTCCCAAGCTCAAGGACATGAGCAACCATGAAGTGGTAAGAGGTCTTCCAAGGTTCAATGATGTTGGACTACATGAGTTTTGTGAAGCATGCCAACTAGGAAAGCAAACTCGACAACCATTCAAGAAGAGCAACTATTTGGCAAGGAATGTCCTCGACTTGATACATACGGATGTGTGGGGACCATCACAACAACCATCAGTGGTTGGTAATAGATATTTTATCACTTTTATTTATGATCATTCAAGAAAAGTATGGATGTTTTTCATAAAACATAAATCAGATGTGTTCTCCATGTTCAAGAGATTTAAAGCACAACTAGAAAAGGAAACAGAATGCTACATAAAGACCTTGAGGTCCGATGGAGGAGAAGAATATTTCTCCAAAGAATTTTCAGATTTTCTTTATGAAAATGGCATCAAGCGACAAGTTACATGTAGGTACATGCCTCAACAAAATGGAATAGCTAAAAGGAAAAATAGACATATCACAGAAGTTGCAAGGTGCATGCTCAACGAGATGAAAGTGCCACTAAACTATTGGGCTGAAGCAACTAGTACGCCTATTTATTTGATGAACAAGTGCACAACGGCTAGAGTGCATAATCTAACTCCCGAGGAGGTTTATTCCGATAAGAAACCCGACCTTACACATCTCAAAGTTTTTGGATGTGTGTGTTATCTTCACATCCCTCAAGAACTAAGGACAAAGATGGAGGCAAAGTCAGAAAAATGTATTTTCATTGGATACTCATCGGAGCAAAAGGGATATAGGTGCTACAATCTAGTGACAAAGGAGCTACGAGTCTCACGAGATGTGGTATTTGATGAGCTAAGACCATGGTTTGGAGACAAAAGGAAAGAGAAGATTCTTGAAGAAGATTGTGAAGATGATGGAAGTGTTGTCCAAGAAGAATTTTAGCACACAAACACTCAAATGTCAGGTCCAAAAGCTTCTACATCACTTGGAGAAAGCTCAACATGGAAGGGGAGACTAAGGAGCCATTCCTCAACACCAACATCAGGTTATGGAAGATTTGAAGTGGAAAGTGCTGCCCAAAATAGTGACTCAAATGCAAGTAAAGAAGAGTATGAAGAGGTGATTACACCAAAGGTAAAGTTGAACCGGTTGAAGAAGCAGTATTCAAAAGGAAATGAAAGGAGGTCTTCAAGAGCAAGGTATCCAATTCAAAGTATTACAAAGTATTTTGCATATATGATAGCTTTATTACAAAGTATGATAGTTTTATTACAAAGTATTTTGCATATATGACACAGGTGGTCAAAGACAAAGAACCAAATGCATATGAACAAGCATGTACACAAAAAGAATGGCAAGAAGCTGTGCAAGAAGAGATAAAAGCTCTCAAAGACAATCACACATGGGAGCTAGTTCCAAAGGCTGAAGGTATGAAGATTGTTTCAAATAAATGGGTGTTTAAAATAAAGAGAAATGTTGATGGTTCTCTAGCTAGGCATAAAGCTAGACTAGTAGCAAAAGGATTCAAGCAGACTCATGGCATCGACTATGAAGAGACTTTCAGCCCGGTTGCAAAGATGGGAACAATTAGAACCTTGATTGCAGTGAGTGCAACAAGGAGATGGCCATTGTACCAACTTGACATAAAAAATGCTTTTCTCAATGGTGAACTTCAAGAAGAGGTATACATGAGTCAACCGATTGGATTTGAAGATAGAAAGCATCCAAATTTGTTTGTAGATTGAAGAAAGCTTTGTATGGGCTGAAGCAAGCACCATGTGTTTGGAATCAAAGATTGGTCGAGTACCTCACAAGGTGTGGGTATAGTCCAAGGAATGCAGATCCCTCTCTCTACATGAAGAAAGAAGAAGGCAAGCAGGTATATATTTTCATATATGTTGATGATCTCATCATAACAGGAAGTAATGTTACATGAATACAAGAGATAAAAAGAAAACTCGGTAAGGAGTTTAAAATTTTAGATCTTGGTGAGTTGAAATACTTTTTAGGCATTGAGATAGTCTATGGGAAAGATGGCATTTACTTGATGCAAATAAAGTACTTGTTGGTTGTTCTTTTCATATTTGGAATGAGTGAATGCAAACCACTCACTCAACCTATGGACACAAATGTGAAGCTATGCTCAAATGATGGAGAGAAGTTACATGATGTAACTACATATAGGAGTATTATAGGTTCATTGATCTATGCTATGATCACAGAATTTGTGTTATATTGTTGGAGTTCTTTCTCAATTTATGCAAGCTCCAACAAGTGAACATTTAAATTCAGCCAAACGAGTGCTAAGATATGTGAAGCACACAGTCAATCATGCCTTGTTTTATAGATATGATGAAGAATTGCAGGTAAAAGGCTTCAGTGATGCTAATTGGGCTGGTTCGAACGAAGATAGAAGATCCACTTCAGATTATGTGTTCATGATAGGTAGCAAACCTATCACGTGGAGCTCGAAAAAGCAATCTACTGTTGCACTATCATCGACAAAAGCTGAATATAGAGGATTAGCCTTTGCAACTTGTGAAGATATGTGGATTAAGATGCTCTTGGCTGATCTTGATGTGCAGGTGGAGACCATTCCAATTTATGGTGACAACATGTCAAGCATTCACTGACAAACAATCCAATGTTTCATGCACGAAGCAAGCACATAGAAGTGCATTATCATTATGTTCGAGAAAAAGTTTTGAGAAAGGATGTGGATATAAAGTTCATTAGAACTAATGACCAGGTTGCAGACATGTTTACAAAGTCCTTAGATGCTTCTAAGCTAAAGAGGTTCAAGGATGACATCAACTTGTAGGATATGGCTGAAGGTGCAAGCTCACATGTGACCTTGAGAAGGGGAGTGTTGAAAATAAAGAAGTAAGGTCGTATATATTTTAGCAAAAAGGATTTTGTTCAAGTAGAAGGAAAATACAAAAATGAAAAATGGAAGCATTTACTTCAGCAAGTAGTGGAGGCCAAAAGAGAATCAATCAAAAGAGAATCAAATCCAAAAACTGAACTGTAAGAGGAGTGGTTGTCCAAAGTAATGGAGAAGTTATGGAGAAGAGCTCTCAAACTCATCATGAGAGTTTTTGGTCACTTGGCTATAAAAGAGGCAAGGGAGGACACTGAAGAATAGAGGAAGAAGGCATGGAAGTCCCCTTGTAGCTAGTTCATTTGGTTTGAGTCATTTCGTTCACTTCACTCTCATAGACTATGTCCAACCGCATACCCATTTTTGGGTAGTCTACTTATGAGAGTCATATCTCTCAATATATGTAGCCAATTTTAGAGTTTAAACATTCGTTGGAAAGCTTATTGCAAGTACATCCTCTCTCTGGAAGAATTTTATCAAATTCTTTATGTTCTGTTAGTTATTCAGTTTTTAGTGAAGTCCAGTTTTTAGCTTAACTGAGTGGACAGGTAGCTTGTCTTGAGGCAAAGAGTTGCCAACCCAAAACTGCTCCAAATTGCATGTTTGATAGCTCATTTGAAAGCTCTAAGTGTCTCGTTTGAGTGACCAAGGTTTCAAGTTCATTCCGTTTTTCATTTGGTACCAATTTTTGTTTGAAGGTTTAGCTGTTGGCAAAAGTCTTGATCTTGAGAAGGTGTTCTACACTTTCTGCTGCAAATAGGAGAGGAATTCTCCAACACTCTCCAACATACTTTTTTTTTTGATGTAATCTAAATGATAGAGTTTTGATGTAGATCAAATCCATCTCAAGCATAGTGTAATCTTGATGTTCCAAGAGTATCAGAGTATCAGATGAACTTCATGATGCATATTTTTTCAACCTCAAATTAGTGCCTAATTGGGGTAAAACTATCATACATATTCTTACTTTTGGACCCAAGCATCCCCTAATGAGAGCAAAGGATAAAGAAGTTGTGAAATCTCAAAAGTATCAAATAATTCCAAGAAATATATACAAGCACATTGATCAAGGGATCTTAGCTTATTGTGTGGAAGAAGAAGAACATGCTAAATGGTTGCAATTAGCACATGTAGGTGCATTGGAGCAACACCATCCAAAATACCTAACCCTATAAACTCTAAAGAGATTAGGTGTGTAGTGGTCAATGTCAAAAACAGAAATCTATAGGATGTGTAAGGACTGTCCAACATGTATTAATAGACCCCCGGTGGAACATGCTATAGTGTATTGAGGGTATTTAATACCGGATTGGATCAGTCCATTAATTAATTTTTGAGGATGATAACATTCCCTTAAGAGATAACTCTAGCAAGAAGGAGTCTAGAGCAGGAGGCTGAAGTCTATAAACTCATTAGAGATAATCTATACAAGTGTAGATGAGATGGATATCTCCAACTTTGAATTCATGAAAGTGAATATCTCAAGATCTTAGTAACTGCACATCAACGTGTGGCCGGAGTGATCAAAGCAATTTTATTCTCAGGTCTTTGGTGATCAACCCTTCATATGGATGCTCATACCTACATAAAGCGATGTGATGTATGTTAGAGAACCCAATATCTGATGTGCAAGGATGAGATGCCAGTGAGACCCATGATGGGAGGATGTGCATTCTCCAAGTGGGGAATAGAATATGTTTGTCCTATTAACCCCCTAGCCTAAACCAAATGGGTGGAAGTGAATGCAATGAGAAAGAATGATGCACATATGACAGTAAAGTTTTTATTTGAGAAAGTATTTACCAAATATGCCTTGTGCAATTAGCTACTCTAGATGGTGAGATATTACCAAGTTACATTAGTGGTTGTAGAGTGAAACTTTACCAAGAACCTTTGATGAAAGAGATGTTCAATAGACTCAGCACAAAAATGTAAGAAAGAAAAGAAATGAATACGCGAAGAATCCCAAGCAAAAACCTTAGAACAAATGTCTTTGTCATCCTCCGAAATCAAACCGATCAGGTGCTTTGTTGATTCCAATAAGATTCCCCTAAAGTTGTTCGTCATCTTTTCCTGGTACGGTTGTCAAAGAGCAAAAGAAATTGAGGAGTTCAATAATTGGTGAACTTTGATTCCCACGCCATCATTCAAAAATGAGTTATCACCGATCTTCTCCCGCCTATCTAAACAGCCTCCTCTAGAACCTTTTTGCCTCTTTTCAATTGTTGATTTCACTGCGCTTAAAGATTCTCCTTCCAAAAAACACATCGGCCTTAAACATGAGCACCGTTCAAGCACGATTGAGTGCACACATCTTCCATATCATCAACATCTGGACTTTGCTCTGGCAGAAATAGCGCAAACGTCTGATTTCAGAAGGCGATTCATTACTTCATCTATCAATTTGTTGCATGGATCTCCTTCTTAAATCTATCCATTCTCTCTCCCAGCAGCTAAACATTAATCATCCGTAGAACTTCTGCGTCTGTCATTTCCCCTGAAGTCATTTGTAAGATCATGTTTTATACTAATTGACCTCCTCGTGAGATTGATCTTCTGGTTCTGCGCGTTTGTCCCATATTCTCCTTTAGCTTGCAAACTCCCTAAATCCGAATCAATGCTCTCATCCTCTGTTGACGGCACGGGTGATTCCCCTTTTCTGCTACAATTCCTCACTCCCCTGTTTGTTGATGAATGCCCTCTTTTATATATGCTTTTGCCAATGGCTGCGCACAGAAATCACTCATTCTTCCATGATCAGAGCATGCCCATCAGAAAAATTGTACAAACTCTTTCTCTAGTGAACGTGTTCCTTCAGATCATATGTGTCTTCATCAAAAATAATCATTGTGCACCTCTTTCTCCTCTTTAAAATGGTCTGCGCCTCCACATTAGAGATGAGTTCCTTCCTCCGATGTCAGCGCACACAGATTAAATAATAACAATCTCCTCAGCTTTCCCTGATCCGTTGCAGCACCATAAACTGGAGGAAGATGACGCAGAGATGTACCAGGAGACCCTCTGTACCCACGGAAGAGAGGAGGCTATCCTTCCCTTTCTCCGCTGATCCGCCTGTTCATATCCTCCCCTAACACTCAAACTTCCAGCATATCCGACGTGACTTCCTCCGAACAGATTTTGCGCAGCCTTTTTTTTTCCCTTCCATGTCCCTTCTGTCCTCTCTTTTTCTTCTTTTAATAACGGCCGTCCTTTTTCATCCTTCGATATTACTCCACCATAGCTTTTGTTCTTTAAAATTAAAGATCTTAACTTATCCACGCGCTGCCCATCTTTCATGACCCAGTTTCCTTGAGTTCAATATGGACTTCCAAGTATAATAGCATAAACAACCAGTAACAAAATGAAGCTTCCCATAACCTTGAGATTCGACCAATAAACCATATCGCATAATAAGTCACATTATGTCTCTCGTTTGAAAGACCATGGGCAAGTAGATGAATGAAATTGCTCTTCATGCATTTAGAACTTTATTCATCATCTGGTCGGTGAGAGCGGAATCTCTCCGACAACGGCTACATGACTGGAGCAGATAAGGCAACAGTATGGGGCTACTTCTTCTCAATTACCATATTCCACAGAATTGGAGGATCCAATAATCCAGCTAAGGAAGGGGTTGGAGGGCTTAAAAGGAAATAAGCCCCACAGAGAGGAGGAGAATGTTGTAACTCAGTTGAGAAGGGAGATTGAAGCACTAAAGCTCCAAAAGGAAGAGGAGGCCCAAGCAGAGGAATTGGCTCAGCTACGACAGGAGTTGCAGGAACTCAAAGGAGGTGGCATCAAGAGTGGACTTTGGTGTTCCATGTGCAGCAAGCAAGGGCATATAGTAAGTGAATGTCCTCTGTTAAGTGTGACTTTCCAATTATGCAGGAAAGCTGGTCATGAGGCCCAAGAATGCCAATCAAGGGGAATACCTGCAACAACATATTGGACACAAGGAGGACCCCTACCACCAGCAAATGTAATGGCGGTTGCAACCAATCAAGGTAACAATTTTAACTCTAGATAGAGGAATAACTTTAGAAATGGGCCTAGAAGGCCAATCATTTGTTTCAGATGTGGAGAATGTTGGCACTATCAAAGTAGGTGCACTCTACTAGAAAATGCCCCTCCTTGCAGAAACTGCCCAGAGGCCAGAGACCATTATACCAATTGTTGTCCTAAGAATCAAGCCTCTTCATCTAGGCTCCATATTAACATGATTTTTGTACACAAAGAAGAAATGTTAGATCAGGTCAATGATCCATCACCATCTACCAGGGTGGTGCAGTTAGAAGAGATAGAATCCCTTATAGTGCAGACAAGAAATAAAGGAAAGGCTCAAGTAGATATAGCTCAACAACCAAGAATTGATGGATTGAACAAAGACAAAGAGACTCCTGAAGACAAGGCCACTACATGTGCAGATACAAGACAAAAAGGAGATCCCATAGGTACCAGAGATGACATTGGGCATGCATTCAACAGGGCTCAGGAGGAGTTTGGTAAGTCAAGTGGATCCCATGCTCTTAAGGAATCAGAGGCTTCAAAACTACTCAAGTCCATGAAAAAGGAGGTTAGTATTTTTTATTTAATAAAAATGGATTGGGAATTCAGGTCATAACTCTTGCAAATAATTGATGAAGCTTCAACTACAAGTTTGGTAGCAAAGACAGTTGTTTTACATAAAGGTAAAAGTGTAAGGGAAGCACCCCTTATAGATTATAAAAGTCCTCGGCTAACAGTATCTATCAAAGGTCATGAATTTCAAGGAGTTATTGTGGATGGTGGTTCTGGCATTAACTTAATGCCTGAACATACAATGGAAAAGATTGGACTCCACCCTTCAAGGCCTGCAAATTTCACTGTTACTTTGGCAGATTAGAGCAAAGTAAGGCCCTTGGGAGTGATCCCAAAAGTTCCACTTGAAGTACAAGGTAATCTATTCATTCTAGATTTTGTGGTTTTAAGATTGCCCCAGGTTGAAGGAGGATTTCCCCTCTTAATTGGAAGACCATGGCTGAGACATGCAAGTGTCATTCATGATTGGGGCAAGGACACTATGTGGGTACAAAAGAAAGGGCAAGAGCTAACACAGATTCATTTAGAAGAGGGCCTAGATAATAAAGGAAACACCAACATGATGCAAATAGTTGGCATTTGCATGGAACCAAAATCAGAGAATCAACCCCAAATAGATTTCGAGGCAGAAGAGGATATTCTAAATTGGCTACAAGCAGGCAATTCTTCCTCTTGTTTTGGAATTTTTCTTAATCATTCTTGCACGACTGAATGTTATGATGAAGATAAGGAAAAATTCCAGGTTGATGGATTGGGAGAACCCATCACAGACCACAGAAGGGGCAGGAAGACACCCCTCAAATACAACTTGGAGGAGGATATGACAACTACAGATAAGGAAGCTACCAAGGCTAAAGGCAAGGTAAAAGACTCTAGTGAAGAATGTTCTTTCCCAATTCAAGAAATACCTGCATGATGGATGCAGGACAAGGAGGAACACATTGAAATCCAGAATACCCCTGCTTATGAAGCAATGCACGAAAAGCTAGTGGAAGAAGACAAGGTGGGAGATGATAACGAAGATAATATGGTAGAGAGAAATCCTGTCAAAGAAATACAATTAGGACTCATGACAATAATCGGCCAGTTTTGGTAGCCACTTGGTTGTGGAACCACCTAGGGCTCCTTGAAAAGGTAAAATCATTCTTGAGTCATTATACAGATGTTTTTGCCTGGCATTATAAAGACTTAGAAGGAGTGCCTGCCAATTATGGAGAGCATAGAACCCCTCTGGTTGAGGGAGCCAAACCAATACGAGGGAAGAGTTATAGACTCAACCCAAAATATGCCGAAGCTGTTTATGTAGAAATACAAAAGATGGAGGATGCAGGAATCATTATTCCTGTGGAACACTCAGAGTGGCTCTCACCTATGGTTATAGTGCCAAAGAAGAATACCAATAAAATCAGAATTTGTGTTGACTTTAGAGCACTCAACAAAGTGACAATCCCAGATGGATTCCCAATGCCATTTGCAGAGCAGGTCATTGAAGAAGTGGCTGGACATGCATTATATAGCTTTATGGATGGCTTCAGTGGCTATAATAAAATATCAATACACCCAGAGGATTGTGAAAAGACTGCTTTTATCACACCTTGGCGAACATATCTGTATGTAAAAATGCCATTTGGACTCAGAAATGCTCCAGCTACCTTTAACAGAACGGTCAACCTCATTTTTGGCCCCCTATTGCTGGAATCACTTAGAATCTTCATGGATGACTTCTCTTCATTTTCAAAAAGGAAACTCCTTTAGATTGTTTGGACCATCACTTGAGACAGCTACAGAATGTTTTCAAGAGATGCAAGGAGACTAAGCTAAAGCTCAATCCAAACAAATGTTATTTCCTTGTGACAGAAGGAACTCTCTTAGGACATGTGGTGTCGGCTAAAGGTATGGCCCCAGATCCTAAATGATCATACCCCCAATCCCTCCCTTTACCAATCTACCTAGCCACATCCTTAACCCTCCCAACCCCTTCCGTCTCTGCCCCTCAGCCCTCCCATCCGCCTCCTTTCTACCCACCCATTGCCCCCTTTGCTTCTCCATGAAAAATCCCACTCTTGGTTCTCCTCTGGTGCTTGTTCTGGTGGAATTGGTTGCTGCTCAGGTGCACTTTTCAAGATTATGCAGCTCCAGAATCATGGTGTCCTCTCTGCTCAGAGTTTTGGCTATAGCTCTCCAGGACGGAGAGCACATTAGGTGGTCGGCAACTGTTGAGCCCATAAAAGTCATAATGGTCAAAGTCAACCGTAGTCAAAGTCAACCACAGTCAAAGTCAAAATGTCAAAGTCAAACTAGTCAAAGTCAACAAAGTCAAGCTCAAAGTCAACTGGTGCAAAGTCAAAGTGCTAAGGTGCAGGTGTCATAGTGCACAGGTAGTGCACAATTAATTGTCCACAAAGGGTAAAATTGGAGAAAGTAGGTTGTAGGTTGCAGAGGTATTTTCTCTAATTTCCCTAAGGTTCAAAGTGTTTTTAAAGCGTTTTGGAAAGTTCAGGTGAACCCTCTCTTATGTGCAAAAGTGAAGAGTTAAAAGGAAAATGTGAAGGTATGTGAAGCGACAGCGTACGCAGAAGTGAAAGTATGGCCCCCTAATTAAAATTTTTGGTTTTAGTCTAAAGTCACTACAAGACAAAACAAGGAGTCGTTGGTTGCCACTTGTGAAGACAATCTTGGGACATCAAAGTGAGCACCAAGATACTCTTGCAGTTAGGAGCGTACGTGAATCGACACACTCAAATCAAGGCAAGGACTATTCTTGGACCATCCTAAGTGTAAGCAAGAGTGAGCATAGTCTAAGTAGAGCAAGAGAGAGAAGTGCAAGCGACACACAGTGTGCGACGCAGAGAAGTGAAGTGCAAGGTGTGGTGGAAGAGTGACCAAGGAAGTGTGCAGAGGGTGCTAAGCTAGTCCCCCAAGGATCTCAAGGTCTCATTGCAGTGTGCGCGTGCCGACAGAAGGTATTCATTCCTCCCCCTTTGTGGAAGCTTGGTGCAAGGTGTGCACAAGGGTAAGCTTGAAGCAGGTGGAGGTCTGGTGCAGAAGTGGCCGGCAGCAAGAAGACTTTGGGTATTTGGTAATTGTAATTGAGCACTCTGTGGGATTTTGCACAAAAGCATTGGTTGTATTGTGCTTCGACTTTGTATTTGTCTTACTGTAATCAATCGACAGAGGCTTCCAGTGTGTATTTTCTCTTCTTTCCTTTCCCTTTTCTCCTACGAACACTCAAATCCCTTCTTGTCTAAGAATCCCCCAACACAAGCTGAATCTATAAACCATTTTTTATCATCACTTCTCGGGTTGTTGTACTCATGCTTCATGGCAAGCATGGTTTGCTTGTATCCTTCACTTGATGTACTCTCATAGTTTTTTTGGCTCCTTTGGTTGCCTCCATTCAGCCTTCCTTTCTTTTGCCAACAATCATTTGCATAATGTACTAGTTTACCTACAATGATAACATGTTATACCTTTATGAGGATTGTATGAACCTCGACCTCTTCCTCTATTTCTTCCTCGACCTCTTCCATTTGTGTTGTCATTTGAGTTGTCCTTGTTGTCCTCTGAGTTGTGTTGGCTGAAATTTGTGTTGTAGCTTCTTCCTCTTCCTCTCGAGCCTCCTCTTGAGTTCCTTCCTCTACCTCGTCCTGCATATAACATTTGATTATGGTTGTCCTTACCTTTGTTGCCTTCTTCTTGTTGAGCAACCTCTTCAACCACAAGATTTGGTATAATCTCGTCGAATATTGGTAGAGGTTCTCTATAATGAATGTTTGTGATGAGGGGCTTCCACTTTTCTTCACTCCTCAAGCCATTGAGGGCTGTTTGGATGATGTCTTCCTCTTCTATCTTGCATCCAACTGATGCTAGCTGATCTCAAAGATCCTTGATCCTCAATGTATACTCACTAATGCTTTGGTTTGAGCTTTTCTTCATGTTGTTGAGATCATTCTTGAGTTGCATCCTCCGAGACCTTGTTGAGGTAGCATACACCTTCTCCAATGCTTCCCAAACTTCCTTGGCTGTTTCTAAGCTTTGCACATGACCAATCATAGTGTTAGAAATAACTTGTGAGATGAGGAACATCACCCTTCGATTGCTCTTTTCCCAATCAGCAAATTGTATCCTTTGTGCCAGAGTAATGTTGGGGTCTTGAAGGTCCACCGATTGTGGATCATCTCCAGTAACTAGACTCCATAAACCTTTACCTTTAAGGTAATTTGTCATTCTATACCTCTAAGACTGAAAATTGTCTTTGTCTAACTTCTCAACTTGTTGTCCTAAATCAGCCATTGA
Source organism: Ceratopteris richardii (assembly GCA_020310875.1). Taxonomy (NCBI): domain Eukaryota; kingdom Viridiplantae; phylum Streptophyta; class Polypodiopsida; order Polypodiales; family Pteridaceae; genus Ceratopteris; species Ceratopteris richardii. The sequence goes on along the minus strand of CM035425.1, from coordinate 82,498,093 downwards.
AAACTTCTAAGATTGAAGCTTACCCCAAGTATGTTGTGGCGCTCTTCCTTGACTTTACGAAGCTCCCCCTTGATTTGTAGCTTCTCCTTTGCTTCACTTCAGTTCCAATGCTTTGGCTCTTCAAACTCCAATGCTCTGATACCAATTGTTGGAGAATTCCTTTCCTATTCGCAGTCGAAAGTGTAGAAGACCTTCTCAAGATCAAGACTTTTGCCAATAGCTGAACCTTCAAACAAAAATTAGTACTAACTGAAAAATGCAATGAATTTGAAGCTTTGGTCACTCAAACTAAACACTTAGAGCTTTCAAATGAGCTATCAAACACTCAATTTGGAGCAGTTTTGGGTTGGCAACTCTTTGCCTCAAAATAGGCTACATGTCCACTCAATTAAGCTAAAAGTGGACTTCACTAAAAATTGAATAACTCATAGAACATAAAGAATTTGATAAAACTACTCTAGATAGAGAAATTACTCAAGATAATCTTTCCAACAAATGTTTAAACTCTAAAATTGGATACATATATTGAGAGATATGACTCTCACAAGTAGACTACCCAGAAATGGGTATGCGGCTAGACATAGTCTATGAGAGTGAAGTGAACGAAATGACTCAAACCAAATGAACTAGCTACAAGGGGACTTCCACGCCTTCTTCCTCTGTTCTTCAGTGTCCTCCCTTGCCTCTTTTATATCCAAGTGACCAAAAACTCTCATGATGAGTTTGAGAGCTCTTTTCCATAACTTCTCCACTACTTTGGACAGCCACTCCTCTTACAGTTCAGTTTTTGGATTTGATTCTCTTTTAATTGATTCTCTTTTGGCCTCCACTACTTGCTGAAATAAATGCTTCCATTTTTCATTTTTGTATTTTCCTTCTACTTGAAGAAAATCCTTTTTGCAAAAATATATACGACCTTACTTCTTTATTTTTAACAGAGAGTTCTCTTACTTATGCTCATTTATTGTATTTTTTAAAAAGATTTTTTATGGATCATTTTGTTGGGGATATAAGGGTCATGTGACCTTACCCCCATGTTCATATATATACATCATTTATAGAGCATTGCCTCATGGAGATCATTATGTTGGTTTCGAGGCTCCCACACGTGTGTGCACGTCTCTATTCTCCTCTCTCTCCCTCCATCTCCTCCTTGCTCCTGTTGCTCAGTACACCAAAGCCTTTCATTGGTACCAGATCTTGATGAAGGCTTGTGTGCAAGAAGCTTCAATGGAAGCTTAGGTCACAAGAGGTGAATGTGTAGGTCGGCACCTCTCAATATATGTTCGGTATTTTGATCATAACTCAAGGTAGGAAGCTCGGATTGGTGCATTTTAAAACTTTGTGCATATGTGAGATAGACGGATACAAGTTTGCGGAAGAGTGCAGAATTTAGTTCAGAGTTTTAAATTGCCAAAAATTCAAAAAACACAGAATCATGTAGAAGACGAATCTACAATCACTTGGACAATAAGTCGTTTTTGGGCTGTAACTTGGGTTTTACAAGTCGGATTCAAGCAATTCAACTTGTTCTGTGTAGCTTGGAAAAGAAATTGCAACTTTCTAGAAGAACATAATTCCAGAATCTAAGTGCTAGGTCATTGCAGGTGAAAATTGATAGTAGATATGTGTTTTGTCTATATCTTGAGTTACACACCTCTAATTTAGGTGTTCTATATATCATTACGTAGTCAAAAAAGAGTTCTTGAAGTTTATTAAAGAGGAAGATCCAAATTCAGAGGTTACCATCTCTAAAATAGAAAAACATGGAGTAGCATATTTTCACCATAAGAACCCTAATTGCTTTTGGAGGTTCATTTTGTTGTGGAACTTCTTTGAGAGAGAATTTTTGGTGTGCGAGCTCTTATTTTTAGAGCTTGAAGGTATTGTCCATGTATGCTCACTATGATAACTCCTCCATATGAGAGTAGAGCATGATCTTGTTACATGTTTGGATTGTGAGATGACATTGTGTTATATCTTTTTTGAGGCTTATATCATCATGAGTTCGATCATGGCATTATTAGTGGATGTATAGTGGCATTGTGGTCTATGTCTTGATTATGCCACTTGGTTATGGATTTACTTTCCAATTGCACATAATTTTATGAGAGTTGATTTTGGATCTTGGTTGGTACTTGTATCCTTGTTTTTGTCTGTAGGTACATGATCCAAATTGGAACCTCAATTGCACATTGGTTTGTCACCTTGATTGGACATTATTTTAACATATGGTCATTGATTTGATATCTTATTTGCTAGTGTGATTTCTTGGCATATGTGGATGGTGATTCCCACATGGTTACTTTGTTTTAGATTCCATTTTATAGAGGAGATGCTGTCAAAATGTTGTTGGCTTTAATGCTAGAAGAGTACTCTAATAGATCCTTTATGCTTGTGTGATAGTGCTGGATCATTTCGTATCTCCATTTACTTGGACTTGATCATAGGTTATTCATGATAGATTAGACCATCTTGCGAGATTCATTCTTGAGTGGGAGGTGCATCGTCATTTTATTGGCATGTATTGCCATCAGTTTTTGGCATGTGTATTTGGTATTATCTTTGACTGGATTAGTGATTGGTGGTGACAAGAATCTTTCAAATCTACTTGCTCAGTTTGGAGACTTGGTGAGCAGGCTTATGCTCATGGTTTTATGTGCATGCTATATGCATGGTTGTGTGATAGATGGTTCACATGGTTTTTTCTTCTCTAGTGAGACATATGTGATGTGAGTTATGCATATGGATATGCATATGGATATGCAGATGTGATCCTATTGAGGATAGAGTATTATTTCTAGTCTCTTGTTACATTTCTAGCCTCTTGGATTGCCAACATGGTGTCTTCTCGGGTTGATGGCATTGACTTTTCGAGATGGAAAGATCATATGTGACATACATTGGTTCGTGCAGGGTTACACATGTATGTGCATAGAGATGCATGGAGGCCTCATGACATGCCCAACCACATATGGATGGATATGCATGCATTGGCCAGATCCACTGTTCGATTACAGCTTGTGGATTCTTTATATGATTCTGTTATGTATGAGGACACGAGTAGTGCATTATGGTAGAGACTACATGATATGTATGTGAGTCCATTGACTCATGTGAGACATAGACCACATCGACAACTTCGATGTTGGAACTACAGTCATGAGGTCCATATTCAACAACATTTGCTTTAGGTGGATGTGACAACGACGTCAAGGATATGCACATGATGTAGGTCAAGTAGTGGTTTTAGGAGAGTCTATGGAAGTTGATTATGCCAGTGATGGTGATATCACTTCCTCCTATGATTCATCTCAGGATTCCTCGTGTTCATTAGATAGCACACATATGGCTTGGTTGCTTGATGCATTAGACCATTTTCATATTACTCCACATCGTGAGTGGTTTTGTTGATTCTAAGGTGAGAGTCATGGATATGTGCACATGCATGATTGTATGATATATGACATTGAGGGTGCAGAAGATGTATGCCTTATGCTACCTAGTGGAGCATCACTTATACTTAGACATGTACGTTATGTGCTTTCATTCCCTATGAGCTTGATTTTAGCCAATTATAGGAGAGCACATGTTATGCATTCCTTATTCAACATCATTTTTAGTTTCAGTTGCGACAACTTATGCTTGTCAGAGGTGCTAGGATTGGGCATAGGTATCAACTACAGTTACTTCATGTGAGAGACAGTCTCGTCCCAATGGAAGTTCAGTCTTATGTGTAGTGCGAGACTCATCATGTCTCATTTTGTCTACCTATGAATAGATCTATTGATATTCTTGATGCACCTGTATGGTAGGATTCAGATGCTCACATGGATGCACATATAGAGCATGTTTTGGATGCTCATGATGCTTATATAGAGCACAATTTTATTGATCATATAGATGTTCATATGGAGCACACTTTGGATGATCATTTGGATGCTTTAGAGCATGATGTGGATGATCATGTAGAGCATTGTGATGATACTCAGTTAGAGTTTGATCATCAGTTTGATCTTGGTGTTGATGTTGTGCAGTTAGCTCATGTGGAGCATGATGATACACTTGGTGTGGTAGACCAAGATAGCTCTTATGATACATAGTGTATGCTAGTGCATACTATCTCTCAGGGTGCACAAGTAAACACATCATTAGTTAAGAGGATTAGTGATTTAGATGTTAATGAGTTAGTGATCATGCAGTCATTCTTGGATTTACTCATGCTGGATGTTGACAAAGATATGTCATGATATGTTGGTCTTGACGATGGTGCTTTGGATGCCTTTGACATAGGCATGGCTGACATGCTTAGGTTAGCTAGGATAGCATAGGGTTTTTTGGCATTCGGGAGTCTAATGTACGAGTTGTTATGATCGAGACCAGATATTGCAGTTGCAATTGGAGCATTTGCACTTGGGAGTTTGTCAATTGATCGATGATTGATATAGGCATAGAGCGAGTGGGATCTTTGTAAGAACTTCATGAGTTCTTGCATCAGTGAGATGTGATCTTGACTCTTATCGATATGAGCCTAGAGTAGTTTGAGGCGCATGGATACACATTGTTTCACACAGTTGGTGTAGGTTGATTAGTATGGGTAGAGATCCAAACTCTTCCTGTACATTAGTGTATAGTACAACATCATTCTTTGTACATTTTTCCACTTATGGTCACATTGATCCTTAAGTGGGAGATTGTTGGGGATGTAAGGGTCATGTGAACTTACCCCTATGTTCACATATATACATCATTTATAGAGCATTGTCTCATGGAGATCATTATGTGGGTTTCGATGCTCCTATGCATTTGTGCGTGTCTCTCTTCTCCTCTCTCTCCCTCTATCTCCTGCTTGCTCCTCTTGTTTAGCACACCAAAGCCCTTCACATTTACCATTGTAAAAGCCTAAAGCTTTACACATGTAAAAGAAGAAAAAGAGAGCTAATTTCCACGAATTTGAGGTGTTTGAGTTGCAATCAATGAACCAATCAATCACCTAAAAGTAGATCAAACTAGATCTTCACTTTTCCTAGATTGTAGGAAAGTGAATTGATCCCCTCCAACAATTAATCCCCCCTTCATTTGAATTCCAAATTCACTTGTAGAGATCATGAAGACCTTCAGGAGTCTATATAAAGACTTCAAATCACATGTACATTACATGGAAGCAATATACATACACTTTTGGCCATCATTGTCTTGCTCCTTCATTTTTTTTGCATCATCTGCTTCAACAATAGTAATCTTGCAAAGGCTACTGCTCTCTCTACAGAGTTTTAAATTGGATGACTAAGGATTCATTGGAAAGTTATTAGTGTCTAGTTTATTTATATAAATTTTCCAAGCATTTGGTTTAGTAGATTGGGAGAAATCTCACTTTTGTTGTCTCAGGGTCTATCTCAGTGCATTCCTGAAAAATAGGAGGTACCATTGTTGAGTGTCATGTTCATTCCAAAAGCATATTTTTCTTATTTCTTATACTCTGCATTCTATACATTCAACCCTATTTGTATCACTACTTCAAAAGGATTATTTCCAATTGTAATTATGTTGGCTGCTATAATCATTTGAAATTGATTGTCTCATCCAAAGATAGTAAGTTTTTTTAACTAGTCAATGTGCAAACCTATTTGTTTTGTATCGACTCTTTCTCCTTGATGAGTACATAGTGCATTTTATTGCATGTAATCCATGTCTATAAGGTCTATTTGATTCTTCATAAGCTCAAGGGTGGGTCTTGTGCTGGTTGGCTAAACCGAACTTTTTCGCTTCGCAACTCACTTTTCTACCTCCTACAAGCTTCTCCAAGTTCTTTCATTAGTATTAAAGCTAGATCAAGATGGGCGAAGAATTTCCCTCAATGATTGAGATGCTTCATGGACACAACTATGCGGCTTGGAAAATCAGGATGGAGACCTATTTGCAAGGTAGAAATCTTTATGGAATTGTAGCAGGTGATGAAGCTATGCCTATTCCAAGATCCAAAGGAGCACCTACATAGGACGAGACAAATAAGCTCACACTTTGGTGCACAAGAGATCTTCAAGCAAGATCATACATACTAAACTCTTTCTCTGACTTTCCATTACCACATATTAGAGGATGCAAGACATCTCAAGGGACTTGGGATGCCCTTGAGACATTCTTTTCTACTAGTACCAAAGCAGGGAAAAATCATCTTTGGAACGAGTTCAACCAAATGAGGAAGACACCTAAACAAACCATCATAGAGTTTGTTACCAAGGACAAGGAGGTTGCGGATCAATTACCATCCACTAAAGAGCTGATTGAAGAAGAGGCTATCATGATGCAAATTCTCAATGGGATTCGAAGTAATAAGCAATGGCAATCCTTCACCACGGCTTATGATCTCATCATGGATGTGCAAAATCTAGACTTCAACATCTTTCTTGGACAAATCTTCAATCAAGAGGTCAACAATAGCATAAAGGAAGGTAACTTTTATCATGGTACTTCAACTAGTGCTCTATATGCAGATAAGAAGGACAAGAGGTTGAAATGCAAGAAGAAGGAAGAAGATGAAGAGAAGACTTTCCAAGCCAACTTCGTAAGCAAGAGCAAGTGGAGAGAGAAGAAGAAAGGGCAAAAGCATGACAAAGCCAAAGGTCAGAATGTTCAACCTTGTGTTGTCTATGATAAGACAAACCACGAATTGTTGGTTCAATGGGAAGACCTAGAAAGGAAGTGGAAGAGGTGGATATGGCAGCAATAGACGCAGAAGTGGACACAACTTCAACAACAACAATTGAGGCCATAATAGAAGGGACTTCAATAATTATTCAAAAGATCAACCACATGAAGACTCATTGCTTTTAATGAATCTAAGCCACAAAGAAGGTAAATAAGATGATCATTTGTTCTACATAGATTTCGGATGTTCAAATCATGTTGCAGGAAACATTTCTCTTCTATATGATTTGGAAAGTCCAAAAGCATAGACATGAAATTCAAACAAGGGATGACACAAAGCAAAATGTGGAGATGATTGATAATTTCAAAGATTTCAATGGTAGGGAAACGTTTTGAGTAAGTTTCTCTATGTACCCACTATCACTAAAAACCTAACAAGTGTAGGCCAAATAGTTGAAAAAGGCTTGCAATTTAGGTTCACCCAACATGGAGCTTTTATCAAAGATCCATGTTAAGGCGTCAAGAAGATAGCGAGAGGTGAGAAGCATGGTAGGGTCTTTACTTTTGAAGTAGGAGAAACTAGGAACATAACTATATTCACTTTGGGTCTCAAACCCTAAGTGAGCTTGAAGTGTGGCATAAGACACTTGTTCATGTGAATGAAATAACCTTGAAGGATATATGCAGGGATCAAAGTGTTCTAGGTCTACCAAACATATCAAAGCAACACATGATCAACATGTGTGATGCATATCAGATTGGGAAGGCACAAAGACAACCATTCAACCACAAAGGCTACATCCACAACAACTTATTGGACTTAGTACATACAAATGTATGGGGACCAAGTCAAGAACCTTCATTGGAAGGATCAACGTATTATGTCTCATTTATTGATGAACATAGTAGATGGACTATTCTTTACTTTATCAAAATTAAGAATGAAGTGTTTGATTGCTTCAAAAAGTATCTAGCACATGTGGAGAACCATACAAGTAGATAACTCAAGAAGCTCAGATCTGATGGAGGGGGAGGATACTTCTCCAAAATGTTTTATGAGTTCTTGTAGGATAAATGTATCAAAAGGGAAGTGACTACGAATTACTCTCCTCAACCGAATGGAATTGCAGAGAGAAGAAACAAGACATTGGTTGGATCATCCAGAACAATGCTTGAAGAGAAGAGGTTGCCACATTATCTATGGGTCGAAGCTATTTCAACTATTGTGTACCTTGTCAATAGACTACCATACAAATCACTTCAAGGTATGACTCCTTATGAAGCATGGCATGGAAGAAAACCTAGTCTTGGACATTGCAAGGTGTTTGGTTGTTTAGCTTATGCTCAATTACCATCACAAATAAGAGGTAAGCTAGATGAAAGGGCAACAAAGGTAGTTTTTATTGGGTATGACTCAACTCAGATGAGTTACAAGTTCTATAATCCTTCAACCAAGCAATTCACTACAAGTAGAGATGTTGTGTTTGAAGAACACAGGTCTTGTTATGATGAAGACAAAAAGGTAACTCGATGTGGTGTTTAAGGAGCAGCAACCACATGCACTGGAGGAGGAAAAGAGAGCTTCCACTTTATCATCAAGGGAAGGGGAAATCCACTATGAACCTGGCCCAAGAGCTATCCCTTCTACACAAGAGAAGAAAGCATCATCTTCAGATGATGAGTCTGAAAGTCACCAACCTTTCATCACCCAAGTGGAAAAGTCATTGCCATGCTGGGTGAGGCAGCTCTATGATTCTATAAACCCCATCCCACAATCACTAGAACATGTTGCAAATGGACCGAGGTGATCATAGAGAATAGAGGAACATAGATGGGAAAGCACCCATATTGTAAACACAGCCCTGATGGCTGATCTCATTCAAGAACAAGCAAAGGAACCAAGCAATGTGAAAGAGGCACTCCATGATCTGAATTGGAGGGCTACCATGCAAACAAAATACAACAATATCATGAAGAATGGAACTTGGAAGGTAGTGGATCGACCCCTAAGCATAAAGTCATTGGCATCAAGTGGGTCTGGAAGCTAATGTTCAAGGTTGATGGTACTCTAGAAAAGTACAAAACAAGACTTGTTGCACAAGGTTACTCACAAGTTGAAGGCATTGACTTTTTTGAATCATTTGCCTCGTCTGCAAGGATGACTACTATCTGAGTAGTACTAGGTGTGGCTGCACATAAGCCTTGGCCAATCTATCACATGGATGTCAAATCAGCATTCCTAAATGGGGACCTCAAGGAGGAGGTATATGTGTCTCAGGCACCAGGGTTTGAGGCTCCCCATTTAGAGAACAAAGTATGTAAGTTGAAGAAGGCATTATATGAGCTGAAACAAGCACCTAGAGCATGGTACTAGCGGATAGATAAGTATCTCTTAGATCTAGGTTTCAAAAGATGTGCTTTTGATGCTAACTTGTATGTTCTAAAGAGAGGAGGGAAGACAATTATGCTTGTACTCTTTGTAGATGACCTTGTGATTACAGGAAATGATGATACTCTTCTTCAAGAAATGAAAGATTCCTTGAGTTCAAAATTTGAAATGGCAGACTTGGGCTTAATAGAATAGATATCTCTTATGTTGTTGGAGTAGTAAGCAGGTTCTGTAATAAGCCTTGCCAAACTCATTGGAAGGCAAACATGCACATACTCAGGTATGTGAAAGGAACCACTGATTATGGAACTCTTTATGAAGAAGGATCATCTTTGGTCAGATATTGTGACATAGATTTGGTAGGAGATATTGATACTAGAAAATTAGTTTTTGGATATTGATTTTCTTTAGGATAATGGATTTTCTCTTGGATCAGTACGAAGCAACCCATTGTAGCATTATCTTCTATTGAAGCTGAATACAAAGATGCATGTGTTGCAACATGTGAAGCAGTATGCTTGAGGAGGATCCTATGGCACATAGGAATACAAGGACAGGTCACTACTGAGTTGAAGTGTGACAACCAAAGTTGCAACACCATTGCCAAGAATCATGTTTTCCATACACGTACCAAACACTTAGAAATTTACTATCACTATGTGCATGAGTTGATTGAGGATGGGGTCGTCGAGATAAGTTGTTGTCCAACTGAAGAAAATGGAGCAGACATCTTCACCAAGGCTCTTGGGAGAAAGCAACTTCTTTGACACTTTCCAAAGCTTGGGATTGGACCAAGGAGGTAGTTCACCACAGGGTGGACATTGAGGGGGGGTGTTAGATATGCTCAATACTCCACCCTCAAGTGACCACAAATGATCCATGGTGCTCTAAGTTGTAAGGTCCCCATCATGAGGAGAAGCCATTGTGAGAGCTCGAACATTTGTGGAACCCTAACTTCTAAGTTAGATGAGGTCTATGTGTGACCATTGATGGTTATAGATGACCTTTGTGAGCCTAGCCATTAGGTTAGGTAGGGCATAAACTTTGGGGCCATTGGGTTGCCATTCAAGGTGAAAATAAAGGCCATGTGGTATCGTGCAGTTTCACCATAGAACCTTAATGGGGGGAGTGCAGAGGGGGGCTTGCCCCCTTTTGTGGGGTCTGAGGGGCCTATCCCCTTGGCCCGTAGGGCCAAGACAATAGGACTTCTGGTCTTGGAGATATTGTCCGATTGTATATTTTGCCGACTATTGTGTATCTCCTGACTACATTTATCTATACCGACTCCCCTTGTAAAATCTATATAATCATGGACCAGGTTCAGCTTTACATAGCATTGCACACTAGTAAGCCCTTCATCTAGAGTCTTTCTAGATCATCATCTAAGATCCACATTGGGAGCACACGGGTGGACAGCACCATTGTTGTAGCTACATTATACTTGTCAATCTAAGAATTTTTTAGTTCTTGGTCTCTCAATCTACACCTATCTTTGTCTATGTTTTTCTCTCAAATCTATCTATTATTCTATTTCGTTGTGTTGTTTTTTCCTTACACAAGGTTATGCAACAAATATGTTTTTGCTAGCATTTTATATTTTTGTAGGTTGTGGAGTTCATATATGAGTATCTGGCTTGTATGACATGGGCTTTCCAAGCCCTATGCTATAGCGAATGGCATGTGTGCCATTGGCCAGGCCTTATGTTTGATCATATGGTTAAAATTCTTTTGGAACTCCGTTTCCTTGGGGAAATGCTATCAATTTTTTTCCCACCTCATGGTGTTATATATGCACTTACCTTCAGGTAAGTATTTTATGGCATACTAACATGCCTTCTATACAAAAATCACTAAGGTGTAAGCATGCTTGTAATCATGTACATGATTGACTTATGACCATAAAATATCATAGATGAGGCAACTTCAATAGTAATTGGATCCGTATACATAGTCCTTATGGATTTAGACCATAGGATTGCTAAGTAGAAGGAGATATACCTTCACTATTAGGAATTTGCACAAGCAATCCCATAGGTTTCAAGAGGTTGCATAGAGGATTACGAGAGATACATTATGATCATCTACAATGTACTGAAGGTATACTTACCTTCAAAAGAGTCTCATAGTGTGATTAAGAAACTATGGGTATCATAAGGAATACCCAAAGAGTGACTAGTTTCACTCATGCACATCACTTGAGTAAGTATTCAAAAATTTTGCTTCACTACTAAGGAAACCAATTAGATGGGATCATGAAGATGGGTTCCATGAGAGAACATCAATGGGTGCTAATGTGATTTGAGTGATAGTTTGGAAGGCCATAGTCATGGCACTAACTCTATGATTTAGAGCATCGATCCCTCAATGAGGAACATTTGGGGTACCCAATACATATATGTATGTTGGGATCTAGAGAGAGGTACTTAGATTTAGTCCTGGTACCTAGGAACAAATTAATTTGGAATAGAAAGGGATATCCACTCGCACATGTTGACTAGAACCAAACTAAACTAGTTCAAGGATATTTGATTCATTTGAGTCCACCTATATGATTTGAGTACATGGGATTCATTAGAGTCCACCTATATATTCCAAGTATACCTTCAATTTATTGTAGGTATGACACCATGAATGGGAAGAAGGTTCCACTTGTATGGGATGATGGAAACGATTTCCATATGAGTACTCTTCTTCTATGGCAAGGAAGAAACGGACTCATCATTCATGGTGAAATGTCTCACTAGAGTAGAGAATAGCTCTTAGAAGACATTTCCTTAGCATTTGGAGTTATCATTCATAGTTTATGGCAGATTTATCTTCGAATAGAGTATGAGTTGTTTGTTTTTATCTCCATAGACATCACATACTCACTTTATAGTTTTTCAGGACAGATCATTCCATTAGTGTGGATTGATCATATAGATCCATGCATAGAGGATGGTTGGTAGAGATAGTTTCTAAGTATGGATGCAATTCTATTTATTATGGTGTCATATTATGTCATTGTTAACCATTTTTAGTAGAGGGTTTTGACCCTTAGATGGAATTCATTTTCTCCTATCTCCACTAAATACACCTTCATTTCTTATGGGAGATTGATTCTCCACCTCCATAGAAATGTATGTAAATGAGATATTATGCATTAGTTTATGGAAGAGAGGAGAAAACATATGCATAAATCTCTCTTTTAAGGGAAGGAGAAAGTGGGAATTAGCTCAAAGATTGAGGAGAGATGTCACTTTAGCTCAAGGGTCTCACTTTAGCTCTTATTTCTTGAAAGAGAAAAAGGAAAGGAAAACATCATTTCTTCATAAGAGAAGAATGGATTATGTTTTCCTTTAGACAAAAGAGGTGTTAGAAAGCATCTCTTAGTTTGCATGTTAAAAGAAATTCATTTAATTTATAATTTTCCTTCACATGTGAGTTTGGTTCACTATTTTGAAGGAAAAACATGGAGAATTATGTGCATGTTCTCAATTTTGGATCAGTAGAGCATTTGAATTCAATAGAACCTTTGTCAAAGGGAAAGGGAAAGTGGAATAGATTCCACTAATAGAGCTCTTTTTCTTACATTATATTAGGGAGAGGGAGAGTTTACTTTTCTCACTTTTAGATTGTCTAGATATGAGTGGCACTCTTCTATCAAAGACAATAGGAAGATCAATTAATCATGATGTTTAGATTGAGTCTTGTATGGAGACTCTAGAGAGAAGTAGTCATGTTTATTTCAAGTGATGGTCCTTGACTACATGAGATGATCCATTTATTGAAATTAGTGAGACTAGGAGTAGAGTTATGACTCCTATTTTTAGGGTTTCTAGAAGATAGGGATAGATCTAGCTTATTGGGTTACCAAAATCAGTGAAAGGTTGCAATGTCATCCTATGTGGGAACATATGCCAAATTGATCTCTCCAGTAGAGAACCTCTCCGTGCCATAATGATAGTGCACCTCAATGTGCTTTGTGTGAGCATGGAACACATGGTTCCTCTCAAATACCAATGCACTTTGACTTCCACTGAAGATGGTGGTGGAAAAAGGTTGATGGGTACAAAAATCATCCAAAAGGTGTCTGAACCACACACAATCAGTAGTCGTTGTGAAATATGCCCTATACTTAGCCTAAAAACTAGAAGTTGCCACAATATGCTGGTCTTTCTCAACCAAGACATGCATGAGATACCCAGCAAGAAGCAAAAACCATTGGTGGACATAGGAGTGTCATAGCAACCAGCCATATTCGAGTCGATAAAGCATGCAAATATGGTAGTAATGATCCCCTCCTAGGACAAAACAATCCAACTAGTAGGGTACCACTCAAGTAATGAAAGATGCACTTAACCACCTGGCAATGTTTGACACCTAGCCAATGCATAAACCTGCTCATCTAAGAGACAACAAACTGAATATCAAGCTGAGTTATGCAAAAGTAAATCAAGCATCCAACAGCCTACTACTAGAGAACAACATCAAATGCATCTCCATTATCATGGAGATTCAACCGTAAATCGATTTCCATATGACTGGCAATAGGTTTGCAATCTTCAAGGCCAAAATCCTACAATAATGTGTCAATATATTTTTTTACACAAAGCTATTCCCCCATCAACTTGCATAATTTGAATGCCCAAATAATGATGCAAATACGCCAAATCTGACATCTCAAGAGAGGCATGCAAATCAGCCTTAGATTCAGAAATATGCTTCTCACTAGAACCACTAACAACATGTCATCAACATACACAAGAATGATAAGAAGTACATCATCTACATGCTTAACATATAAGGTGCTCTCAATTGGACTATTCTCAAAACCATCTGTGATCAAGTAGGCATGTATCTTTTTATACCAAGCATGTGGTGCTTGCTTCAAACCATATAATGCCTTTTTCAGCTTGCACACTTTTTTTCATGCCCTTTCTGCACAAAACCATGGGGCTAAAATACATACACTTCTTCATGCAAGTCACCATTCAAAAATGTAGTTTTAATTTCCAAACCGATGTACATTCTAACCATGATGACCTGTAAATGCACAAATGCTATGAATGATGGTCATTTGGCAAGTGGGTGCAAAGATCTCATCAAAATCAATGCCTCTCTCTTGAGCATAAACTTTTGCAACAAGCCTAGCCTTACACCTGTCAGCTATTCCATCAAGCTTTCATTTCAGCCTGTATACCCATTAAGTGTCAATGCCCTTTTTTCTTGGAGACAAATCACATAAAGAATAGGTACCCTTCTTCATAATAGCATCATATTTTGATCACATAGTAGCCATCCAATTGAATTTTGTGGTTCATCAAAAGAAAGAAGCTCATTCTCATCACAAAAATTAGAGGAAACCATTGCATAGCAATTTGATGCAAAAAAGCACTATTAGAGCCTGAATGAGTACGATATGATGTAGGTGCATCTAAATTTCTATCTCTCAAAGTCTGCACCAACCATTTAGGCATAGTTTTTGCCTCCTCTATATCAGCCCTCTCATCAATATATGCATCATGTAAATATGCATAAAAAATGGAATGATCTTTATCATCATGTGGAACTTGTAACAGCTAAGAAATTGCCTCATTTGCACAAGTGCTTCACTTTCCACCTGTAAAAATAGGTAGCAAAGTGTCGTACACATCTCTAGAGCTAACGCAAGTCTCCTGCTTTTTTTTGATTTGGGCTCTGGAGATGGAGAGCTTCGCGATTGACGCGCAACCCACGATCGACTGTGCTGAACTTCAACTTCAAGAGTTTCGGCCTCAGTCAACATGGATGAAATGGACGACTGCTCAAACAACATAAGTTGGCAAGGGTGTGTAAACGACGATCAATCGCCATCGTATATGAATCAATCGCGATTGACTGAATGTATCAATCGCGACTGATTGCTTCAACCATAATCCGGAATCCGCCGACTGCTAGAAAACCGCCGACTAATAGAAATCCGCCGACCGATAAAAAACCGCCGACTGACAGGGAAAACCGCCGACTGACAGGGAATACCGCCGATAGAAAACCGCCGACCGACGGGCGCCTTCAGACTGGTTTGCGCGCTTCTTTTGGGCCTATCAAATTTGTCCTTATTATCTGTACTCTGTCTCGAGTGCACTCTGGAGCGTGGGGTGGAAGACAAAGAGAGGGCGTGCGCGTGGCATAGCGCACGCTGATATTTTACAAAAGCCGCCGTTCCCGATGTTTTCGCGTCTGATCTTGTTGACCGACTAGTTCCGCCGACTGACGGGGCCCCAGCTCTGAAGAAAAAAGAGGTCTAGCCCATCGAAAAAGAGAAAAAAAAAAGAGAGAAGAAAAGAAAAAAAAAAGAAAGAAGGAAAAGAAAAGAAAAAAAAAAAAAGAAGAAAAGAAAAAAGAGGGAGAAGAGAAGAAAAAGAAAAAAGGAAAATAGACCCTTTATTTTTGGCCCTTTATTTTTGGCCCTTTGGTCTTTCCCGGTATAGCAAAGTGTTTGGCTTCGCCGTGACCGGAGGGGAGAGTCTTCCGCGGTTGTGCTCCCTTTCCCTCTCCTTGTCGGCGGGAATAGCCGTTGGGTACCGTGGTACAAGTTCGTTTGGCCATGGATGTGGCTCCACCCTCTCTCGTGAAATGTAATCGGGCCCCTCCCCCTGGGGAGTCCGGTACTCTGGCCGCGCTGCTGGAGGGGGAGTCGTGTGCCGCCCCTGGGGCACCCGAAAGTGTTGAATCCCCCGTCGTGTCCCTCAGTAGACCCGCAGTTCTATCTGCTCAGGAGGAGCTCAAGAAAGTTTGCCTCGTCGGCCAAGTGTTTGGCCCTAGGCCCCCGCTCGAAATCGTTCGACAATGGCTTCGAAAAGAGTGGTTCCCTCGGGGACTAATTGTCAGCAAATGCCAGTTCTTACCAGCAAACCACATGCTGCTAGTCTTTGAAAATGAAGAGATGGCGTTCCAAGCCCTAAGCGTTGGCACCTGGCAGCTCGGTCGGGCGACCCTGTGCCTATTCAGATGGTCCCCGGACTTTACTCCCGACAAATCGAAATCACTTCGATACCCTCTTTGGGTTGAGCTCCCTAACCTCCCATACTTCTTGTACAACTTCGTGTGGGACATTGTCTCTCCTATTGGCAAGCCATTGGCTTCACGCGAAGACATTGGTGGTCTCATCTATGAAGGTGTGAGACACTCGTTCAATGCTAGATGGCACCCACAAATCTGCGTCGAGGCCGACCTCAGTTCGCCGCTTCCATCAACGGTCAAAGTGGACATGGGCGAAGGAGAAGTTTGGGAGCAGGACATCATCTACAAAAACCTCCCCAACGCGTGCTTTCGTTGTGGTCAGCAAGGTCACAGGATTAAAGACTGCCCTCTCAGGCAAAAAAACAAGCGATTTCAAGAAGCCTCCAAAACTGCTCAAGACAACTTTGGCGATTTGACCCACTCGACCAAGGAAGGGGAAGGCAAGGGCCCCCTCAATCCACAAGCTGACGCTGATGGCTTTACTGAAGTTAGAAGAAGAAGGAAAAGAAGTCCGAGGGCCAACGGTGAGAGAAACAACCTGCCAATTACCCCACACAGCAATTTGTATTGCAATCTTGGAAAGGAGATCAACGAGCTTGACTACCCAGGCGGGAAGCCACCTGAGGTAGACACCTACAACGAAGCCCTAGAGATCCCTGACAACAAAGAAACCCCCCAGGAGGGTTACACCACAAGCAAAGAAGATGGATTCACCACTAGTAATGAAGACAACATGGATAGTGAAAGCTCCATCATCGGATCGACGATCCCGGAAACGGTGCTGAGTACGGGGCCCAATTCCCCCCAGCAAGGAGCATCCCGCAAGGGAAAGCAGCCTATGGAGCTACCTTGGAAAAGCCCCCACAAGAACCGATTTCTAAGTCGGGATCAGATCCCGGCGAAAAAGAAAGATGAAGCCAAGAGAAGAAAGGACAAGGCTCCCTCCCGCAAAGAGGGATCAACACAAAAATGATCGTTATCTCGCTAAATGCTAGAGGGCTAACCGACCCCTCAAGAGCGACCATCATCGGTCAATGGCTCCGCGACATTAGCTTAAACCCAGACATTATATGTATTCAAGAGATTAAAATTGACGGAGAAGACCTCCAGAAACGGCTCAGACAGGTCTCCTCGGCCCACGTGTGGATCCCAACGAAGCACCAGCGGGGATCCGGAGGAACGGTTATCGGTGTTAAACAACTCTGGCTTGAAAAGCTTGAGAACACCATTGAAGATGCAAGTCACCGTTGGATTGCGGTTTCTTTTGGTGCTCCTCTTTGTGTTACTATGGTTTCTTTGTACGCCCCTAACGGGGACTTGGAGAGACTGAACACTTGGGCTTCTTTAGACTCGCTTCCCCACAACGTGCTCATATGTGGAGACTTCAACATGGTGGAGGACCCTATGGACAGATGGATGGGCAAGGGTAGGGCCATCGACAGTCGGGAGAAAGAAACGTGGGACATGACCAAACTCCACTTGGATCTGGTTGAGTTCAAAGACTCGACTGGCTTTTCTTGGTCGAATCTCCAAGCGGGCGAGGACCTGAGGAAAGCTAGACTCGATAGATGCTACATCTCTCAGAGGTTTACTCAACAGTGGGGCCACCCTACCATCAAGCAACGCACTGACCTCACTATCTCGGATCACTACCCGATCGTTATCACTTTTCAACCTTCCAACAAAATCCGCAAAGCTCCGTGGTTCCATGCCAACGCTTCCACCTTCTCTCTCCCTTCTGTCCACCAAGAAATTGTCGATGTGTGGAAAGTGGCATTCGCCTCTGGCTTGGCCCGTGCCAAGTGCTGGAGAAGTGCGGTCGACAAGTCTCGTAAGATCATGATCAGAACTAAGAAGATGCTCGAGACTGCGCGGCGGGCTCGTAGGGAAGCTCTTTACCACAGACTCTGGCGGCTCGAGGAGGAAGTGAACAAAGGAAAACAACAAGCCCAGAAAGGCCTCAGAAAAATCAGAGCAGTGCTGAGATACGAGGAAGAAATACAAAGGAAAAACTTGCAAATCTTCTTCAAAGAGTGGTGGGCTGGCAAAGCCGACAAACCCACCAAAGAGATGTGTCGTATCCTTAAAAGGAAACACAACAGAGAGTCGATTCCCCTACTGATAGACCCACATGGCAATGTATGCAATTCGGAAGAAGATAATTTCGGCATAATCGAGGGGCACTTCACGAGACACCTGGGAACCTTGAACCCCCTTTCCCACCATAGAAGGGACTGTATGGCTGCCATTTCTAGGGTCTCCCCCCGTAGGATACCAACCAACCTCCACTCCCTGCTACATGCACCTATCTCGGAATCAGAAATCATTGAGGTCATTGATGCCCTCCCCCTAGGTAAAAGCCCGGGACCCGACGGACTCACTAACGAGTTCTTTAAATCCTTCAAGCTGGTGGTTGCCACCCCTCTTCGGATGGTTTGGCAAGAAGCGCTAAAGTTTGGTGCTCTCCCTTCTTGTCTAAATAATGGAATTATCAAGTTGGTGCACAAGAAGGGGGAAAAGAACAGAATCGAGAACTGGCGGCCTATTACGATGCTCCAAACAGGATACAAGATCATCGCCAAAGTAATTGCCAACAGACTCTCGTGCCACCTGAGATCTTGGCTTAGTGAGGACCAAAAAGGCTTCATCAAAGGCAGATCTATCCTGGAAACCATTATGGATATTTGGGAAGGTATCCAATTCGCAAACGAGTCCAATCAAGATGTGGTTTTCCTCAAGATCGACTTTGACAAAGCCTACGACAGGCTAGAATGGGACTATATTCTGCAGTCGCTCCAAGATCTCGGGCTTAGTCAGAAATTCACCAAGATGATCGCGACCCTTCTTGGAAACGCAACGACCCAAATCAACGTCAACGGCAAACTTTCGAAGGCAATCCATCTTAGAAGGTCGATTAGACAAGGGTGCCCTCTGGCCCCCCTTCTTTTTGCCATCGCCACTGAGGGGCTGAGCAGACTTGTGGCTCATCATGTGGAGGCTGGCAATATCAAAGGCCTCCGGCTGCCTCACGACCACAATCAAATCATCATGAGACTTTTTGCTGACGATATGAACGCGTTCGTCCACAATGATAATACCAGCCTGGAGACTTTCTGGAGGTGTCTTGCTACCTTTTGTGATGCCTCCGGATCTAAAATCAACCACTCCAAGACCGCCTTTAGGGCTATCGTGGGACAGCATCCTGACCTTCTCATTGATCATGGCTGTCAAATCATACCGCAGGGCCAAATCTTTCGGCTTCTTGGAATCCCCTTGGGGTTTGGCGTCTCCATGGAACAGCGATGGAACTGGGTATTGGCTAAACTTGAAAACAAGCTTAACTATTGGAGAGGTATGCAAATCAATCTCGCTGGGCGTGCGATGGTTATCAACACGTTCCTCCTCTCTTCTACAATCTATTTCCTTTCTTGTTGGAGACCGAACGCGCAAGGCCTGTCCAAGCTGGACAGTATTTGCAAAAATTTCCTGTGGACGGGCGACCATAACAGAAGGGGGGTGCCTAAAATCAAATGGGCCATCTGCACTAGCCCTAGAGATTGCGGGGGGCTTGGTATCCTGGACATTGGGTGTATGGCTAACAAACTGGCAGCCAAATGGATGATTAGGGCTTGGTGCAATAGGGAGGCTTCGTGGGCCAAGCTGATCTTCAGAAACAAGAATGAGTTGGCCCTCACGGGGCTCCCGAACTGGAAGAATCTTGACATCATGACCCTGCTTTTCTCCCCGATCCCCGTCTTCCCGAAAGGCTCTAATCTCGTGTGCTCCCTCTGGAAGGGCTGGAATAAAGTCAAAAGCTTCACAAGAATTAGTGAGGACTGGAAGTGGGCGGCTGGAATCAGACAAAACGACTCTATCTGGTTTCCGATCCACGGCATCCGGAGTGTGGAGTCATGGAACATTCAAAATGCCAAGAAGCTTTGGAACAAAGGATTCAAAAATTGGAAACACCTCTGGAAACATGACACCAACAACTGGATCAACTTCGAGGATATTGACCCTCGCATAAACATTTCCTACGAAGAATGGAACACCTTGCAAAGCAGATGCCTCGCTTGGGATCGCCACAAGACGCGCCTTCTCATGGGACACGATTCACCGAACCCGCTTGGTCTCAAATGGCACAACGGAAATAGCCTTCTCAAAATCCCGAACATCAAAGAAACGGTTGACCTCCAGATCAGCCTCAACAAGAAGTGGTGCCTGTCTTGGACGCGGCTTCGGTGGGACATGAAATTCATGAGTATCTGGCACCCCCTTATTGAGATTAAGAAGTCTGTCCTCTTATGGCAAATTCTTCATCGAGGAATTTGGACCAACCACAAGGCTAACAAATTTTGTGGGATCCCGCCTTGGTGCAAACGCTGCCACCGTGCTATTGAAGATGTCCCACACATCTTCCTCACTTGCCCCAACTCCTACAGAATCTGGCAGACGGTTGGAATGAAAATCAGACTTCAAAAACAGCTTAGTTGGAAACAAGTCCTTTTGGGAGAAGCGATCGGCTGCTCTGCGACACTCTGGAACGCCATCAGAGGGGAAGTCCTGTGGAAAATTTGGCGGGAGAGGTGTGCTCTAAACTTCGGCGATCCCCCCAGGGAGTGGTCGATTGAGAAATCACTATTCCTCTTGGGCAAAAGGATTGTCAACAGCAAGAAGTCCCCCCCATTCAGACACCATCAAGTTCTCCAGTTGATCAACAACAAGCTTAAACCCAAGTGGGCCCCGCATGAGGGCGATGAGAGGGTGATTAACCTTCTCTGTAATGCAACCTAGGATTCAATCAAGCTTCCCCTGCTTTGTGGGATTTGGGGGGTCCCGTGGGCACTAGTCCCCTTCTATTGTACCTTTGTTTCTTAATTTAATTCAAGTCCGGGAGAGTAGGCCAATGCCGAACTTCCTTTATGATAAAAAAAAAAAAAAACGCAAGTCTCCTCGCTACATGAAAGTAATGGATAAATTGCATCTTCTACAAAAAAACATTATGGCTAAACAAAAGGCGCTTAGTTTGTGGACGATACAAATGATAGCCTTTGGTTTCATAATTATACCCAAAAAAAACATTTCACTACTTTATCATCTAATTTTTTTTGTTTTTGTTTAAGAAATAATGCATATTCTAGAAAACCAAAGACATGCAGATAAGCAACAGATGGCTTGGGACCATGCGAAGCCTCATATGGAGTAATAAATTGTAGTGCTATAGTGGGACACCTTTTAAGTACATATGCTGCACACATGATAGCCTCAAGCTAGAAGCTATGTGGTAAAGCCTAACTTTCGACCATACACCTTTCCATCTCCATGAGAGACATGTTAATTATTTCTATAACACCATTTTATTGAGATTTATATGGCATTGTACACTAATGTTTTATCCCATGCTTAGCCAAAAATGCACTTAAAAAAGAAGACATGTATTCACCCCCTCCATCAGAATGGAGGATGCCTAATTTACATTTTGATAGATTTTCAACAATAGCTAAAAACTTTTCCAAACACACAAACACTTTGGACTTTTCTTTTAATTGAGAAAATCATGCATGCCTCGAGAAATCATCAATGAAAGTCACAAAGTAAAAGTAATTCCAAAAAGAAGGTGTCTGCATAGGACCACATATTGAAAATCAAGTCTCAATCATGCAAAAAGCCTCAACCATGAGTTTTGCAACTGGAACAATCAAAACAGAGGACCCAAAGTCGTGGAATCAAGTTATAAGCTCCACCAAACTCAATCAAATTCAAATCTCATCAATCAGCCACCAAAAAGTGCACCTACATTAATTGGTGGGTGGTTAGCTAGATTGTAGGAAAAGGAAAACTCTATATAAGCATCATTCCACCTTTGTTCCTTGAGTTGTAAGCATTCCAAGAGTTTCCCACTTATTTTAGTGAAGTCATAAACTCCAGCAAACATCCCCCTTGCTTGCATACCTCATTTTCTCATGATTTTTCTCCTCTCTATCTAGAGGTGTAGTTAGGCTTTTCCAAATTTGATTGTATCAGATTGCAGAGCTTGTTTGCTCTCTCATTACACTCATCTTCAATGATTTCAAGCTTCATTCGGTATCTCATATATTGCCTTTTCCAAAGTTTCAAGTTATTTGATTGAGTGAGTTATGAGAAATTGCCAACTTTGTGAAGGTATATCTCTGCACATAGGCAGAGAGTGTTGCAAATAGGTAGTGTGTTTTGCAAAGGATGGTTCTCTCAGCTCGAATATTCATTTGGGATGATTTAAAGCTTATTGTGTACCTCTTGTACTCTATTGTAATTTTGCAAAGATTCATTTTAAGTATCTGTACAGGTGTAGAGAAAAGTTCAAAAAAGTGAGCATATATCACTGCTTGTGGACCTAGTGGAGGGCAGCCATCTTCCATTTTTGCATTGGGGTGTTAGAATCCTCCCCCATCAGTGGTATCAGAGAGATTTTGAGGCTTTGAGTCATCAATGGGCATCATATTGAAGACTTGAAGGGATCAAGACAACTCGTGGAAGCACAATCAGGGCTTATCAAAGCAACAAGACATCGAAAGGGGGTTATGTCTATCGAGATCTCAACTAGTCGAAGGTTAGCAAAGGATAAGCTATCAAAAGGTAATATTCAAATCTTTTAAAGCATACAAAAACTTGAGGAGAAGCTAGAGAACCATCTTAGAGCTCGGTATGGCTGAGTATAATGCACAAATAGAGAAGTTAGAGAAAGGCAATTATCAACCATGGAAATTTAGAGTTAGCAACTACCTTATGGGCAAAGGATTGTGGGGATTAGTGAGCGGCACGGAGCCAATGCCTCATGTACATGATCCACCACTTCAAGGGCAGGTCAAGGCACTAAATGAATGGATAGAAAGGGATAGGAGAGTCATATTCATTATATCCCAACACATAAGCAATAACATGATAGGGCATATACAAGACTTGGACACATCCAAGAAGGTTGGGAGACCTTCGAGAGATTTTACTCTTCATCAACCAAGGCAAGGAAGATTCAGCTCAAGAATGAGTTAAATAATCTTAGGAAAGCACCAAGTACTAACATAAATGAGTACATTTTGAAGTTTAAGGAGCTTGCAGATGCCCCAGGCTCAATTGGGATCCCAATCAAAGATGACAATCTTGTCGCACACACTCTCAATGGCTTGAGAGAGGATGAAGGTGGAAAGCATTCACCACATTAGTTTATGTGAGGGATCCCTACCAGAATTTGATCAATTAGTCACATTGATGGTGATCAAGGAGATGAACCAAGGAGGTTCACAATCAAATGGCAGCCAAGCCCAAGTTTTCTATGCAGGTAGAGGCAAAGGCAAAGGAGGTGGGCAAAACTCCCAAGGCAGAGGGAGAGGAAGGTCAAAATCAAGCTCAAGCAACCAAGAAGGCTCCAATAAAAGTTGTGGATCAAGAGGAAGAGGAAGGAGTAGAGGAAGAGGAGGAAGATCACATGGAAGAGAAGCATCCAATGGAGAATGCTACAACTGTGGAAAACTAGGCCATTATGAAAGAGATTGTTGGTCCAAAGGAGGAGGCAATCAAGGTTACAAAAGGAATCAAGGTAGTTATGCTAGTACTTCAACAAATTCAGAAAATGAGAACTTTCTTAGGATGTATGGGTCAAGTGAAAGAGTCAATTCAGATTTTACATGGTACATTGATTGTGGTTGTAGCAACCATATGAGTTGCAATAAAGATGGTTTCTTTAATTTACATTCACCCATCACTCAAGGACATGTAGAGATAGGGGATGAAACTAAGAACAAGATTACACATGTGGGAGATGTTGCATTGAATGGATGTCAAAGCTCCAAGGTGTTGAAGAATGTGTTGCATGTGCCAACCATCACAAAGAACTTGGTTTCGATAGCAATGAAGACTCTTCACCATGGAGGTAAAGCAATCAATCCCTCACACTATCTACTTGTCAATTGGAAATAAACAGATTGCAAAAATCAACTTATGGCATAAAAGAATTGGACACGTAAACTTACAAAGGATGAAGGAGATACAAAGGAAGGGCTTGGTGAGTGTTCTACCTTATCTTACATCTCAGAATATGCAACATTTGTGCCATGCGTGTCAATTAGGGAAACAAAGCAGATTGTCATTCAAGAAGGGATCACATGGGAGCAATGAAGTGTTGAATCTCATTACATAGATGTATGGGGGCCTACAAGGGAGCTATCTATTGGAGGTAATAGATATTTTGTCACATTTATAGATGATCATTCAAGGTTTGTTTGGATGTATTGCATGAAGTCAAAGTCAAAGGTGTTTTACCACTTCAAGAGGTTCAAAAACCTAGTGGAGAAGGAAACAGGGAAGTATATAAAGACTCTCAGATCGGATGGAGGAGGAGAGTATTTTTCAAATGAATTTTTAGATTTTTTACATGATCATGGCATCAAAAGGCAATTCACTTGCAGGTATACACCTCAACAAAATGGGGTGGCAGAGAGGAAGAATAAATACATAGCAAAAGTGGCTAGAGCTTTGTTAAATGAAATGAATGTTCCTAACTCTTATTGGGCTGATGCAACAAATACAGCCATATACATTATGAATAGGTGTCCAACCTCAAGATTACATTAAGTTACACCTTATGAAGCTTTGTGTGGTAAGAAACCCAACCTTTCACATCTCAAAGTATTTGGTTGTGTGTGTTATGTTCACATACCTCAAGAATTGAGACATAAGTTAGACCCGAAGGTAGATAGGTGTATATTTCTTGGATATTATTCAGAGCAAAAGGGTTTTGGATGCTATAATCCTTGCACCAAAGAGCTTAAGGTGTCTAAGGATGTAATATTTGATGTGTTCCTACCTTAGTATGGTAGCAAAGATGTGTTATAGGACGATGATGCATATGAAGTTGAGAAGAAGTTCAAAGAGCAACAACAAAGCATGGAGATGAGTGGTCCAACCACTTCAAGCACACCATCAAAGGAGATTACTACATCCACTTGGCATGGAAGAACAAGGAATTAAGATCATTCAAGTTTAAGAAGTAGCAAAGGAAAGGAAAAGGCAAATGATGAAGACCATCGATGGGTAAACATCAAATCTACAAGTGATGAAGATATGGAAAAGTTAGAAACTCCAGGATTTAAAGCATCTAAACCAAGGAGGAGGAGATTCCTACCACCTAATGGTGAGTTAAGTTCATCCAATAGGGTTAAATACCCTGTTCAAATGTTAACTTATGATTCATTCATTGCAAGACAATATGCCTACATGAGTCAAGTTATAGCTTGTGAAGAACCTAACTTTTTTGAAGAAGCAAATAAGCATAGGGAATGGATTGAAGCCATGGAGGAGGAAGCCAAGGAACTTGAAGAAAATGATACTTGGTCATTGGTGCCAAGAACAAAGGACATGAAAGTCATTGGCAACAAATGGGTATACAAGGTAAAGAGGCATGCAGATGGGAGCATCTCTAGGTATAAATCAAGGCTGGTTGCCGAAGGTTTTGCTCAAACCTATGGCATAGAATTTGAGGAAACATTCAACCTAGTAACTAAATATCCACCATAAGAATTTTGATTGCAATTTCTGCCTCAAAATCTTGGAACATGTACCAGTTGGATGTGGAGAATGCTTTCCTAAATGGAGAGCTTGAATAGGTAGTCTACATGGAGTAGCCCCAAGGATTTGAATATGAGAGGTTTCCACATCATGTATGCAGGCTTAAGAAGGCTCTTTATAGACTCAAGCAAGCCCCAACGGCTTGGAACCAAAGTCTTGTGGACTACTTGGTAAAATGGATACAATGAGAGTCATGCAGATTCATCACTCTTTGTGAAGAAGGAAGGTATCAAAATTGTTTTCATTCGTATATATGTTGATGATTTGATCATTACAAGGGATGATGAAGCCAACATTAAGGACATAAAGAGGAAGCTTGGATGTGAGTTTAAAATCTCTGATTTAGGGATTTTAAGCTACTTCCTTGGGATTGAACTACTATATAAAGAGGAAGGTATATATTTGATGCAAACAAAATACATTCTAGATCTCTTAAAGAAGTTTGGCTTGTGTGATTGCAATCCCATTTCAAATCCATTAGAATTAAATGTTAAACTAAGTCCTCATGAAGGAGAAGAAGTGAAGGATGTGACCATGTATAGGTCAATAATTTCTTTGTGGTATGCTACTATGACGAGACCAGATATTGCACATGTAGTTGGAGTGTTATGTCAATTTTTATAGGCACCAAGAGTAACTCATCTTGTTGCAGCCAAAAGGGTACTTAGATACCTCAAAGGATCAGTGAATTAAGGTCTATATCATCCATTTGATGATGGATTAAATGTACAAGCTTATTGTGATGTTGATTGGGTAGGTTCCAAAGATGAGAGGATGAGCACTAGTGGTTATGTTATTATGCTAGGGAAGAAGACCATCTCATGGATGTCAAAGAAACAACCAACAATGGCTCTCTCATCAATAGAATTTGAGTATAGAGGCTTAGCACAAGTCTCATGTGAGCTTATGTGGCTCAAGAAGTTGTTTGTTGATCTTGATTTGCAGGTTAAACAAGTACCTATTTTTTGTGCCAACATAAGTAGCATATGCTTGGCTTGAAATCCAGTGTTCCATGCAAGGTCGAAGCATATAGAAGTGCATGACCACTTTATTAGAGAGAAGATCATGTCAAAGGATGTCAAGGTGGAGCATGTCAATACAAAGGACCAATATGCATATATGTTTACCAAAGCTTTGGATGGAGTAAAGCTACAACACTTCAAGGCATGCATTGGAATGAAGGACCTAGGGATTGAGACTTGAGGGCGAGTGTTGAAAATCAAGTCTCAATCATGAGAAAGGGTTCAACCACGAGTTTTGCAAGTGGAACAATGAAACGAGAGGACCCAAAGTCATGGAATCAAGTTAAAAGCTCCACCAAACTCAATCAAATTCAAATCTCATCAATCAACCACCAAAAAGTGCACTTACACTGATTGGTGGGTGGTTAGCTAGATTGTAGGAAAAGAAAAACTCTATATAAGCATCATCCCACCTTTGTTTCTTGATTTTTATGCATTCCACAAGTTTTCCACTTAGTTTAGTGAAGTCATAAACTCCAACAAGCAGCCCCCTTGCTTGCTTAGCTCATTTTCTCATGATTTTGCTCCTCTTTATCTAGAAGTGTAGTTAGGCTTTTCCAAATCTGATTGTACCAAATCGCAGAGCATTGTTTGCTCTCTAATTGTACTTATTTTCATTTATTTCAAGCTTCATTTGGTCTTTCATATAGTGCCCTGAACTTTTCCAAAGTTTCAAGTTACTTGATTGAGTGAGTTGTGAGAAATTGCCAACTTTGTGAAGGTATATATGTGAACATAGGTAGAGAGTGTTGCAAACAGGTAGCCTATCTTGCAGAGGATGGTTCTCTCATTGGAATATCCATTTGGGATGATTGAAAACTTGTTGGGTAGCTCTTATAGTCTATTGTAAGTCTACAAAGTTTCATTTTAATTCTCTATATAGGTGCAAAGAAAAGTTCAGAATAGTGAGCATATATCACTGCTTGTGGACCTAGTGGAGGGCAACCATCTTCCATTTTTGCATTGGGGTGTTAGAATCATCCCCCATCACCACACACATCACTATGAACAAGCTACAATTTACGGCCATCTCAAACTTAACCATCTTTAGGGAAGAAAGAATGATGCATTTTGCCCAAAATATAGCCTTCAAAAACATGAAGGTGACTCAAGTTTGGGCAGAGAAGATACCATTTCAAATTTTTGCAGGTGTAGCAAACTAGCAAAATTCAGATGACCAAAGCATGCATGTTAAAGCTTTGCATTTGAAATATAATAATAATCTTGAACCTCACATGGTGAATCATTCACACCTTTTGCATAGTCTATAGGCTTATACATGCCCATGACATAAAATTCTAGAAGCAATAATAACATCACCATTTGACAGTTCATGAATTGTACATCTGCCATCAACAAGTTTAACAAACAAGCCAATCTTGGCTAATGTTGTAAGTGACAACAAACTTTTCTTGCTCCCTCGCACATACAAAGCATCTCACAATGCGAAATAGCTACCATCAATAGTAGTCAAAATGATATTAACAACCCCCATTACAGGATAAGAGGAGTTGTTAGCACATGTGACTATATTCCCTATAGGGGTAGGCTCAAGTGAACTGACAAAACTACGCTACGAGGTATATTGTTTGGTTGCCCCACTATCAAAGTACCAAACATATGAGTCTACTACACACATACACTACTCATGAGAAGATGGTTCATAGTTGCAAATAGTAGTGAATTATCATTCTTCATTTTGCATAAGATTAGCAGACTTTGTTTTAAGTGTATAGGCCTTTGCGACAACCATTCGAGCCTCTTTCTTCTTTGTCTCTTTTGCAACCAATTTTGGACAACTCTTTAGGCCATGATCTTTTCCTTTACAATAATTGCAACATTGTATCTCCTTTTTTGTTTTCTTCTCATCTCCATCTTCCTTCTTGGATTCTGTAGCATTAGCAATTTTTTGCTTGCTAGTAGATGAGCTCCATTTACCTTTGCCTTTCAGAACACCTAAAAAAGCTTGATCTGCAACATGCATAATGGACCTTTTCTACCTATACTAATCTTCCTACAACAAAATAGAGACTAACTCCTCAAATGCTAAGGCATTTGGATTTCCTTTCATCATCAATTGAAGAGTAGAAGTAAAACTCCAATATGAATCTAGAAGACCATTGGGAAGAGACTACGCAAGTGAACTATCTGGTGAGACCTCATCAACTGAAATCAATTGCTCCTTCAAATCTTTGATCTTTATCAAAAATTTGTCCATGTAATCTCCTTTATTCATGTGCTCACTCTCTAAATCTTTTCAGAGGTAAGCAACATGAGCTTCATTTATTTCCTAGTATAAGGTTTTGAGTGTATCCCAAGCATCCTTTGTTATCTTGTAAGAGCGAATGTGAGGGATAATGGCACATTTAAAAGACAAGGCTATCAATGCATGCGCTTGAGCATCTCTTCCATCCCAAAGAAGTTGTTCTATAGTAGGTGCAGTAGGAACCAGAGCACGAACAGGAATATCAAGATCATCATCTTCAACACCCTTTGCATCACCTTCAATAATTGTATCCGCAAGTGTGGTAGGGTGTTTTTCAAAAACCTGCACAATATTCCACAACTCTTTTGCTACCAATCCATGATGCATCATATATGCCCACAATTAGTAATTAGTACGATCCAATCTATCCTCAACAGTCAACATGCAGAATACATCATTACTTTCAACCATGGCCATTGATTAAAATACCATGATGTAGAAAAATGATTGTATCTCAAAACATTGAACAAAACCACCTTGACAAGCTCTGCTAAACTTGTAGCAGACTTTGAGGTGCTTGTACTAGTGAACCAAAACCTATATATATGTTTGGCACAAAAGGAAGAGATGACCTACATAGGCATTGCGATAGTACATTCGGAGGCCGAAATGAGCTCAAATCAAAATTTTTGAGCTCCTAATCACCTTGAGTATGTCACCAATTTTCGTGCAACTCTAAGACTATGATTGAAGGGGTGTTGATGATGCCCTAGATGAAGCGGTGACCTACTTTGATACCAACTATTGGAGTTTGAGGTCTACAAAAGCATGCAAATAGCACAAGGGAGAAGAAGAAAGTTAGAGCACAAAACAACACTTAATGTATTATCAAATGAATGTACAAATAAAAGTAGTACTCAGAGTACATTGCTTGTTCACAAGCAAAGAGATGGAGCAGGTGTGTTGGCTTCGGTGCGAAGACCTCCGAGTGATACTCCCAGAAACCTGATTTGAACATTTCTTCGAAGGTCTGTTTGTAACATGCAGGGAGGTATTTGATGCGTGCATGCCAGGCGTAAGCCACACGAATACTGGGGGTGGTGCTCATGTCATACACCAAATCATAATTTCCATTGATAAACCCCGGTAGACGTACCTGTGGTGCAGCTTCATTTTTAAAGGTTTTCAGGACTACCTGCATCATATCTAAAATCTTAAGCATCATTTGAGCTGCCACATCTGGCATGGGCTTCAATCACGGCATCCAATGTCGAATTGTTCCCATCATGTACGCTACCGACGGTGGTCCCTGTGGTGGCGCAATGTACGGGTAGTTTAGCCATTCCTTGCATTGCGCGTTGTTCTGCACTTTGATATTGAATGCCTTCCAAGACCTGCGGCGTGGAACTGGACCATAGCATGGATTGTATAGGAGATGTAAAGGCGCGTTGTTCCATGTGCGTAGCATTTCTGGATATGTCTCTAGAAGTTTCTGTCGCCAGGTGGGTTGACGAATTTTGCCTTTTTGCACCTATGGAGGAAGGTCTTCGGGTTGAAATTGGGTAGCAAAGGTAGGAATCTTACCCGTGACTCTCTGTATTTCTGCATTATAATCAGCCAGGATAATATAATAAGGCCTGTATTGGAGTTCAGATGAGAGGATAAGGAGTCTCGATGACAGGTTCTTGAAGTAAGCAGATTGTAGCACAGTTTCCTCTATGACCCTCATGGCCTAATTTTGCACTACTGTGCGCTCTTCGTGAGAACTCCCGATTTCCTCCACTTGACGTAGCCATGGAGGCCGTGGTGCTTCGAATGTGTCCTGAGCTTCTTCCGTTTGTTGGCCTCCTAGGAAGGGTTGTGGGTCGTATTCTTCTTCAAATGTTTGTTCCACAGGAATTTGTACTACTTCGTCGGTGGGAGCCTCTGGAGGGGAAGGTGGTCTCTCACATGCTTGCAATTCGGTGACCTGTTTCTGGAGATCTTTTAAGGCCTCTGAGTCTGTGAGAAGTGAAGCCGCGGAGGAGGTGGTTTGAGAGGCTGCTGTTGTTTCTTTTTGGTGTTTCTGTTTCAGTTGACCCAGTTCCTCTGATAGCAGGTCATGTGCTTCAAGCAGCATGGCATAGTCTTCCAATATGATCTTGATATTGTCGGGGGTCACTGCTTGAAACTTTGATGGGCTGATGGGTGCCCCAGGTGTGCTTTCGATAGCTGCTTCTAGGTTTTCTTGATTTTGTAATTGCAGGCGTCGATTCTCTTCATGAGCGGCAGCAAGATGTCGCTTGAGTAGGGCCATATTTCGCTGAAGCTTTGAATTGCGTTCCAGCTATGTCCGTAGATGACCTTCTACCACTTGTATTGCTTCCTGATCTGTGTTCTGTAACTGTACCTCCAATATGCTATGAGCCTCTTGGAGAGTTTGGAATTGTGTGTGGAGGCGAGCATTTTCCTCCTCTAGTGCAGCAAGGCGGTGTTGTAGTGTCTCCGAGTGCTCTTGCAGGCGTTCATTCTGTTGCTGGAGCTGATTGTAATCTGTCCTTAAGTTTGATATACAAGCTAGCATGGTGTCCAATGCATTGCCTATAGATGAGGGGGTGGTGTTTACAATGGAAGATGCATGGGAAGGGAATTGGGGAAGGGGAAGAGTGAATGATGTGTCTATTGAAGACGTGTGTGTGGGTGAAATTGGTGGAGGGGGAATGGGAGGAGGTGGAAGCGTGGGGGGAGGGGGAGGTGCCGTGGGTGGTGAAATGTCCATACTTTCAGGAGTGGGTGTGAGTGTGGGGTCTACCATATACATTGGAATGGTAGGTGGTGTGTGTGTGAAAGTGGTGAATAGATGAGAAGTGGGGTGGGGAGCTGAAAATAAAGGGAATGGTTGAGACCTGGGTTGAAAAGTTCTAGCAAGGAAGTTATGGAGGGATTGGAGAAGTGGAGAGATGGAGGTTGGGGGTTGAGGTTGTAGAGTTGAGGAGGGCATGAAGGGTTGCGTGGTAGCAGGGAAACCCATGAATATGGATCTAGGGTCAGGATGACCTATGGCTGAGGGCATGGGGGATGGTTGTCCTAGGGCAAGCTCTATGAGCAATTCGGTGGATTGTGTAGTGATGGGGGTTGCTTCATAGATTGGGTTATCAGAGGTGGAGAGTAGGGTTGAACTAGAGATGGGAGTACGGAAGATGAAGGTTGGTTCGGTGGGTTGAGTGGTCGAGGTGATTTCCACGGTTTCTGCTCTAGGAGGCGATGGTGAGGGTGTGGGTGGTAGTGGCTCGGTGGATTCCTCATGGGTGACTGGGTGCTCTTGGCTAGCAGTTTCTGTTGCTTGGGAGGTTGTCCCGATGGGTTCGGATGTAATAATTGGCCCTTCTGCCATTGTAATGGGGATCTGGATATTCTTACCGGAGCGTGGTCGTGTCTGGAATCTTCGTGGATCATATTGAACTGGAGACCTCCTAATGGCGGTCCGCACTGCTTCTACTACCCCATATGTTTCTGCCATCAATAAGAGACCTTCACTATATTCTGAGTCAACTCTTGCTTCTTCCAACAGCTGAGTCATGAGTACTCTACTGCTCTGTTCGGTGAGCAGTTGTTGCGATCGCACTCGTTCCATAATTTGATACAGCCTTCGGAGTTCTGCTGTATAGGCTGGGGCTTCAGTGGTCTCCTCTTCATATGCTCCTTCTTCTTCTATGGCTACCACAATTTTCTTGGTGGTTTCTTTGTTATCATAGGCCTCTCCCGATTGCGCCTCTCGTTTAGGCATTCTAATCATGACTCTCCTGTCATCTATCTCATACTTCTTAAAATTTTCCGGGACCTCAAACAAAGATTCTTCCTCTTCTGGTGTGACTTCTCTCTTCTTTCTTTCCTTTCCTTCTTCCTTAGGGGTTACATGTGTGGCTAGCCTTACATCCTTTGTAAGCTCTCCGTGCTTCTGGGGTTGAAATTCTACTTCATAGAAGTATTCTTCATCTGATGCAAAAGGTGAGTCCATAATGATTGACTCTAGATCGGAGTCACTCGCATCCTCAAATGCATCAGGGCTAGGTTCACATTCTTCTAAAACTGCCTCTCCCATGATCGGTTCTATGGAGAAAACTGAAATGTCATAGCCATCCTCATCACAGTGAGGTGTCCATTGTTCTTCATTGATGGCTACATCCATGGTTGCTAGAATTTCTGCCCAGCCGTGAGGTTCGAATTCTTCGTCTGGAAAAACTACAGGTGCATAGGCTGGGTCTTGGATTGATCTATGGGTTTCTTTTGCACCTATCTCCCTGGCTTTTTCTCTCTTCTCTTCTTCTACTGCTACCTTACACATCCATAAGTGAGTGTCTTCATGCATCCATGAGGATCCTGATCCTAGGGAATGCACTGATTCCGTATCATCTTTGGCTCTATGGATGGGGTTCCATTGGATAGGAGGGACATCTCTATGAGAGTAATCCTTGAGATTGACTTTGGTTGTAACACCTAAGTGCTACAAATACAAGGAATTGGTTCCCCAATCCTGTACCACTTGCAACTGCCGCATAAATGGTCTTCCCAAAATCATCTCATAGGCTTGCTTTTTGCTAAAGTCACAAATAGCAAATGTGTGCTCAAACTCTACACCACAAGTAGTGAGAGTTATCCCCTCTAGTAGTCCTAAGGGTCTTTCTATGTGCCCGTCAGCCATCTGCAATTTCATTCTCGTTGGCCTGAGAGCTGGCTTACCCCATCGTTTCCATAAGGACGTGGTAAAAATTGCAACTCCTGCACCTGAGTCCAAAATGGCCTTGGTTGTGTAGCCCTGATGAGTGATGGGGAGATAGGTGTTTCCTTCTTCTCCCTCGCTCATGTCTCCTATCTTGTCCAAGGGTATTTCTGGCACTGTTCTTTGAGATCCTACCTGGGAATGTGGTTTTGCTACTTCGGGCACTTGATTGGCTACATGTTTCCACACTTCTGGTCTAACCTTGAGCAGCTCTTCCAAAGTGAGATTGCACTGCACTTTGGTGTTCTTCACTACCTCTGTGTTCCTAGGTATGACTGAATCTTCGTTTCTTACCATGACTGTAGGTGCTCTCATACAAGTGGACTTTGCTTCTCATGGGCCTGTGAAATGGAGTAGTTCTTGTAAAGAATTAGACTCGAAGTCTAATCTTTCTTGAGATTGGGCACTCTCCTGCTCTCCATAAATGGAAGGAAGGTCTTGTGGGAATTGATCGTGTGTGTCATCCACAAGTTCAATGGGAGGAGGAACTTCACTCTCTTTAGCCCATTTCTCTTCTTGAATCTCTCGCAAGAATTCTGGTGTGTATTGATTCATAGAAGAAGAGGTGTCTGGTTCAGTGGAGTTAGGCACATAAGCTTCCTTGGGAGGAATGCTTATTCTATCACTTGCCCTCTCCTTAGCCTGGGAGGTGGCTCCTTTTCCAGACTTTGCAAGTAACCCCTCCAATCTATCCAATAGACCATCAAAGTGCAATGGTGTTCTGATGGGGTTAGAGCCATTGAACAAACGACTGGCTTCAAACATGGCTTGCGCCAACTCGACCATTTTAGCACAAAGTTTTGTTCGCTCTATCTCTAGATCGGCTCTAGGGTAACATTTCTCAAGATCTGTTACATTGGGCCCTTCTTGAATTCTGGCCTGATATGCTTTAAGCATCATGTCTAGATCTTCAGGAGTGGGATCGGCTAAGACTGATCCTACTCGGGGTGGTGATTGGGTTACGTGTGGTGGATTGGTGGGTGGAGGAATGGAGGGTGAAGGGGATGGTAGTGGCGGTGATGCGTGAGAGTGCGTTTGAGATGTGATTTCTATGATTTTGGCTTTGGTTTCTCGTAGGCTTTCTTCAAGTTTGCTCATCTTTCTTGCCCATTGCCTTTTCATACGTTCACGGCTATCTCTCCAAGCTCTTGTCCTCTTCTTATTCTGGCTCTCAGTCTCACTAACCTCCGCATTCTTTTCCTGGCCTAAGTCTTGGTTTTGCTTAAGTGTCTGGGCTCTCGTGATGACTTGTACTGGGGCTGTGGAAGTCACACTTCCTGTGGAGTCTACCACTAAGCCAATCACATTGATAGGAGTGATTTTTGGCATATTATTAGGATTTTTTGGGCAGTATCGTAAGAGATGCTCCTTTCCACACTCCTAGCAATAGCCCTGGATTCTCACTGACTGGGGTTGTGTCGGTGGAGGCAAGGGACAATCACGAATGAGATGATCTCCCTGACATCTATAGCATGGCCCTCTAGGAAATGGAGGTCTTACCTGCCTAGGTTGAGGTCTAGGGTTGGGGTTCGTGTACATGACATTCGCATACTCTGTCTCCCAAATAGGTTCACTCGGTTCCTCACTGTAGTAAGACTCACCATGTTCAAGAGACTGCATGTAGTAAGCCTGGGGACTATCAACATGTGTAGAATCAAAGCTATGGTCACTGGGGTCACTTTCTGAGATTAATGGTGTTACTAGGACTATCGCTCTATTCAGGTTTTCTTCTGCAGCAGCATACTTGACCGGAATCACATTAGTAGGAGCAGGTGGTTGCTGTGCTAGCACTGGCTAGGGTCTCAGCTGGGCCTGATATTGCGGTTGGTAATTTTGCTGAGGCCTAATATACTGTTGTGGTGAATATTGACTCTGGTATCTGCCTTGTTGAGGGTATGGCTGAGGGTAGGTTTGCCTAACCGCTTGCTTATTGTATGGGCAGTCCTGTGCTGAGTGATTTGTGTACCTTCGCTCTATGGTGCAATATTGGCTGCTAGGATTCACTTGGGGTTGAGCCGTGATGGGACATGCGTTTGCCATATGGTCACCACCGCAAGTATAGCACCTCTTTACTGGGGCAAATCTAGGAATTTGTTTACTAGAGACACCTAGTTTTTGAGCTACTTTTTCCGCAAGTTCCTCAATTGATGTGGATTGTGAGGAAGAGAGGCTAGAGGTACTATCTGAATCTTTGTAGATTTTGGATAGCTCTAACTCCTCCCCTAAGTTATCCTCAATATCGATGCACATGCGTACACATTCTTCTATAGTCCGGGGGTCCTTCAAGTACACATATGATCTCAATTTGGTACTTAGCAATCCATCCAAGAATAAAGCCACTTGCTTAGCGGCTGTGGGTAACTCAAGACCAGGACATCGCTCAAGATATTGCCTAAATCTTCTTCCTGCAAGTCTCACAGTCTCTTGCGGGGTCTGCTTGAAGCTGTATATCAATGAGGAAGTATTATGCCTTATGCCACTTTTAGAGAATTCGATAATGAATGCCTCTAAAAGTTGATCTATGCTTCTAAACTGCCTCTCCTTTAGTGGCTGAAACCATGTCAGGGCGGTGTTCCTAAGGGTTAAACCAAAGGCATTGTACTGCGTGAACAGGTCTTCAACTTGTTCAGCTCTCAAGACTTGCTTAAACTCAGCTACATGATCGTAGGGGTCTCCAGTGCCATCGAAGTAGTTTTTCATGGACTTAACTAGCTGGGTCGGTCTCAAGGTCCTCGTGTGCTCTCTTGGTCTTGGCAAAGGGAAATCATCGGCATTTCTTCGGTTCCCTGGAGCTCTATGTCCCTCAGGTTCCCCTCTATTCGTTTCCATTCTCGTTCTTTCTCTTCCCCAAGAGTTGGCAAAGCTTACCTCAGGTCTCTCTCGACTCCTTTCTCTTTGAGTCCCCTGAGCTTGAGATGTTCCAGCTCCTTGGCGACCAAAGGACACATTCGATCTTGGTTGGGGGAAAATAAATTCTCCTTTCCAAGTGTAAGCCTGCCTATCATTTTCTGTAACCCCAAAGATCCTCTCTGAAGAGTGATCTAAGTAGGTCACTCTTCCTGGAATATCAGGATCTTTGAACTCATATATCATGATTGTTCCTACCTCACTCGGTTGACTAGGTCTATATCTCCAAAAGGCCTCATCCGTCTCTCGGTTCAAGAGGAGATCTATGCTTTTATTATCTTGGGGAATCCACTCTGGTGTGATAATCCTCGTGAGAACAGATTTGCCTTGGGGGGTTCTAGGTTCTTCGCCCATGTTTCCTTGCTCTAGGTCACCTAAGTCCGTTTCCGGGACCACATTCCCAAATTCATCTATCCTATCGGGATGACTGGTGACTACATATATTGTCCCTTCCTTGTCCAAGTATGCTCCATTTTCAAACTTGACAGTTGGGCGCTCTAGTCCAATGGATTGGTTAGGGTTTTTAATCTGGACCACCGCTCTTCCTAGGCCGTCCTCATAGATGCTAGCACCTAATCGGTTGGTCCTAAGGTACTCGAGTTGCATCTTGTAAGGGCCTTCCACCCTATGTAAATATGGCACCCCAGAACTTCCTGTAGGTCTCTCCATACCGTGGGACATCTCAGACTCGCTAGTCTCAGAACTAGGGTAATACGAAT
Organism: Ceratopteris richardii; assembly: GCA_020310875.1. NCBI lineage: Eukaryota > Viridiplantae > Streptophyta > Polypodiopsida > Polypodiales > Pteridaceae > Ceratopteris > Ceratopteris richardii. Next base: position 82,460,859 of record CM035425.1, on the reverse strand, counting down.
GATGGCTCAACTGCTGGGCCCAAGACCTCGTAGTATGATTGACACTAGCCTCTGAAGATCTAAAACTTTGTCTGTCTCTCCCTAGGTGTCTACCTGACCTAAGGTTCAAATGCCCTTTGTACGTTGCTGATTCTTTGGTACCAGTCACTTGTTCCTTTTAAGTTCCTTTGGATGTGTTTTCTTGTTTTTAATTAAGCGTCATCAGGAGCACTTTTGTGGGTCGTACTTGATGTTCTGCGTCCGCTTAGTTTAAGTTCTTTTCCTTTAAGTTATCCCTTGACTACAATTTAGCCTACCCTTGCACTTGAGAAATTAAGGGCTCTTCAAACTTGAGTGTTCCTATCATACCCCTAGTCAATCAGAACAACTACTCGCACTTAGCCTATGCTAAGAATAGACTGAGGGGGTTAAGTGATGTTCCAACCTCAAGTCGCTCCTCCTGGCGATGCTGGTCTACCAAGGAAGCACGTTCCCAAGCTTGTTCGCCCTGGCGCTTACTTTGCTTTCTCCAAGAGCTCTCGATGATCCTGTAAGAATCCCAAGTTTAGCTTCAATTTGATCCTTCAATTGACAGACAATTTATTTCAGACACTTTTTTAATGACCCTTGTTCCCCCTTTTGTATTGCTAAAAATTTCCTCTAGAGCTCCCTTGGTGTTCCTACCCCTCAGTGTGTCAACTTCCAAATATCCTATCTGAAAATCAACGCATTATTCTTATAAAAAATAGTTGAGGGCGTGTAGTATATGCCACGAGCTTTCCGACAAGCCCTAGAGCTCAAAAAATGGATTTCGTATGAAAAAGTTATGACCGTTCAGGGTTTAGGGGGTTGAACAGACAAACAGAACCTTTCAAGAGTTTTAATGCATTTTTCTAAGGCCTTTGCAAGTGTGTGAGTATTTGAGAGTGCAAATATGCCCAAAATTTAGCCTAAATTTCCAAAAAATTTACCCCTTAATTTTTGCCGAAAATGTCTGTCTATCGCGATAGACGGTGTCTGTCGCGATAGACACAAACTGTCGTGGGGGGCTGTCTGTCGCGATAGACGGTGTCTGTCGCGATAGAGTGGTCTGTCGCGATAGACGGTGTCTGTCGCGATAGACAGGTCTGTCGCGATAGACGGGTCTGTCGCGATAGACGGTGTCTGTCGCGATAGAGTGGTCTGTCGCGATAGACGGTGTCTGTCGCAATAGACGGTGTCTGTCGCGATAGATGGTGTCTGTCGCGATAGACTGAAAAAACGCAAATTTTTGAGAAACTTCTAGTGATTTGGAGTGCTCTAATGGTGTAGGTTACCGTGCCAAACACGCATTCACAAAATATTAAGTTTTTTTGTCTGTCACGACAGACAGAGGTCGTCGTCCCGAGACCTGTGCAGAGTCTGTCGTACCTGCGCACACTGCTGGAGAAGGTGGTACAGCTAGTTCCTGCAACAAAAGCTCAAAAACACACCAAAAACAGATAGCATGCAAGCTCTCTCTCGCTCTCTCTCACAATGAAATGAGGGAAATGAGGTGGGGAGTGTAATATGACCAAAAAACTGAAATTTTTTGTGGAGATGGAGATGGAGGTGGGAGATGGTGGGGATGATGATGGTGATGATGGTGATGCGAAAGTAAGGAAAAAATGAAGAAAAATAAAGAAAAGGAAGGATATTACCTATAAGTCCAATGTCTCAACTCGACGTCTTACCATCACACGCTCGTCCTCGAAGCTCTCTCCCCGGCAACGGCGCCAAATTTGATGTCACTCTAGCACAATGGTGAGTACCAACGTGAGAAGATTCACCTCATAATTGTCAATCCGTGGAGACGTGAGGACTAGTATGAAGACTATGAGCAAGTGAAGGCACAAGTGTGTGAGTGAGAAGCACACAAGCATGCACACACATACACACACACGCACACAAGGCAAGAACAAGGAGAGGAACAATGGAGTTCTTTGCATTAGTCAAAAAGTCTCTTACATAAGCTCAATTCACAAACAATCTAACCCCCAAAAATGAGCTCTCTAGCTCTTTTTATAGTTTTCTCACTAGCTTTGGCCTTGTCCAGACCTAGTGTCCGGCCTAGTTAAAAATTAGGTTCTAGAGCCTATTTGAGGGCTCAAACAAAGTCTAAAAATTATGAAAATTGATATGTAGCTAATTCTACTAATCCTCAAGCTCGAGGACTCCTCGGCTTGAACAAAATGGATTCTATTCTACCAAAAACGGAATTTACAATGTTTGTGTAGTGATTAAAATCACTTGAGTTGTAAATGGTCCATGGAAAAAATGATTGGGCCTTGTTGCCGTATTGTGCATGACTGCTCCATTGTGCTAGTATGCTCTTCATCTGGCTTGTATGCCAACACCATGAGTATGCAAGTTTTTACCATGAGATTCATAAATTATTCACGAATGCATGAAAACCCATGCCATGCTTAGGCCATAAATTTCAAAAAAAATAATGGCCCACATAGACTTTAGTGCATCTACAGGTGCGATAAATGTAGATCTATGTAGAAAGCCATATACCAAACAAATTTTTGTGAAGACATATTAATGGAAAAGATCTAGCATGTCTAAGAGAAATAATGATCCTATTCTATGTGGAAGGGCTAGTATCTTTAGAAGAATTTTTAGTAATTGATGAAGAGAATATGTATGGTAATTTATCCTTTTTTTATCCACATTGTTTCTCATCTACACTAGATTGCTTGAATATATCACACGAAATACATTTACTTGAGAAAACATTAGAGAAAATAATTCATAACACTTCTATTAAGAATGAAACTGAGGATGAGTCTCAACAACCAAGAGATGAGAGGTCAATGAGGATGCATCAACCTTCATCAGTTAAGAGCAAGATAACTTCATCTCAAACGAAAGCTTGACTTGAAGACCCGAGAAGATCGTAGCAACTCAACGTGGATAATAGATATGAATTCCAAAAAAAATGTGCAAATATCAAACCTTGTGGTCTCTCCAGAGAGGACAAGCTCATGAAAGGAGCAAAAGAAATCCAAGTATAAGAGAAAAACAAAGAATTCAAAGACTATTCACCACACCACTTGCAAAACAAACTACTCAAGGTAATCGACAAAGATGGAGTGGAAGTGGAAGCCAAAGACACTAGTGGATCCAACAAAACCGGAAAGCAAGCCATGATTGATACCCAAGAAAAAGAATCACTAAGAGATGAAGAAAATTAAATCAATCCATAAGAAGCATAAACCTATCAAAAAATAGATTCCTATGAAGAAATCTAGCACTCTATCAACCAACAATTGAGTCACTCCAAGACCAATTAGATACATTAGTACAAAGATTTCTTTGATTTCTTCAAGTAACATAGGCAAAACTAGAAGCATTGACACATAGAAACATTGTGCTCATCGCACAACCCTATCTTTTGTACCATTTGGGTCATGCATTTATAAAGTATGCATAAATTATAGGGCCCCATTACACAACCATGCATAGAAAAATTCAAGCTCTTGTCAGTTATCATCATCCATATCAGTAGTTTTATTTGTAGTTCCATCAATCTGTTTTCACTATCTTCTTTGAATCAAGACATCATGAATGTGATTCTTCCATAAAAAGAAATTGGTACCATCAAGTTTGTGAATCTCAAAGTGGTCCTTCCCTTGCAATTTATAACTCTCTTTGGAGACACTCGGACTAGACCTTGATCCACTATATGTGTTGAAAAACTATGATTCCATGTTGAGAAATAACTCACTAGAATATTGACAAAGCTAGAGGTGAGCAAGAACCATTAAAACTTTAAGAATATGAATGTGTCAAATTTTAGTAGCAATTTGGTAGAGTTTTCATTGAAAAATGAGTAGATGAACAACCTATGTATGGTTGACAATGGAAACGTCTAAAAAATGGGTCATCTCCTTTGCAAACGGAGACTATAAGCATCAAGCCACTCTCATTGAGTTGATCAAAGTACCATAAAGCTATATGAATACATCACTGCATAACTTTGTATTGTCCATTGCAGATAGCAGGTGATCAAAAGAAGCTAACTAGGTTTACTTAGCACCTATGAATCGACTAGCATACATCTCCTATGGTGGGACTAGGTTATGCCTTCCACTTGCATCGTCAAAGAGAACCCATCATCTATGTGTCTTCTTGTTTATAAAAACCGCACCACAACCCTCTTTAACATGTCAAAGGCTTATGCAAATCATAAGTGCCATGTCATGCCATACCACATGAGCATACACAAGCACTATCCCCATATATCCACATAGTGTATATGATCAAACAATGTATATGAGCTATGAAAAAATATGAGCGATCTAAAAGATCTAAAAATTACTCAAAGAATAGCCTAAACAAGGCTCGACGTACTCTTACTAAATAAATTGACAAGTGCTGATGACTTGTTAATGAGTGATGGTTGTTCTGTTGTCAGGATCTTGCTCACGCGCATACAGAGATTATGGACGCATAAAAACACACACAAAATAGAGGCAACAAGAGACAAGATTGAACGCAAGATTGGGTGCAATCTCCCCCCATGCACTCTGTTTCGACAGTCCACAGAGTGCATGTATTTATAGGAATTTTAATTACGTCGAAAAGAGTGGTTACAAGAGGGCGGCTTCGAAAAGTAGGCGTGAAACTAAAAGTTGATAACTTTTACAGAAAGCCATTGCTTTCAATAACAGAAACTACAGTCTACAATGACCCTTATGCTAACCATTACTTTTCTAACAATAGAACCTTCTACGCAGGTTTATTTACAAGCTAAATAATAATTATTCGGATTATTGATGTCCGCCCTTTCACGCCTTGCACGCTCCTCACGAACCTTCAGCTGCTATATCAGAAACATTAAAAAAACATATTAATACATTAATAATATATCACTTTAACAATGCATTGTTCAATAATATACAACATGTTCCTACCACAATTGTGACCTCTTAAAGAAACGTGTAAAGGCACTAATATGGCTAAAAATGCAGCACCAAAGTTGAACACTCATTGTTGAAGAACCACAAAGAACACCCTTCTTGAAGATCCAAAACTTATGCAAAGCTAAATATGCACTAAAGAGTCTCAAAATAGATCCAAGAATCACCCAAATAATTGCTTCAAACAAGATCCAAAAGCCAAGAAGAAAGCCATGACGACTCATATCATGCTCAAGTTAATGTCAAGTTTAGTCTTTCTCCCTCATCAAATAACCACATGGTTGTAACTTAGTGTTAAGAGATTTCCAATTAAGGGAGGTTTGGGGAAAATAACATTGATATGGTTGACATCTTGGGAATTATTGAGAACATTTGTCTTCCTTAATCCTTGAGGTCCTCACTTTGCTTGCAACCAACCATCTCAATGGTGACTTTGATGACTTGGATGACAAGATATTCCAAGGTCTATGCATTGCTTGGTGCTTGGTATTCCAAGGTCTATGCATTGATTGGTGCTTTAGAGTTGTTGCGGTGTTCCATAGGTTGTAAATTTCAACAACATTGTGTTTCAAGAGCACTATGCAGACTCGCGACAAATTGTCCATCTACATGTGAAACTACTCTTATACCAATGAAGGGGAGCTTTTGAGCTCTTCATAGCATGGATTATCATTTTGGATGGCATTGAAAATTCTCTCTATACCTATCTATGTAGATTTACAAAAAAAAATCCATAGAAAATAGAGAATTAGAGATCAAGAGCTCATGTATGTAGGTTTCACAAATGGGCGATCTCAGTGCAAGTCTTGGTTGACCACACCACTATATGCTTCATTAGAAGATACATATAAAATATTTTCAAGTAGACATCTTTCCTTTCACATAGACACTAATGGTAAAATACCATAAAACAAATCGTTTAAGCTTTTCATCAATCTAGCTCAAGGCAGGCCTTGGGCTAACTCACTCCTTTCTTTTATTTTTTAGGATAATAACCAAATACTATATTTCTTTTCTTAGGCATGATTTACCCCTTTATATGAGCAAGGTTGATTTTCACACCCATGGATGCCGCACAAAGAGGTTTTAGGGTGCCGATATTTCTTGTTTTGCTTTTCCTAGCCTTGAAGTTCTTCTTAGGATCTCTTTTGATTTTTTACTTGATTACTTTAGATCCTTTGGATGGAAGTGTTTTTCTTCAAGATAAGGTGTGATGAGTCTAGACCATGGATTATGAAGTTTTTTGTGAACTGGTTGATTTTGTAAAAGGGATTTCTTTGGTACCCATATCATAGTGCAATTTGGTTGGGTTGTAAGTAATTGCTTGACCACTCAAATTTTCTTAACATTACAAGGGAAATTGGTTTTCTTCTTCTTGATGTAAGGGTCTTTTGGGTCTCCTATGTGATTCTCTAGGGAAAGCTCATCCTTACATGGGGATTTCTCGAGGCTAAGCTTAAGCATAAGTTCATGTGCTCTTTAAAACAAGTAATCGACTTAGCCCACTGGTTATGTCTCAAGGTTGGGAAGGATGAGGTCTTGGGTTCAACCCCGATGGGGAGCATGGGGAGAGATTTTTGCCCAAAGATCTCTAGATTAGAGAGACTTAACTCAAGTGGAAAGTACACTTACCACTATCGGCTCTAGTGGAAGGTGTTAAATCATAGGTGGAGATCACTAGTGCAGTCTAGTGGAAGATATGAAAGGAGTGATGGAGACCACACATACACTTATGGCCTCTAGTTACAGTTATGGTCCTCATAGATTCAAGTAGCTATATATAGAGAGGCATAAAGTTGGGAGTGATGGAATTTAATCCCTCACATTTGCACACTAGAAGTGAACTCAACCCAATACCTAGGTCCCTTCATACACCTTTTCTGCTACCCTACAGCAAAACTCTGATTCACCTGTGGTGTCACTCTAGCACAATGGCAAGTACCAATGTGAGTAGGTACACCTCACAATTCTCAATCCATAGAGATGTGAGGACTAGTATGACGACTATGAGCAAGTGAAGGCACAAGTGTGTGAGTGAGAAGCACACAAGCATGCACACACATACACACACACATGCACACAAGGCAAGAACAAAGAAAGGAACAATGGAGTTCTTTGTATTGCTCAAAAATTCTCTTACAATATCTCAAAACTCTAACAATCCAAGCTAAAAAATGAGCTCTCTATCTCTTTTTATAGTTCTTGACTAGGTTTTGGCTCTGTCCAGACCTAGTGTCCAATCTAGTTAAAAATTAGGTTTCTATGCTATTTTGGAGGCTCAAACGAGCTCTAAAAATTATGAAAATTGGTACAAAGATACTTCTAATATTCCTCAAGCTCAAGGACTCCTTGACTTGAACAAAAATGAAGTAGGAATAATGGAAAATGGTATTTAAAATGGTGTGAAGTGACTAAAATCACTGTTTGGAAAGAATTTCTTCATGAAAATTTATGTGGACTACTTGTCGGATCTACATTGATTGCTTTGCCTGCTTAATCCTACTTGGCTCTCCCTTTTTTTGGACTCCCTTTGTTGGCTTCCCTATCTTGTAAGGCCTTGACTACCCTGGCTGCTACCAACACCCCCCCTCTCTCGCATCTGTCATCCCTGAAAGACCCTTGTTGTCGAGAGTGCTTAATGTAATACTCGACCACATCAGTGGCAAGGTGATGTTCTTGGATGTGTAGTCCTCTTGGCAAGTCTATCATCATCTGATCCCAATCAATTGGAACTGGAATGCCTGGATGTGGCAAGCGTAACTGATCTGCATGGATGGATTGTTCCAATGCAAAGAGATGTAACAAATGTGTTGGTCTAGGAATGAAAATTTTGTAATGATATTCCCAAAAAATCATAGAGAACATTTCTTCAAAAGTCTGCTTGTAGCAAGCAGGTAGATACTTGATTCACGCATGCCATGCATATATTGTATTGACTGAGGGGTTTTTGCTCATGTCATATACTAAATCTTGGTTGCCTTCAGAAGATCCAGGGCTGAAATGTATGGAGCTTGAATATTTCAAAAGTTCTTGAATACCACCACCATGAGCTCGGAGATCTTCATATACATTTGTGCAACAATTTCTGGTACATTCTTTAACTGTGTAGACCAATGATGTATGGTGGAGATCATATATGCAATGGTAAGTGGCCCTCTAGGTGGAGCAAAGTATGGGTAATTAATCGAATTAGAGCATCCTTTGTTGTTGCAGAATTTGAAGGCAAAAGCTTGACAGGACCTGCGACAGACTACGTGGCAGTAACATGGGTTATATTTAATATAGAGTGGCATGCTTGCCCATGTGTGCATCATTTCTCGGTAGTCTGTTAGCACTCACTCACGCCAATTATGTTGAAAAATCAAGCTTGTATGGGCCTCTATTGGTAGATCATGGGGCTCAAACTGAGTGGCAAATGTGGGCTCTTTCCTTGTATGCCATTTAATCTCTGCATTATAGTCGGCTAACAATATAAATTAAGGCTTATATTGCATTTCAAATATGGTAATCAGCCTTTGATGGGAGAGGTCCCAGAAATAAGAGGACCTAAGAATTGTTTCTTCTAGATTGGAAAGAGACTTGATTTGCATGGCCACTCTATCTTTGTGGGTTTGTCCTATTTGCTCTACTCTCTTGAGCCAATCTGGGACTTCTATCTCAAAGGTGTCTTGTCCCTCTTCAGTGACACGCCTGCCTGGTACTGGCATCGGCTCATATGGTTCTTCAAAACTCTCTTCAATTGGAATCTCCACTACTGTTTCGGGTTCTGATTCTTCGATTGGAGAGGGTGGCCTTTCATAAGGTAGTAGGCGTGCTTGCAATTCTTCGAGTTGTTTCCTTAAGGATTCTAATTCCTATGTAGGCTGAGGGAGAATGGCCATTTGTGGTTGAGATGTGTTGACATTGGCTAGCTATTTCTTGAGTCAGCACATTCAGACTCTAGCTTTTCATATGACTCCAAAAAGTTCGCATGCTCTTCAAGAAGTACCCTTATGTCTTCTGACGGGACTGCTCGATACTTTGTAGGGCTAATTTCCGTGTTGGTGGTCCCTTCCATAGCCGCTTCAAGATTGTCTTGGTTTTGTTGTTGTAACCTTTTGTTCTCTTCTAATGCCACAACCATGTTCTTCCGTAGTAGACCTAGATTGCATCGTAATTTAGCGTTGGTGAGAGTCTACACTTGGAGTACATTTTCCAATTCTTTGACTACATGAGCATCCATAGTAGACATCTTGGACTCCAATTCCAAGTGAGCCTATTGTAAGGTGGTGTATTATGCTAGGAGTGTTTGGTTGTCGGCCTCTAGGGCGGTGACTCTTGCCGATAGTCTTTGCATCTCTACCGAAGGTAGCACTTCCCTCTTCCAATCGTTGGTACTCGTGTTGTAGTTGATATGCACATTGAATGTATTGCATGTATTATTTACATTATGAGATGCAAGGGCAATGGTGTGGAGTGTAGAGGGAATGGGAATGGGGATGGGAATTGTGGAAACAATGTTGAACAAAGAGGTGGGTGCAAGTCAAATTGGTGGTAGGGGAATGGGTGATGGTGGAATTTTGGGGGGATGGGGAGGTGTTGTGGGAGGTGAAATATCCATGGGGTCAGACAATGTGGTGCATGCAGGAGCTACCATGTATGTGGGTATGGTAGGTGAAGTGAGTGTGGTGTCTGTGTATAGTGACATGGTTGCAAGTGTTTGTGAACCTAGCATCTGAGGAGCAAGATCATGAATGAATTGTTCCATGAATGATATGTAATGAGGTGGGGTGATTGTGGCGAGTGAGGTATAGGGAAACATGGATGAGGCAGATGGGAACTATGGATCCTTAGCAAGGGGAAGGTGTGAATATGGGTAAGCAGGGAAACCTAGACTACCTTCGATGGGTTGCGGATGTCCCTCTACGCTAGGTACTAGTGGGTATCCACTAATGGGTTCAGGCCAAAAACTGGTGAAGTGAAAAATGGGTTGGTAACGGAAGAAAAGAGGGTGGCCTAAGATGTTGGTTCACAAAAGGAAAATGATGTTGAAGAGGCTAAGGTTTGGGTCATGGTTGTTATTAGGACAGTGGTTTCAACGGTGATTGGTGGCAGAGGTGGGGGTGAGGGAGGAGGGAGGGGATGGGGGTTGCTAGGGTGAAATTGGGGATGTTTGTACAAAAGTTTTTGTTGTAAGATCGATGTTAGTGGTTGGGGTAGTTGTTAGTTCTATGGTTGCCTCTGGTTTGGATACTGGTATTCGTATGTTCTTGCCTACCCTTGGTAGAGTGTCAACTCTACATTTGTCATATCAGACTGACCGGTGGAATGCTGTGTAGACGGCCTTCTGGACTTACAAGGATTTTGACATTAATTTGAGGGTGGTGATAAAATTTTGGTCCATGCACTTCTTCTGCTAACATCTATTCGATCAAGGCTTGGCCTAATGCGAATGAAAGTCTATGCCTTTCTTGCACTTCTTTGATCGTGTCGTATAGCCTTTGCAACTCGACTATGTATGCAAGAGCACCTATGAGTTCTGGTACTTCTTGTTGCTCATCTCGATGCCTTTCTTCATGCCCCTCCTCACCTTCTTGCAATTCTTCATCTTTCACGTCATCTTTTTCCTCTTCTTCATTCACATCAACACTGGTAATGGGTACTTGTGATGTGTTGCTTGCATTTGAGCACCTTCCAATTGTTGTTCTTCTTTTGCCTCAAGGTTCACTTCTTTTAAAATCTGCTCAAAGTCTTCATTGGTGAGTTCTTCCAAAGGTGCTCCTTTGGCAAAATCAAGATTTGTGGGGCTGGTGGAAATATAAGATTGGTACCTTCAGAGCTTCATCTTAGGAGGCACAATGTAAATGGTCATACCTATCGTGGTGGAGGAGTGATGTCTGGTGTTAAGGTGGCTCCTCGTGGTTGAGCAAAAGCTACTTGCACTGTTCCTCTCATCCTTTTTGAGGGGGTCCTGTAGGTGTTCTACCCTTGAATTGCTATACTCTATTCCACATTAAGTCTCTCTAGATCGGGATGTCATAAGCTAAACATCTGTAAATAATCCTATTCAATGTGCAATCCATACAAGATTGATTTTTTTGGCCATCTCTTGTGAGCAAAGTGTATCTGATCGATGATTGAGTGGGGTAGGTTGATGGTGAGGTTCTGTGTCTCTACCAGATACAAATTAAACCATATCTTCTTGGGTGACATGGTAAATCTGTCTTGGGTGGGAAAATCAAAGTGCTACATGCACATCCGAAGGTGAACTGCGATATTTGGTGTCATGGCTACCATGTCCTTAAGCTTGGTGAGGTTCCTATTTTTCATATTGTCGAGCACCAAGACTTCCTTCTCTGTGGGTATGTGCATTCCTTGCATATCTAGAGCCTCTCGCACTAAGTTGTTGGTTAACTTAAACCTCTTTAACTCATTGCCCCTTGTTAGAAATGGAGGCACAAACGTGCTCGAACCTTGGGGGCACTTGCTTGGAGTCAAGGTATTGATAAGATAGTAGCATCTCATGAAGTCGGACTTTGGGAGTTGAGCACCAAAGTATGCATCCAATCCTGCTTTCTCCCATATAGGGTGTAGTGCTTTTACATTTTGTAACTTTTCAAATTCCCGTGTAAAGAAATGGTACTTCCCTTGCTTTCCATTGAATTCTAACTCTGACTCCTAGAGGTATGATCCTTCTCCCAAAGGTCCTGTGACTTCACTAAACCAATGGGAAGCTTTGTTGAAAGGCATGGTGTGGTCGATTGGGGGATCCTATATAAGTATAATCTGAATAGTTTGCAATTCCTCCTGGTCTTTCAGTTGTTTCTGGCATGATAGGTAAACTCTCCATATCAACCACTTACTGGCTTGTGCCTGCTTGAGAGCTTGTTCTTGCTATGTCAGCCATGTTATGCTTATCTGTTGGAAGACGAAAGTCATATTAGCATTGCATTAGAAACATGATAATATTGTGTTCCCTTTATAACACCAACATGCTATTGAAGTGGTTAATGTGTTAGTAAGTGAGATGTTTCGTGTGGCTTGTGAATGTAAGTTAGTAAGTTAGTGGTATTGCCCCTAGATGCATACTTTGGATATGCATTGTACTCAAAATGCATCTACTCTGGTCTGAACGGATTCCCAAACTTGGGTCAGGTGGTTTGATACAAAGTTTTAGTCTCCAAACTTTTTGTGTGTGATTACAGCTTTTGAGTGTGATGATTTTTACATGTTTCTGGCATGCGTCTTCTTGGATTTGGGACTTTTTGGGTACCCATTTCCATACAGTCTTAGGTGTGATTTCATGTGTGGATGCATTGATTATAGATATGTGCCTTGAAGTGTATGATGTGAGTGATTGTGAATGTCGATTTGGGCTTGTGAGCGTGTTGGCAGGTCTTGGGCACCCAAATTTGTCTAGCATTGGGGTCAGACTTCATCAACCACTTAGGAACCCAAATAGAAATGGTCTATTTTGGAAGAATTCTGGAACACTTTTTTGTTGTAGTCGCCCGAGCAGTTGGTTTGGTGCACTGTTGGGGATCTGACACCAAAGCAGAGGGTTGTTCACTCTTGCATACCCAAATCTGCTTCACAATTTGAGTCTTCTTGCCTTGGGCTCTCCATTGACTATGAGCATAGACCATCTGCTTCCTCTACTTCTTGTACTTCTTTGGTTGCTTAGTCTCCATCATCTTTGGAAAAGAAGGTAGTTCCACCAAATCTGTGACTCCTTTGTTGAGAACCTCATCATTCTGCATCATAGAGTTGTGGACAAGACCGACATTGTTATCTTCATGTGTACTTTTAGAAGGACCAGGAGTTGGTGCCTTTCTTAGTTCCTTTCGTGCTTGATTTTCTAGCTCAATGGTGATGCGGGCTTGATTCACCCAAACCTGAAGAAGTCCACTTCTTAGGTTCAGGTTGAGTGCGTGATCATAGATCCGATATTCACACACTAGCATCTTGAGTGTCATAAGAACATTTTGAATATAGATGGGAAGCTCCACCTCACCCACGTAAGGGGTTTCCACACCTCCCAATCCTATGAGATATGCTTCCATAGGATTGATGCTTAATTGCAATTCTTGATAGTAAGAAAGTCTAACCACACTAGTGGTTGCACCTGAGTCAATCAAGGCTCTTATAGTCCATGCACTCTCTCCCTGTCCTAGGGTCACAAAAGGACGTCGATCTATTATTCTATGGAAACATACTCCTGATGCTTCACACATGGTCGTATGATATCTTCGAGTTTCATAATCATCTGACCTAGGTTGATCTCTACCCTATCTTCTCAATTTCATTCATCGGATGTGCTCTAAGGCTTCTGTCTGCACTTCTTCTCAAACTCATTTTTCTTCTTCCTTATGTTTCTTTGCAGTATTGAGTCACCTAAGCATTTCCTCTATGAGGGGTTCTTGATATAGTTTGACTCTGCATCCGCTGATGTAACGAGGTAGGATGTTGCCTTCTGGAGTGCCTAATTGGACTGCTCCACTTGTTAAAATTCTATTGATGATCATAGGTCCATAGCCATGCTTCTGCAACTTTCATGCATGTTGCTTCAGGGTGTATACTAAGACTAAATCTCCCACTTTTAAGCCTTTATCCTTCACATGGGCATCAAAATATGCCTTTTGTCTTTTCTCAGCCACATAAATTCCTGCTGCTACTCTCAATCTTGTTTCACCTAGTCATTCAAGATCAAACATTCTAGATGAGAGCTCATGGCTGGTCCATTGATGTTCTTGTGCTACGTTCAATGTAGGTGTTAGGCCTCGTACGCCCACGGGAAAAGTACCTATATACAATTGTATGTTGACAAACTTCTTTGGAGTGGGCCAACTGTATTGCTAGGAGTTTACAATTGTCTCTCAAAGTGATAGCTTCCTTGCTCATGCACTAGCTCGTACACCTTCCACTCGCACGTCCCTATAATCCTTCTCTTTGTCGTGCACACCCCTACACTCTCTTTTCTTTTCTCACATATGCACTCCTATCCCCTTTTGTTCTTTGTCTCACTACTCACTTCCGTTATGCATACATGTGTACACACCCATTCATACATGCACACCTTTCCACCTACTTCCCCCTTTTTTCACACACCTACTTCACACACGCATGCATATACACACTTTCACTTAATTCACACACGCACTCTTACACATACACCTTTTGGTTTCCAGTTCCCTCACTTACTCTCACCTAGTCCTCTCTTTCCCTCTACCTTCGCTACAAATTCCCCCCCTTTTTTTTCAATATATGCTCTATACTTCGGGCTACGGGTTCCACCGCATTACCCACAAATCCCAATGAGGAATCTTTTCCTTTTGAAGTCTGTGAGGGTGATGTGTTGCACTACCAAAAATGGCCTTGGAGAAATATAATGCATAGGGATGCATTTTCTTCTTCGCAGTCAAAGGTCTATTACCCATACGGTTCAGAGCACAAGACTTGTTGTTATGGATGCTAAGGTGTGTCCAGTTCCTATTGTAAACATCTTTACATACATCACTAATGATTACTCGTTAAATGTGCCTGTTGTATCGCAATACTTATTTCATGGAATAGAATTCTTTCTATATGTCACCCAAGAAAATAATCATAGCCTTATGCAGCTCTTGGAAAAAAAAGAGGAGTGCAAATAGTATCTCATGCGCATATGTGAGTTTATAATGATGGGTCTTGTCGTGCACATTCACGCCATGCATGTATTTACTTGAACTCTAACCATTTTGCATATCCGCGTTCTCAGGTGTCCACAACAGTTTAGTTTCCCTCCTTCATCCTTCGTGTCCAGTTTTACTTCTCACTTGGAAAAACACATCCTCTCTCTCCAGTATCATAAATCAATGAGCATAATCATGCGATGAATGCCGAGATAACGTTTTGCAGCAATGAAAGCCAACAGGTAGGGGATCTTCCTAGAACCATTCCAGGTCAGAATCTACAATACCAAAAATGTGACCGCTTTTGTGATAGGATGGGCACAAAGAACTACATTCAAAAATAGTAGAGGAACAACGTCGTGATTATATATATGCTGGGCTGAATTCAACTAGACATAGTCACATGTAACCTTTGCATTTGGGTCTCAGAAATGAAAGTTTGTACTTTGACAACAAAGAACATCACCGAGCATTTGTAATTTTTTTTTTTTTTGGCACTTCCGAGTAGTTAAGGAGCCAAATACACATAGTTTTTTGCAAAACCCCGAACAAAATAATCATGAAAGCACACAAATACCTAAGGCACATAACTACAGGAACCTCTACAGATGCGCATCCTGCTCGTTGCCAAGGTCTTCACTCTTTCCCTAATATTGTGTCCCATTGTGATTCCCCCACACACACCACTACTCCTCCGAAAGAACCTCAAACAGAAAGTACAGTCATCACTTTAAAGGGTCAACAATCGAGATTTGTTACAGACATCACAACCAAACCAATGATACAATGACCCTGCGCACAATCTAAGGGGCATTCCAACACATCTACAATTGTCCATCGTCAGATTTCCATTAATTCAATGGGATTGCACATCAGACACATGTACAACGAACATTTAGGAATTCAGATGAATATCATTAGGGGGAACAATTCCTCCTGCAAAACTATTGGCTTTAAGAACTTGCATACCAGTTACATCTCTTCTAGGAGGCTTGACTCATACCAAGTAACATTGAGTTGGTTCAAGAAGAGTTCTCAGATTCTGATCCTCAAAATTAGCCGCAACATATGAGCAGGTGTGCATCCGTATGAGAAATGGAGCTTCAACCCAACTTCTTCAAATCACATCCGCCTTCACTTTGCGTTGTCCTTCACACTAGTATCGCTTGATCTCCCTGAGGCCCCTGCTCCTTTTCTTCCTGATGGTTCCTCTCCTTCCCCTTATGGTGTGTGCACCCGGCCAACACAGGAATAGATAAGATGCAAAGCAGAAGAAGAAAAACCCCTCCCATATGTGCATTTTTAAGGGCCTTCCCCCAAAATTAATAGCCAAAAGCTGTTATACCTTTCTGCTTCTTCATACCTCTGATAGAGGGTCGCCCCTTCACTACCATTCCCCTCGACTCCTGACTCCACACATCCATAAGAAGGGTTTTCCACCTTTCATTCTTGCACACAAGCGACAAAAAAAACAACCGACAAATTGTAGACCCCCCACTTCTTGCACAAAAAAATGAAGAAGCGGCCAGCCCCCAGATTTTCTTTGACAATTAAAATGGAAAAAAGATTTTTCCTAAACCCAAAAACGGACTATGTCCCTTCCTCCTGCGGTCGAAAGTTTTCATGCCTCCCATGAACGCCGTAAAATCTCTAATCCAATTGCATCTTCATACAATCCAACAAGGTCACAAATTCTAGACATGAGAACATATGCAGCACTATTCATGGGCTCAATAGTGACACCCCTTTTTAAAGCATCACCTTCCAACAGTGATATCTCTGAAAGTTTTGCAAGAGCTAAGTTAAGATAAATAATTAACAGAGTTGACCTGGAAAGGGATCATCTCTAGCAGGTCCTTTGCATAAAGCAAGAGGCGTGCATGGCCAACATAAAAGCCATGAGCCGAAAGGTCCACTCGCTCTAGGTGGCAAGCATTCCCAAGCTGAGCAAATGATATTGATGAATGCCTCTCTCTAACAGGCTGCATGTGAGCTTTGATCTGCTCAAAACAAGTGATTGCATCCTGAACATGCTCATAATTACCATAGCCCAAAATCCAAACCTTGACAGCGTTCCTCTCTGACCAAGAGTCGTCATCTAGTCCCGAAATACCTCCCATCAAAATTCTGATCGACTCTTCGAGTACCTGTAATTAATCATATTTTCCTGCCAAATAGAAACATGTTAGTGCATAAAAACTGACCGTTTCATGAGCTAACATACTCCCCTCTTCTTATTTGCGAAGTCGTCCTTGATGAGCCAAATATGTTCCTGCACTCAAATCATCCAACATGTGCTCATCACTCAATCAATACAAATCTTTACCTTGCATGCCTATTCTCTTCTTTCTCAATGTCGCACCTACAATCACCCTCATACAATCGTCGGTTAGTACCAAAATCCAATCATTTCACTTACCATCTTTGTCCATCTTCTTGCATCTTCATTGCCATGTCCACCTGTCTACAAACTTCATCAAACATTAGAACCTTTCCTCATCAATCACAATAACATCTACAACCAAAATGAAAAGAGCAAACACACATCAAGAAATCACATCACACATCCTCGTCGCACGTGCAAGCTCATCACAACCCATATGCATGCACAGTAGAAGCCCATCCACGTTCCCTCTCTCGTCTTTCCTCTTCATTAACATGCAATGTAAACACAAGTAAAAACCGCATCCAATTTTTCTTCTCGGTATTCTTCTTGGCCTCACTATCGCTTTCCCACTACTTTTTCATACACACAACATACATTCATGCAAGACCCACATCTGCTCTTCCTTTTCGCTACTTTTTTTTTTGGTTTATACGTAGGTCCAAAGGTGAGGATAGGCACTATATTCTTGGCCCACTTAGGCACTACTTCTAGATTGAACAAATAGGCATCAAGAAGGTCAGTCGACACTCCTTGAGGGGATTCTCTTGAAGTTATTCTAGAAAGGTGATCCGCCTGAAGGTGAGTGCAACCTTTCCTAACCACAACTTCAAAGTCATATTCCATTAGTAAGAGGAACCATCTTACTAATCATCCAGTATTGCAAGGTTTGTTCAGTAGATAGAGTAATGCTTGATGGTTTATAAAAAATTTAAAGTTATTTGCGAGTAAATAATGTCTAAACTTCTTAACCGCATATACCATGCCTAATCCTTCCCTCTCCGTAGTAGTGTAATTTTGTTTAGTTGCATTCAATTATCTACTGACATAAGCAATGGGAAGATCCATATTTCCTTCACCAGTAGGTTGTGCTAACACACACCCAAATTGCATAGTTGGATGCATCCACATGAACATGGAAAGGCTTGTTCCAATCTGAGGTAGTCAAGATTGGTGTTGAGCATAATCATCCATTAAGCTCATTAAAGAAGTTTTCGCATTCTTCAACCCATTCAAAGTTAGTCAAAAGGGAGTACAGAGGCTTTGCAATGATCACATACATATGGATGAAACACTGATAATACCCACAAGCCCCATGAAAGCTTGTACTTCCTTGACATTCTTAAGCCTTGGTAGCTCTACTATAGCTCTAAACTTCTCCTCGTCTATGGATATGCCATACTTTGACACAATATGTCCTAGAATCTTGCCTTGTCTAACCATAAAAACACACTTTTTGGGGTTCAAGCAGACTTGATATTCTCTACATTTGTCAAAGATTTGTCTGAGTTCAGGTATATGTGTTTGTCTAATGTTGGAATGAGCTCATAGATCATCAACATAGACTTCTAGGTTTTTACACAAGAACTCTTTAAACACATGATACATCAGCCTTTGAAAGGCAGTTGACGCATTGGTGAACCCAAATGGCATTACCCGAAAAGCAAATATGCCCCACTCTGTGGCAAAAGCCATTTTATGCTGATCTTCTAGAGCAATGGCTATTGAGATATTTAGGTATTCATGTGTGTGAACACACTAGGACCGTCGGAGCACTTTTTTCCCTCTTTTGGCTTGTATATATGCCTATTGCCTTAACGGGCTACTTATCTTTGTACATTCTTTAGTAATACATTCAGTATTGTGTGTTGTGCTCCAAGCTTCTTCTTCTTCCTTATGTTGTGTGCGTGCTTCCGCAGATGTCTAACTCCAACAATTGGTATCAGAGCAAGTCATCGCTTCATCTAGGGTATCGTTGAAACCCCTCCGGTCACAGTCTTAGAATCACATGAATTTTGGTGAGCATACTCAATGTGTTTTCGAGATCAAAATAGCTTTGCTATGTGGTGCCGAAATCGTGATTTGGGCTCGTTTCGGCCTCCGAATGCACTATCACAGTGCTTGTGCAAGCTATTTCATCTTTTTGTGCCAAAGGTATATACCAGTATCGGTTCGCCAGTATAAGCATCTTGAAGTTTGCTATAGGTCTAGCAGAATTTGTCTAGGTAGTTCTGTTCAACTTTTTGAGATACAATCAATTTTCTACATCAAGGTATTTTAGTCCCCGATCATGGCTGAAAGCAGTAATGTATTCTGTATGTTGGCTATTGAGGATAAGTTGGATGGTACCAACTACCCGTTATGGGCTTATATGATGCGACATGTATTGGTTGCAAAAGGATTGTGGAACATTGTGCAGGGTGTTGGAAAACATCCTATCACACCTGCAACTGTTACAATTGCAGGTATTGAAGCCCATGCAGAAGGTGTCGAAGATGATGATCTTCTGCATATTCTTGTTTGTGCTATGGTTTTTGTTGCACCTACTGCAAAGCAAATTTGTTGGGATGGCAGAGATGCCCAGGCACATGCATCTATGGCTTTTTATGTCGAATGCACCATTATTCCTCACATACACTCTTGCAAAACAGCTAAGGATGCTTAGGATACACTTACCACATTGTACCAAGCTACGAATGAGGCTCGTGTTGCTTACCTCCAAAAACAGTTGGAGAGTGAGCACATTAATGAAGGTGATTCTATGGACAGTTTTCTAACAAAGATCAAAGACTTGAAGGAGCATTTGATTTTTGTCGATGATGTTATACCAGATAGCTCACTTTTAGTCTCTGTTCTATTGTACAAAGATCATTCCAAGCAGAACAGGTCCATTATGCGTGTTGCAGATCAAGCTTTGTTGGCTAGTCAAAAGGGCAAAGGAAAATGGAGCTCTTCAAGTAGTAAGCAGAAATTTGCTAATTCTGCACAATCGAAGAGGGAAGACAAAGATGAAAAGAAATAAAAAAGCAAAAATTATTTTGCAAGTACTGTAAAGGAAATGATCATATCATAAAGAACTGTCCAAAAGTGGCTGCTAAAGAGGCAAAGAAGAAAGAGGCTGGAATGGTTGTTGCAGAGGCCTCTACACCAAAAATAGACTCTACTAATCTTGTGCAAGAAGAAGAATGGGTGTTTACTACTGTTTGCAGTTTTGACCCATCTTCTCATGAGGAGTGCATGTCTACAGTAGACTCAGATGTTTCGTACTTTGATAGTGGGGCGACCAAACATATCACCTCGCAGTGCAGTTTCTTCATTTCACTAGAGCCTGCCCCTACAGGGAATACTGTCACATGTGCCAACAACTCCTCTTATCCTGTCATGGGAGTTGGTAGGATCATTTTGACTACTGTTGATGGTAGTTCTTTCACTTTGTCAAATGCTTTATTTGTGCCAGGGATCAAAAAGAATATGTTATCAGTTTCAGCTTTAGCCAAGATTGTCTTGGTTGTGAAATTTGTTGATAATAGATGTACAATTCATGATATGTCAAATGGCAATGTGATTATTGCTTCTGGCATTTTATGTCGTGGGCTGTATAAGCTCATAGACTATGAAAGATTTGTGAATGATTTGGCATGTGCAGTACATGATTCTCAGGCTATGTCAGATGCAAAGCTTTGGCATGCATGCTTTGTTCATCTGAGTTTTGCTAGTTTGCTATGCTTGCAGAAATTTGAAATGGTGTCCTCTTTGCCCATATTTGAGGCACCCGGTAAACATGTATGTGAAAATTGTATTCTTGGCAAAATGCAGTGTTCTTCATTTCCAAAAAATGGTTCAATTCGGGCTACTCAGAAATTGCAACTTGTACATAGTGATGTCTGTGGTCCTATGCAGACAACTTCTTTTGGAAATTATCTTTACTTTGTAACTTTCATTGATGCTTTTTCAGGCATGCATGGGTATATCCATTGAAGGCAAAGTCCGAAGTGTTCATGTGCTTCAAACAGTTTTTAGTTTTGGCTGAAAATCTGTCAGCATGCAAAATGGGCACCCTCCATTCTGATCGAGGGGGGAATATATGTCTTCTGACTTAAATGCATTTTTGGCTGAACGTGGGATAAAACACGAGTGTACAATGCCGTATACACCTCAACAGAATGGATTTGCTGAACGAAAGAACATGTCACTCATGGAGATGGCGAGGTGTATGGTCAAGAGTCAGGCCTTACCACAGTTTCTCGCTTGAGGCTGTCATGTGTGCAGCATATGTACTTAATAGGTGTCCCACTAAAGCACTGTATCATATCACTCCATATGAGGCTTGGCATGGTCGCAAGCCATCTATTGCTCATCTGCATGTTTTTTGTTGTCTCACATATGCATTAGTGCCTGAACAACATCGCAAAAAATTGGATGATAAAGCAATAAATTGCATTTTTGTTGCGTATAGTTCTAAAAGTAAAGGCTATCATGTGTATCATACACAGACTAAATGCATTCTCGTTAGCCGTGATGTTGTTTTTCTAGAAGATGCTATTCAACCATTGCTTTCAGGCACTAAGGAGACCTCTATTAGCTCCAAAGACATCTATGATACTTTGCTGCCTCTTTTTACAGGTGGATAGTCTAGTGCTAGTCCTAATGAGGCAACTTCTCAACTTCTCAACCTTTGTAGGTTTCATGTGATGATGTAGATCATTCCGTTTCTGATGCAGATTTACATGATGCACTTGTTGATGAGAGATCTGATATTGAGCATGCAAAAACTATGCCAAAATGGTTGGTGCAGACTTTGCGTGACAGCAAATTAGATCCACGTCTGTCATATCATACTCATTCAGGCTCTCATACTGCCTCTTTTGCATTAGATTGCTATGCTATGCTTGCATCTAATCCCTGTGATGAGAATGAGCCTGTTTCATTTGATGAAGCACAAAATTCAGAAAATTGGATGGCTGCTATGCAATCTGAATATGATGCTATAATGAAGAATGGTACTTGGTCTTTATGTGACTTGCCTCTGGGTAAGAAGGCCATTGGTACTAAGTGGGTATACAAGCTCAAGCATAAGCCTAATGGTACAATTGATAGGTATAAGGCTAGGCTTGTTGCAAAGGGTTATGCGTAGGAAAGAGGCATTGATTTTGATGAAACCTTTGCTCCTACTTGCCGAATGACTACTGTTCATAGCATCTATGCACTTGCAGCTCATCATGGTTGGAATGTACATCAGTTGGACATTAAAATATCATTTCTGAATGGTGACTTGCATGAAGAAGTGTATGTTTTTCAGCCCTGTGGCTTTGTGTAGAAAGGGCATGAAAACCAGGTGTGCAGGTTAAAGAAGGCGTTATATGGTTTAAAGCAAGCACCACATGCTTCGTATGAAAAGATACATGCCTATCTGATTGCACATGGTTTTGAGAACAATCCAACTAAAATCACCTTATATGTCAAGCGTGCTAATGATGTACTTCTTATTGTTGTGGTTTATGTTGATGACATGCTACTCACTAGTCCTCATGACATGCATATTGCTGATTTTAAGGCTAATTTGCATGCCTCATTTGAGATGTCTGATTTGGGGCATTTGCATCACTATTTGGGCATTCAGTTTATGCAAGTTGATGGTGGAATGACATTGTGTCAAATGAAATATATTGACACATTATTGAAGGGTTTTGGCCTTGAAGATTGTAAGCCTATTTCCACTCCTGTGGAGACAGGTTTATGATTGAGTCTTCATGATGTTGGAGATGCATTTGATGTTGTTCTTTATCAACAGGCTTTTGGATGCTTGATTTACTTATGCATTACTCGGTCATAATTATGCATTCAACCTAAACCTTTGGAGTTGACTTCTTCAAGTTTGGGTATGAGAACAATGCTTTACGATATAATTAGAGAGTAATGTGGTTACGGATCTAGAATCCACATGGGCTCTTCATTCTTCTAAGTATAACCTTTGAATAAATAAGATGTTACATGTATCCCAAGGTCTATGGTGTAGAGAAAAGTGCACTCTGAAGAACAATCTCAACAGAAAGTGGAACTCCTTCTATTCAAAAGGCAAGTACCTTGACAATGAGTCGACCAAGAAAGGGTGCAAAGCAATACCAGCAAACTCATGGACCTCAAAGATTGATGGAGCCATGGAGACATAGACATGTACCAAGAATAATGCAGATTTGGGTACGGAAGGGTGAGCAACCAATCGCTACATCACAACCAAAGTCACCATATGAGAAGCATATGAAGAAGCCAAGGAGATGCACATCAATACCTTGAAGATGTCCACCATCAAGAGTACTCCAAGTGTGGATACCAAAATGATGGATGAAGGTTGAACATAATAACTAAAAACCTGGCTGACTAAGACCTACTTTACAAGCTCAAATCTCCTCAACTGAGCTCTTAGTCTATAGCCATTTGTAGTCCATCCAAACACCCCATACCTCAAACTAGAAAGTTGTTATATCAAAACCACCATGTAATATTATTCCTAGCACAACTTGGAAATGGGTACCTAAAGAGTCACATGCCCAAGTTACATCATAATCAAGTACAATGTATAAACCCAAACTCAAATGTTGTAATCCCATAAGGGAACCTTGGAATGCCATTAAACCTTGTAACATATCACCCATAAAAGCCTTGTAATGTACACTATGAGAAGCATGCCGAGTTGATGCACTTATCCAAGTATGCATATAGGTGATGCACCAATTCATTTTCTCATTTCACTTAACACTCAACACTTACACATCACATCCACTATGCACAGGGATGTAGTGAGACACGTTAGTACTGTAAAGGGAACAAGGTCTCACCAAGTTTCTTAGACAATACTAATGTATTCTTCTTGGGAATCAAAGTGTGCATTTAACAACACCTAGGGCAGGTATCAATTCTTCTCTAGAGAATTCAAGGAACCCCTAAACATACTAAAATTGCAAACTATTTGGCAAAGTGTAGGATTATCAAAATATTTCAGCGCAAAACTACCTAACCCAATTTCATGTGATTTTATTATCTAATGTAGACACTACAACTAGGACTAGGTGCTCTTGAGAATGTTTGTGGTTCCATCTTCGCTACATAATCGAAAACTAAAAAGATTCAATTTATCCATAAACTTGGTCCGAGAGGCTCTCAACATGCGAGGCACACATATCCCTATGGATAAGAAAACTTTGATACATGATACAATGAAGAAATAGGATATACTAAAACTCATTCAGATGGCTGCTATCACAATGAACCTCTCTGCACCACTCCGATTATGCATGCAACATTTCACCTTTCTAGGTCAAGATAGGTTCACATAGCCATACAAAAAGATGTAGTTCAGCTTGTATTTGGTAGAGTCAACAAGACTCATGATTAACTTCCTGCACTGGAGAATTGATCTGCTCCATGAGCAAAGGCAAGATGGCCATGCAAACCTATCCTCAATGGGTGTTGCAACATCACCATAATCATTTATATGTGCTTGGCATATGATGTTCGCATAGAGCAAGCTCTCACTAGGTTGCTAAGTGCAACTATTCAAGAGCGGTAAGGATTCAACACCGCAATCAAAGAGA
This sequence comes from Ceratopteris richardii, assembly GCA_020310875.1. NCBI lineage: Eukaryota > Viridiplantae > Streptophyta > Polypodiopsida > Polypodiales > Pteridaceae > Ceratopteris > Ceratopteris richardii. The sequence continues at coordinate 82,436,528 of CM035425.1, read as the reverse complement.
ATGAGAGACACAATACCCTGTATCCTAGAGGTGTAATATGGCACTGACATGTCACCAGCTAGGGAAAAAAATGTCCTTATTTTCATCATCTACCTTCCCAAACCTAGCACAAAAGAAGCCTCCACAACTCAACCAAATACTCTGCCCATGCCACTTGATTTTGAATTTCCAGTCATAGAAGGACTTGCTAAACTAGGCACTTTTGACTTTGAGTAGTTTCTACATGGGGTCCCATTATCAATTATAGATATCTATTCAAAAGCATATGGCACACTTGGGCCATCAGGATGAAGAACAACAATGTTCCGCAGAACGCCATGTCCACCAGCATGAGGAATAACAATCAATTGGATCCCAAGAAGAGGACAAACAACAAAGTGAATAAGAAGAAGGAGAGTCTACATACAGAATTGCTCTCAAATGATTACAAAAGATCATGGAGAGTGTTCAAGCCTATCGACACTTATATGAGCAAAGAAGTCAAGTAATCATGGAGCAAATATTAGAGGTAAAGGATGTAGATCAACAATTTATAGAGTTTTTGTGTGCACTATCTGAGAGTGTAATCATAATTCAAGAAATTGATCACATGATCAAGAAACTGAGTGTATAGTATGACGAAAGATGCATCAGCACATCACAACAGTTGAGCAAAAACATTCAGATACCCATAACTTCTACTGCAACCACTACAACCATCCCTATAATGATCAAACCTACCTCCACATTTGTACCTCTAACCACTACAATAACCATCGATCTTACCACATATACCATTGTACAAACTCCTCCAGTGTCACCCCTCCCTATTTCATCGCCTATAAGAACTCTTGAACCACCTCCAATAACCACCACAGAAGTACATGAAACTATTCATCTCACCACCACCAATGTACAAATAGCCACCAACCCCATATCCACCTTGATAAATGATCCTAGTTTTGTATTTCGTAGTCACGTGTCAAATACCCAACTTTTTTAATCACAAGATAACCCTTTGTATAGTACCACTACCTTTGAACCCTCCCATTTCCTATCTAAGCCATTCATTGTTCCTCCTATCAACATTGGTTCTTTTGTTGCGCAACCAGCCACACCTTTGCCATCTCCTCTATAACCTTCTTTCACTTCATTTCAAAGCATTCCATGCTACTCCCTCCCTCTTCAATTCCCCCCTATTTTTTCCTCCATGTGTTAACACCTAATCATTTATCATATTCATAATTTTTATCAAGCACTACACCCACCATTCCCATATTCATGGTGAACACCTCATTGACTAGCACGTCCAATCCTATGGACATCTCACCACCACTTACTACACCCTTCCTAACCCCCACACTCCCAACATCCCAATCCCCCCTCCACCCACATCACCACCACCCACCACAACATTTTCCATGACATCCACTCATCCCATTCCTCTTGCATCATACACACTTCCCACCGCATCCACTATGCATACATTCATCATCGACACTACTCTAGCAACAATGATGAATTGTGTCAACTAGCTACGCCATGAATACAATATGTTGGCATAGAGAAACATGGCACTTCAAGCTTAGTCAATGCATTTACAAGAATGGATTTCTCATCTAATGGCCAAGAATGCTCTACTACAAGATCAGTTCACCACTTTGCAAATACCACACAATCAAATAGAAATGAATATACAAGACATGGATCAGCAACCTGTCAAAGACTAAGAAGTTCACCTACATATGAAAATGGAGTGCAACGCAAAGCTCACATGCAACATGGAGCTCCTAGGACAACATTTGGTAGTCGCAAATGAAGAGAACCAACAACTGCAACAATAGAATCAAGAGAATTTGGAGGTGACAAGAGAAAACGTGATACGAGCTCACATAAGCCCCTCCAAATTCCAAGCAATTCCTCTAGAGACTATTCGAATAATTTTAGAGGACTATGCCAATTTTTTAGAGGCACACAATAAACTGACCAAAAGAGTAAACCACTTGCAAAAGAAACAACCAAAAGAGCCGCTCGAGTCACCCATAACAATCCCAATACCTCCTGTAGCTGCTACATCCTCATCTGACTTGGATACTCTACAAAAACACATACTTTACAAATGCGACTTGAGGAGTATGAACAACCTCCATCACCACTGGAGATACCTGAGCTACAAGAGACTATGTAGATTCTGGTGGAACAAACTTTTGATGAAGAGTATGAGCCTCATCTAGTACTAGGAGGCTGAGTTACAAAAGAAGGGTAGGACACATTCAAAGCACCCACATCATCATGGTTAACTCATGTGGAAGACACTGGAAGATTCTAGCAAGATTGCATGGCCATACAAATCTTAACAATGGAAAATGTGGAAGAAGTTTTAAAGTCCAAATATTTTCAAAATATAGCACACTGATGACTTATCACTACATATAAGCTGCAATACAAACCATATTTTGTGATCATCACAGATTACAATGTAGAGGTGACACAAATTTTTGAAAAGGCACCTACCTTTGCCACTCAATTTGGTCTTGAGGATTTACCAACAACGGTGAGGAGAGGTACCAACTTCTAGCCTAATTGGCAAAAACGCCTATTAGAGACATATCCAGAAATGTTACACACATGGTCCCATGCTCCACTCACATCTTATACAACCAATGCTATGAATCAATCCCAAGTTGAAGATCATGGAGAACATTTTCCATTAAATTGAAGAATAATGCACACTATGCAGATCGGGTTAACTACCCATATCTTGCACCACCACAGGGACCACCGACAATTTCATATATGATTGCTACCATTCAAAATTGGATGCCTTGTTTAAAACCCAATGCCAAATGTTCCATCCCAGATGCTATTAGAGATATTTGATTTGATGCAAGTAGCCTTCAAAAACTTTCAAAATATCATAGATCCTCATATTCCCATGCGAGAATTCGAAAATGGCAATCTCGATTTGGTGTATCATCTCAGCACCACATCTTCCATCCAAACAATCTATGCATGGCACAACAAAATCAAGTACCTCCCAATGTGTAATAAGAAAAATTTTGAAGATATGTTCACAACAAGATTTTGGGAGTATCATTCGGAGGTGTTTATTTCAAAACGAACCACTCTTTGCATGCAAACACGCCATGTACTTTGAGCATTATAGAATGGCACATCCTGAATCACTCAAAATGCACAAGAAAACATAAACACAAGTTTTGCAAGATTAGAGAGCTCACACTTTACTTGATCTAGAATTTCTTTACAAATGAGATCTTTGCCTTTTTATAGGATTTTCCTCAAGACCATCCTAGTTTTGTCATTTGTTCTAGTCTTGCCTACTCTTGTATCTTGGACATCATGTCTTGTCCTATTGTAATCCTATCAAGACCAAATCTAGCACACCTCTTGACTTCGGTGCCTACATGACAACCCACTTTTTACATACACACACTCACATAGTCACACATATACCATCACCTTTACACAAACTCACACAACTTAGAACAACACAAACACACTTAATCTTGTACACACCAGCCTACTCACTTTTTCTCACACAATAATTCAGTTCATACACACTCGAAAACACTCTTTTTCACTCATGAAGCCCCTTTCTTTATATCCTCACACTCTTTGTCTACGTGGCAACACTCCAACCACGCACAGCCTATTTACTTTCTCGCCTCTCACACGCTCAAAGTCCAGCCCACTCACTATTTCCTTCCCTCTTCACTCTCCACTCTTTCTTTCTTTTCCTCACTTCTCCTTCACTCTCCTTTGTCTCTTTCACTACTTTCTCCACACTCTCATTTCTCTATACTTGAGCCTCCTTCCCACTCTTCACTCCTGAAAAATTTCACTTACTTCTTATTGCTCACTTCAACCTTTACTTCTTCACTCCAGCCCCTCCTTTACTTTTATCCAACAAAAGCTTCCAAACATGAAATTTTGAGTATCTAAAATCCTTGTGTTGACTGTTTCTTAGCATGTTGCTAGATAGTTCAGTTTCCAATGTGCATGAGTCTCATGTTCCCATGCACATATAATTATACACTTAAAACTTATGATGTGTGCTCATGCATTCTTCTAGTTGCGCCTCCTATGTGATGCATGCACTATAACCAATCCAACTGGTCAACCAAGTTTTCCATTTTGCAAAATTTTTCACATGAGATCTATATATGTCTTCAAACTTAGCTTTTGTGCCCCCTATGTCATAATGAGATAATCATAAAAGTATATATGCTTTGTTGTTATATTCAAAATTCAGGCAATAATTTTCTTTCCTTGTGGGGGCGAAGTACTATTTTCATGAAGACCTTCAACTACTATTACACGCTTTTTTGCATTAAAAACGTGTATCATGAAGCTCTTTGGCTGGAGCTTCAATAAAGATGTAGAAAAGGATTTGATCGAGCTCATTGAGGTTCTATTTTTTTGGTTAATAAGACTAATTTGGAGAGGGCCATGGACCTTGACACATGTGATGAATGAGTTAAACATTGGGCTAGATAGGGCACTTATGCAAAGTACTTGACATATCCCTATGATGAAGATATGGAGTGCAATGAATGAGCTAAACATTGGGCTAGATAGGGCACTTATGCAAAGTACTTGACATTCTCCCAACAGAGTGTGAGATGAGCGATTTTACATCCATAGAGATCACATACTCACTTCACAATTCTTAGGAAGGACAATTCCATTACTATGAATGGATCTTATAGATTCATACACAAAGGATGATCAAAAGAGAAATATTTTTTTAGTTGATACACATCCTATTTATTATGCTATCCATTCACATGATTATCGATCATTATAGTGAAGGGGCTCTCATCCCAGGAAGGAATTTATTTTCCTCCACTCTTCACTTGATTATCCCTCATGGGCTATGGGAGATTTTTTCTCCACTTTTATGGAAGGATCCATTAAGAGCTTATGCATATGCTCTTATTCATGGAAGAGAGGAGAAAAAAATTCATCAATCTCTCTTTTAAGGAAAGGAGAAAATGGAGAGAGATTTCACTTTAGCTCCTCTTCTTTGAAAGAGAGAAAGTTAGTGGGATATATAGATTTTACTGTACAACCAAGGAATTCTATTATGTGATCTAGGATGATGGATTTGCATAGGTTACAAGGTAGTTTAAGTAAAAACTATCACTTGTGAGTTTACTCAAGGTTAGAAATACCGTGAGAGGTATAAAAGCAAGTCTATCATTTGGAATCATTTTTCTTATGGGACTTTGTTCTATCACTTAGAGGATTATATGACTTATTATATCCAATATGGTATATTATTGCTCCATAGAGGATACATCATATGTATTGAGGTCACTTGGATAACATTCTTTTTATGGGAGTGATAATTGGAAGCTAGTTGCATATGAGAGATAATAGGCACTGACAATTTCCCACCTTTGATTTGTTCTCATATGAGGCCTCTCAAGGGGAAGGATATGGCAAAACAACACACAGAGATGATCATGTACATACAGTACGTGGGGTTCAAGGGAGTCATAACACTTTCTTCTACCATTACATACATTTCATATACATTTTCAAGGAAAAAAATGTTTTCAAGGGGAAGGAAATGTCATGTCAGATATTACATTGGGTAGGAACACCCATAAGGCCAATCTGGAAAGGGTGCCACTTGGTATCCATTGGGTACATCTTCTAATGTTAAGTGTAGAAGTGAGAGAAAAAAGTGAGAGTAGACACATTTGTGTGATGCACATGTTGAGGCTTGGGACATGGCTGGGGGGTGAACATGAATTTTCTCTGTGTATGTTTGGTGGAGTCGATGAGCAGAAGCTAGGCTTGTAATAGGAGTGCTTTTGGTAAGCACATAGAGGCAAAACATATCGATACCCAATTGCAAGAAAAAATGCACAAATGTTTGTAGCTTAATGCAATAGAAGTGCCCACAATGTTGAAGCCAAAAAATGTTGGATGTTGGTTGATTACATGAATTTTCCCCAAATTAGATTTTACTCTATAAATAGGCATTCAACTATGAAAGGAGACGGATTCAAAGAGCATACGATCAAGATCCAACACAAGACAGAGATAGTTTTACTTTTGCCTCACAAAGGTAGCATTGTGCCATTTTTCTCTTGTGGTTGTCAAGGAAAAAGTGATTTGGCTTTTTTATTTTCTCCAGTGATAGATGCTTTGAATTGCCTTTGGGGATCATGTGTAAAAAGGAAATAATTTTCTATATTATATTACATACAAATGAATGAGAAACTGATCATTGATTCTAAGATTATAACAACAAAAAAGTAGATGTTTGAAGATTACACCTAGAATAAAGTGTAATCAAGATGAAAATAGAAGATTGGCTAGCATGTTGTCACATCTAGTGAAGTTACCACATGGCATCTTATGGATGCATGATACTATGGAAGGGTAGAAAGGAGAGTAAGAAGGTACATGTGTGACTATTCATGCATACTTAAGAACGTGGTTGGGTAAAAGAATAGAGATAGATTTGTGTGTTTTTCTCATGTTGAGGACAATAGCTCATGGGGAAAGTTGAACATCAAAAATTTGTTTATGTCACATCACTATTTATTAACTAAGTTGCCACATGTCATCTTATGGGTGCATATATTATGGAGGGGTAGAAGGGAGAGTGAGAAGTATGTGTGTGACTATTCATGCATACTTAAGGACATGGTTGGACAGAAGAATAGAGATAGCTCAATGTGTTTATCTCATATTGAGTACCATAGGTGTTGAGATGTCCATCATGTTTTTATATTTTTCAATTGATTTTTCGAGTCATTTTTATTTTTGAGATACATGCTTTTCTTCTTTTTTCATTTAGCTTTTTTATTTTCTTTGTGTGGTTATCTTATTTAGGAACCCATTCAATAGAATCATAGTTGTGCTCTAGGTTATATTAATTCACAATCCAAATATCATGACTTCCACTTCACCTGATGGCCATACCACTTCACTTAATGATCATCTTGAACCTCTTCAATAAGTTGTATCCGTCAACATCTTCCTTCGCTTGTAATCTTGCTAGATTCAATATCTATAATTTTGTATTGATATAGTTTGAGTATCACTTATTTTAGTTGATTTCTCATCCATCTCAAGTTTATTTCATGCATAAGCTATCCAAACATCATAAAGCTATGCATTCTATCCATGAAGTTTTTTTTTTTTTTTTGCAAAGATGATCAACTTTCACTAGTTATTACCAAAGAAGGTGGTTCTTCCACTCTCATATTGATTTTAGGGGATTCTTGTTCTTCTTCAAAATCTTTAAATCAATCATATACTTTGAATGTCACCTCGTGTTCACTTCAAATCAATCACCATATCAACTCAACTTTTTACTCACTCAACATAAACATGACATCACAACCCTATTTTGTATTTACAGGAGAGTCCTAAAGGGACAAATGATTTTTTTGTCTATGCCAACAATATCTCTTTGCAAAATAATCCAATTATGGATTGATTTTTTATTAATGATCTCATTTGGTCATACTTCATAAACATGCAAACGGTGTAACAACAAGTGTGCTTGTTTGTGGTGAATTATGGAGCAATAACTATTTGTCTTTCATACCTTTAGGTCAAGATGATTGCACATTGATATTGATTGAAAAATCATCACAAAATTACTATCATCATGAAAACATTGTGCTCAACTCTCACTTTTCTCCCATTCTCATCCTCTTTCACTCCATGGAGTTGCTTTTTGAGGTTCCCATAGTCACATATAACAAGACTTACTCCTTGAGGGTTCTCTACCCTCCATCAAATATTCTCCTCAAAGATTTTCTTGTTTTTGTACTCTAGTGTTTTGTACAACTTGAAGCCTTAGTTTAAAGCATATTTAAAATGGGAATATTACCACAAAATCGATGTCCATAGAGACGACATAACTATGCCCCTGCTATACCCTTGTCACAATGAAACACCCCACTTTTTTATATTCACATGGAGCCCCCTTTGATGCATGCGAGGTTTACCTTGTTGCATGGTTCCATATACAACTAGGGTAGTAGTGTTTTGATGGGTTGTGCTACCCTACCTTCCCTACATGATTGTAGTCTCTTTTAATCATTTTTTCTATGTAAATACATTTCTAATTAAGAAAAACCAACAAAATCTTTTTTCTTCATAATTGCATACTTAATGATTTAAATCTCACACTCTTTCCTATATCTTACAAGTATTACTTTAATTTTAAACCAATTCTAGAGATGAATTGTAAGAGGTATGTGGTGTAGAGGTAAACACTTTGGATTTTAGATTGAAGTGTAGGTTAAAAGGTCAAAAATTATAGATTAACTTGATTTTACTCTTTCTAAGGTGGAAGATAAAAGAAATCTCTTTAAGTGCATGAGTTGCTATTCTCTAAATTTCAAATCTAATAGAAAACCAAACTTAAAAAAAAAAGTGTGAGGTAGTAAGTCCATTGGTTGGGCCTTCACCTCTTGAGGCGAAAGTCTTGGTTTGCTTTGCTTCACATTGTATGGGCCATAGGCCACCCTAAAAATTCAGTTGTATTGCCTTTGGACCACTAAAACCAAATGCCTTCAGGAATTCCTTTTCCAACATTACCATCGATAGACTTAACCCCTCTTTTGTGGGATACATGGGGTCCCATGGGTACTATGCTCTTCACCTATACAAATGTTCCCTCAATCTAACTCAAGGAAGGGACATTAGGCTTTGAACAAATTCCTCTAAAAAAGGCGAGAGATTAAAGTGCATAATACTTTGCTTTTGAAACAGTGACAAATCATCGACCCGAGACAAAGATCCATCAGCCATCTGTGCATGTTAGGCTGCTTGGTTGGGTCCTTTGCATGTTAACGCAGGGGAGAGAGTTCAACCCCTCTCTACGGCACGAGAGTTGTAGGCCCTAGGCCAATGTATTGTCTCTGAGTAGATGTAAATGAGTTGCTTTCAGGCATTCCTTTTCAAGTGCTGTCTTCATATAGTCTAACTCCTGCTTTGTGGGATATAGGGGTCCTATGGGTAGTCGTTTTTTCAAACAAATTCAAGCTATAAGGGAGATTAAGTTTGGGCCGAACTTCCGGTTAAAAAAGAAAAAAGATCCATCTGCCATAAAAAAGGACTTTTGAGTAGAGAAAAAGTGGTGAGTCGTGACTGGAGGAAGCATGCAGAAACAGAAGATAGTTAGTCGATCACGGGGTGGGAAAAAGTATCGCTTCTGAATTACATTACCTCTTTCTCCGCGGAACTTAGCTTTCCTTCTTCCGGTAGGGGGTCATTTTTGCTTTTCCTTCGATCATGCGACGGAATCATAACATTTTCATGTCTGCATTTCTGTCGAGATATAACTGCGAAAGGAAATCATCGAAAAATTTGCATTAGTATCAGATTTTGTACGGACATGTAACTCAGTGACTGTGGTTCCAAATGTTTCTTTGACGGAGTAGAAGCAGAGCTCACGAGTAATAGTGAGGATAGCACATCGCCATTAGATTTCGACCCCGAACTAATACTTAATAGTTCCCTGTCAACCTTGGTCCCATAAGCTGAGCATGGAGGGACATTCGATTTCGTGGTAATTCACGTTGTTAATGGCATTGGTGTTGCGACTGAGTATAGAGGGTCAGTTGTTCTTTTGGAAATTCACATTGCTCGTTGCATTGGTATTTTCCCCAGGTAAGGCAGCTGAAGACTAAAATGCAGCTTATGTTCCATATTCTGGTGAGTCGGTGACTGATGGATATCTCTGGTGTTGCTTGTGGGATCATTGTAGATTGAGAGTCTTCATATGGAGCTCCACTAGGAGTGCCTTATAGTGTGCCAGATAGAATTACAGCAAGAACGAGGGCTGTTCTTGGGTTGAGAACAATCGAGCACATGGAAACATGTGTTTAATGCTCCGAAAAGAATTTAGCCCTATCTTCCAGAAACCACTTTTAAAGGAAAGAAGTACTTAAAGCTGAAAGGAGTTAGGAAATACAGGGTGCGTACTCACTCATAACATGATTTTCTAAGATGGACAAACATAATCTATAGCTGGAACTCTCTTAGAATCGGGTACCCTGTAGTGTGAATTTGGGATTCAGAGGCTGCTGCACTCAGCCTAAGTTAATTTTGAACCTACTGCTAGAATTGAAGTTGATCAGGCAATGAAGATAATGGAAATATCCACACAGTAATTCAGCTCATCGCCTGAGGCAATGGAGTTGGGCTGACTTCTAAGTGAGTTCGATGAGCCTGGAGCAGTGCTGGAGCAGCATTGAAGCTTGTTGGATTGCCTTAGCCTGGTAGATTCATCTCAATATGCTTGGCTATGACAAACGCATTGCTTGGCATTAGCAGTCAACAGGGCCGTTTCCAAGTCGTTTGAACGATCAGATTACAGGCTCATCACCTTTTGTGAGAAAAGGCATGACTGTTTTGATTGCAAGGAAAAGGCCTCCACCAATTTCTGAAGCCTTAAGATACATTTTCCATAAATATGATGGAGGAATGGAAGCCTAGTTCTAATAGCAGTCTTATGTACATTTTCATCTCTTACTTAAACATGGTGGTAGGCACTTTTCTAATTTATGTAATTAATAGTGGTTCCACCTAGAGTATCTAAGAGATCATCCATATGAGGGTTTCTACCAGGAACTTTAATTAATGCTCACAACCTCCCATCTAAACTTACAAGTTGATGGTTTGACCTCTTCTCACATATAAAATCTAGTGGCTACCTTATTGGATACATCTGATAATTTGTTTGGGATCTATCAAGTTTCTTTTGTTGCATTTGACTGAAGGTCTTCTCTTTGGTTCATTCTCTCTTTCTAGTCTTTTTCTTGATGGATCTTCATCTTTCCGATAGAAAAAGAGATGCACTGGACATATTCCTCTCTTATATATAGAGGTATATGCATACATGAATGCACCTCTCTCATATATAGAGGTGTATGCATACATGAATGCATGTTTGCATACATGTATGCATCTATCCATATATATGTACATACACAGCGCGAGCTAACTAGCTAGCTAAGATAGGTAGATAGGTAGGTAGATATATACACACACACACACGCACACAAACAAACAAACAAACAAACAAACATACATGCATAAGCACACACACCTATATAGTATATACCTACATTATTGGAGAAAAGCATTCGATTGACTGGATTCACAAATGTACAATGGGCTCGAAGGTGGGAAATTTACAAAGCTTACTAGGACCCGCAAGCAAAATATGTGAATGATTCTCTCTACCAAAGATCAGCTTTGCTCGCTCGAAGCCGATGAAGCTATGAGAAGTCGGTCTTGAAGTAATCTGATGGGAATGATGTCCACAAACATGAATTGCCTTTCAAATAGCAATGCCTTATTGGACTTTCAAATGAGCCAGAGTATCCTTGAGTAAAGCTGATTTTAGATCCATTTTAATGTGGAACTTATGAAAAAGTAAAGATTGAAAATGAACTTGAAAACAGAGACGTTTGGAATATAAAAGGTATATTAACGTCTTCCAAAGGCCAAACTTGGCCTATGAGACAAAATCATATACAACTGTGGTAATCTCTGTGTAGCAATGGAAAGGAAAAAATGGAAGGGAAAAAATGGAAGGGAAAAAATACTCGCTACACAAAACTGTGTAGGCGGAAAACAGCAAAGGATGGTGTACCTGGCAATGAGGAGGTAGTGGGAATAAAATAATGGTGCCTGGGGGGAGAGTGGCTCTGGCTCAGCGGATAATGACCACCTGATACAAGGGGGCCCCATGAGGGAGTGAATGTGTATACCCTAACTGCTGATGATGGGTGGAGGTGGGTGGAGTATGTGATACATCCTCCTGATGAGTGAGATATCCTCCTGGTGCAGTCGTGGTCGTCGGTACCCAACCAGATGTGGTCGGCGTCGCACTCTCTGTGCCGCTGCCCGCTGGAGTGTGAGCCCTATGCCTCTGGGAGGCGGGTCCGTCCGATGTGGACCAACGCGCTCAAAATATTGAGTAATAGTCTGCTGGGTACTCACCCGTGTCTGGTGTGTACACTCTAGCATCTGATCTCGTCTCTCATATGCAGCCATGAGGAAACGCCCCATCCTCCGCTGGTCTGCAGTGGTCATGCACAACTGGAGTGACTCCTCTATCTGGAACTGTGCTCGTAGGTACGAGTATGCCGGACATCTGATAACGAGGTGCTCCTCACTCTCTATCTCTGTATGGCATACTGGGCACCACCTCTCCTCTCGAGGGACTCCTCTAGCCCGACCCCTCTTGATCTCGAGCCGATGTGATGAAACTCGAAGCTGCCCAATGATGACTCGAAGGTGGTGTGGTAGGTATGTCTACATGTAGCGTGGAGTCTCAATGAAGCCCTGGTTTGAAATCCGTAGAAAATGCTCACGGTAGTTAAGCATTTTTGGTGTCAATGTCCTCCCCGGGCTGATCCATGTCCATCTTTTATGTACAGATTTTGTCCAAGCTCTGGATCAAAGTCTTTCTCCCCCCCCCCCCCCCCCCCCCCCCCCCCCCCCCCCCCGCGGGCCCCCTCCCCCCAAAAGAAAACCTCTTTTTTTAATTGAAAAAGTAAAGATGAGAGGTAGTTATGTACTAAACTGGTGTCGAAACTTCTATGGGTTTCCAGTCCTAAAACAACAAATTTGCAGGCCTTGCAGATTCAAATCAAGGATTCTCAAGTTAATGTGCAGTTGAAGTAACACGTGAGTATATGTTTGGTAAGTTTTTGATTAATAGTGAGACAGTTGAGTACTTATTGTTTTTGTTGTGTGCAGGTGACAATGCCAAGTGAGCAGGGAAGAGAGCTACCTACATTGGCCTTGATTGGAGCAGGCTTGTTTGTTCGATCTCAATATATTCCGAGGCTTCGCGAGCTTGCACATTTGATATCATTGACATGTGTTTGGAGTCGAACAGAGGTAGCAATACTATTTGATCCATAATGGAAATGTCATGATGTGTATCATCAGAAACAGGCTTCTTGAAAACAGAACTTTCTAGTAGTATCTAGAAAGTTTTGAAACGGCTATGATTGCCCAAATGCTATCATACTCTTTTGGGTGAGGAATCAATAATCTATTGTTTTATTGTATCTCGACATTCTTCCAATGCAGGGACTAGATGCACATTCATCTTTTTCTTCATGTGTGTTGTCTCAGAAAGAGAGGTTAGAACTGCTGATGCTCATTGCATAAAACAAACATATGTGCATAGTACATACATTTATATATACGTACACATTGCGTGTAAATACTTACATACATACATAAAATAAATAAATACATGGATACATACATACTGCATACATAGTGCATATAAACATATTAGAAACTACATGCATACATGCATGTACACTTACTGAAGTGTTGTATACATATGTCATGACTCGTACATAGTACATATACACAAACTTCATACATATTACATTATGAATACAGTTCACATAGTATATACTATATATATACCTGCAGATTTGGCATTGCATCGACACCATAATTGCTATTCATATCAGTATGAACACATTCGTATGTACTTTTCATACGGTACGTACTCGTATCTATTCATACCAATTTGTACCAAAAAAACATGTGTTTTATTTTCCATTCTGGCTTGAATTCAGAAAGGAAATACATAGGTTCTGCAACTACACCAATTAAGAAGTACGAATGCCATACGGGAAGCGCTAAATCTTAAGGTACGTATGTAGTATCATATCCTATAGTAGAGAATGAATCGTATGGATTGTACCTGAACAACTATGATGTACACATGCACAATAGTCACCAAGGGACGGTGACGTGTCTTGGGGACAGTGATGTCTCGGGGTCAAGAACAGGACCGAGACCGTCGTGGGGACGTCAATCCGAGACGACACTCAAAATATATTGATTTTAAGGCCAATTTTAAATGAAAACCATTCATAATGATTTTATTAGCTTATAAGAATACAAATAAACAAAAAAATAGTAAAAATAAGTCTTTTAAAGTCAAATATGGAAAACATGTGGTGTGTCCCTGTCGCACTATAGATATACACTAAGCATTGACTTATGTCATATAATCTTATTAGTGATCAAGCTATCACTTATATGGGAGACAACATGGAACAAACCACATCATAGTACATATACCATAGACTGTATTCAAGGGACGGTCGAGGACGGCACTCAAATATGTTGATTTTTTGCCAATTTTGAATGAAAGTCGTGCACAATGAACTTTTAGATTATAAGAACACAAATAAACAAGAAATTACTAAAAACAAATCTTTCTAACTGAAATATACTAAAACATGTGGTATGTTGCTATTGCACTGCAAAAAACAAGGGCCTATCACTTGAAAAGAGTACATATCATGAATAAAACAAAACACTACAGCCATGTCCCGTATAACATAGATGAAAGGTCACTTAAGTGTCAAGGAGAATCCAAGTGGGGAGTTTCAACTTTCTGCTATACTAATGGAGATAGTTGCACGTGCTTCATTCGAATCTCCACATGCTCAATGTAATAAATATCTTGTGTCTCTTCATGTTCTTCACTCTCCACTTTGTTGTCTTTCATCTCCCATTCTCTAAAAGGATTTGGAATCTGAAGCTATGCGGTGAGTCTTACGAAGCATCCTTAAGTTTGAACTAACAAAGACAACCTCCTCCTCGGAGAACATGGGAGACTCAGCCTCTTCCCACAATGAAGTATGAACATTTGGCTATGGGCCTATGGCCTTCCTTCTCCTTTATGTGGTTGATTAAGAAGCCATAATGCTAGATTATAGATCATAGAAGAATTGAGAAGGCTGCTTCTCCATTCCAAAGGGAAGAGAGGAGTAGGGCTAGAGCCTAGAGTGTAAATAATTGAGCCTCGAGGAGAAGATTCAAAAGAGGGCTTCTAAAAATGCCCTTCAAGAGAGGGAAGCTTTTTGAATGAACCTTAAATGTGGTCTTTTACAAGCCTAAGGCTTTTTTATGTAGATGTAAGTGGAAGCATCTAGAATCTAGAAGGTAGGCTTTTTAAAAACTAAATTTTCAACAAAAAAACCAGTTTTGAGCCCCAGTGAAAGTCGAACTGGGACGCCCATCCGAGATGCCGTCCCGAGGATGGTTCCTTGTGATGACAGGGCCGTTAGGGGACAAGCTTCCGTCTTGAGACATCCCATGGGTTTTGAAGGTTGGGGACGACATCCCACCTTCCCTAAGGGCGGGGGACACGTCCCCTTGTGACTATGACATACATATGTAAGTGTGTGTGCAAGAGAGAAATACAATGCATCGAAACTTGGGGTTTTGGTGCATTCATGAATTGCATACATACTGTGTGCATTGGAGTAAATGCACCATTCCATCATGGTCAACAATTTTCTTATGAAACACAAGAGAATCCCAAAGGTGGAGAGAGAGGGTGCTATCCAATACTTCCTTGGGCTGAATGACAACCCTCTTGTTGATTTTCACATTAATCATTGTGATATCAGCCATGTAAACTTGATTAAGATTGTACAGCCCATTTTCAAGAACTCCAACTTCACCATTTTTGCTTGTACTAATCTCCTTCAAAATCGGTGTGCACTCATAAATTCTTGGCTGTATTGTTTCACCTCTTGATTGACAAGAAAATGGCACATAACATTAGTTGGTTATGATTTGTAATTTAGTATTACATGCATACATACATCCATGCGTGTATGCTACACATTTTCTTTATTCTTCTTTTTTGTTTTTGTTTGCTTATTCCTAAATTGAAATGCAAAATTCATGGCATTTGATACAAAGACCAAAGTTTTGTAGTCCATAAAGAGAAACTATAGTGCACTAAAACAAGAGTATTAGTGAAGGATAAATTCATTTGTACATATTGTATATATTTTGGAAATTGATCTTACTTTCTATAGGTTCAATTTTTGTTCTTTGGTAGGTTACATCAACATGGTAAAAAATGTCTCGTCATCTTATTCATAATTCTACTCAAACAAAGCTATCCATATCTATATAATACTTCACCATCGGGCGTCGTTAACCTCTTCAACCATCAAACCCTAATTTCGGTCAAAGAGTGAAGAACAAGTAAAACACACACGAAAAGTACTTGACAAGTGCCAACACATAGCACCTTAGCACATACACACCTTTACCAAATAATAAGAGATGAATGACAAGAAAATAAATAAGAACAATATAAAAGAGAAGAAGTTCAATACGAGCTCTGCATTAAACTAAAGCTTAATGAAATTGTTTAATGGAGACAATGATAGAAATTTGAAATGTAGGCTTAGAAATAAGGGCTCTAGGTACAAAATGTATGAGAAGAGAGTGCCTAAGAGTTGTAAGGAAGAGTGGGTGTGCTGGAAATAGTAGAATAATAGGACTATATGTAAGGAATACAGCCTATGCATCAGAAAATGATGAAAATCTGCAACCCTAATAAAGATTAGGGTTTCTCCTTTGAAGTAAGCAGCAGCAAGACTTCTCTTCTTGAAGTGATCATTCTGTGCATACTGCATGTAGCTTTTTTGTGGAATTTTTTTTTGAAGAAAAAACCCTCGTTCGAACTTTGGAAGATGCATATCCGTGCACGTAGCTGAGAGCTTTAGCCTTTGAGCCTTGAGCTTGCTTGAGCTTTGAGCACACATTCACCTTGACTCTTCCCCCTTGACTCTTCACCCTCTTGCTCCATAGTCCACACACCGGGACACCCTTCCCCCTTGCTCCCTTGCTCCACACAGTGACACACACTTGCTCCACATCCCCTTATGGTCCACAATGCCCACACCCTCTTGCTTCAGCTTTCCACACACCTTGAGGCTTGTGCTCCTTGTTTCTTCTTCCATTTGGCATTATGCCTCGTTGTGTCTCCCACCTTTGGGCCCTTCACACTCCACGCCATGAATTGGTAAATCCTTCCGTTTCTGGCTTGGGAACATGGAGGTGGGTGTGCAAGTATTGTGCAAAAACATTTTGCACAAGAACTACACGTCTCATTCGACATGTGTCAGCACTAGGAGGATCTTGCATTTCAGTTTGTTCAAAAGTCCCCAAGGACATAGCGGAGGCTGTGCGACATGAGCACAATCTCAACCAAGAGTCTGTGGCTTCTCGTAGGCGCGAGTCTACCGTAGCTTTTGTTGATATATTAGAAGACTTAGAAGTTGGACCTAGTGTTGGACGTAGTGCTAGTTCATTTAGAAACCATACATGTTCCCAATGAGAAGTGAGTGAAAGCTATGCCCATCTTGAGTCATCTCAGCCACCAAGCCAGAGACCTAGACAAGGGGGCCTCCATTCCTCTTTTCTAAGGATGGATTTACAGAAGCAATGCCAAAAAGTTGCGGAAATTGAAATTGAGTGTTGCATATTTGAATGTGACCTCTCTTTCAATGTTGTTCGCATTGATGCTTGAAAGACGATGGTGAGGGCAATAGCCCAAGTGGGACCTACCAATGATGATTGTCATGGGATTCCATATAATCGCCTATGCACATCAATACTCATTGAAGAGCAAGAGAGGATTGACATACAATTAAGACCCATTAAAAGGGGGTGACAAACCTATGGGTGCTCCATTTTATCCAATGGATGGAGCGATTTTAGATGATGCCACATTATCAATATAGTGGTTTCCTCTTGTTTAGGCATTCATTTTTTGAAGGGAGTGGATTGTAGTGCACCAGGTATCCGTATCACATGGGGATACATTTATGAGTAGATAAAATTCACTGTAAATAAGGAGTTTCCAATGTGGTACAAATAGTGACAGACAATGCCTTTAATTGTAAGAGGATGGGGGGATGATAGAAGCCGAGTTCCGAAGCACTATCTTGACCCTTTGCAATTCACATTGTCTTGACCTTTCGTTTGAGGACATAGCCAAACTATCATGGTTTGCTCCCGTGCTTTCAGATGCCAAACACATTATCTTGTTTGTGAGAAAGAATCACCCGACTGTAAGTATCTTTCGTAGTTATAGTGAGAAGGAGTTAGTTCGCACAACAGAAACATGATTTGGATATATATATCATGTCTTCTCTCGCTTATACATGTGCATTGATGTATTGAGGATGACCGTAATAGATAGGAAATGGGTAAGTGTAGCAAGAGGAAACACAGAGATTGCACATCATGTGCAAAGACAAATTTTGGACATGGATTTATGGGCAGAGACAGGAAACATTTTGCCTATCTTGAGACATACTCATGTAGTGTTACGCTATGTTGACATGGAGGGTTCAACCCTCGGACTTGTGTACCACATGTATACAAGAATGACACAGGCGATTCAAACATCTACGACATTATCACCATCGAGGTATATTATAACTTATATGGTTAACTTATTTTTTCCTTATTTGAATTCTCAAATTTGAAGTTCATGTTTCAATCTTATTTTTAATTTATAATACATACATACATACATACATGCAATACATACATACATACATATGTGTGTATATATATATATATATATATATATATATATATATATATATATATATATATATATATATATATATATATGTATATACATGTATATATATATATATATATATATATATATATATATATATATATATATATATACATGTATATATATATATATATATATATATATATATATATACATGTATATATATATATATATATATATATATATATACATGTATATATATATATATATATATATACATATATATACATGTATATACATGTATATATATATATACATGTATATACATGTATATATATATATATATATATATATATATATATATATATATATATATATATATATATATATATATATATATACATCTATATATATATGTATATATATATATATATATGTGTGTGTGTGTGTGTGTTTGTATATATATATGTGTGTGTGTGTGTGTGTGTATATATATATATATATATATATATGTATGTATATGTATATATATGTATATGTGTGTGTGTGTGTGTGTGGTGTACCTTACCTCCCCGTACCATTCGGTTCACGCACCTTATATGCACTGACTTGAACGCACGTAACGCACTTGACAACTATGGCTCTTACCCATGGAATCTCCCCTATATCTTCCATGTGTAAATCTAAGCTATGTGATGCACAAGGTGTCCATTTGATTTTGGGATACAATGTGAACCATACACCCCATGGAACACACAGTAGACCCACTATCGGTTACAACTTGCACCACATTTTCGCTCCCCACATCTCAAAGAGGCCGCGGAGAGCTACGTCGTTTGCTCCAAACGCCAAGGGAGTGGGCTGCTACGTGAGGAGAGAGAAAGTAGAGAGAGAAGCCTGCGCAGAAATTTGGAGAAGAAGATGGAGAAGCTTAAGTTGAAGAAGTCCCAATCAAGTTATGAGAAATTTTGGACCAAGTCTTATTGATAAGTGACTTTCAGGTCATTTAGGCATGTTCACACATGGCCAATGACCAAAAGTCATAAAAATAATGTAAATGCCTACAACTCCCCAATTTGGGGTCCAAAAAATATAACAAAAATATGTCTGGAAAGCTCTCGAAGAGAACTTTCACATGGAAGGGTCAAAATATACAAAAGGAGAGTCCTTGGGGTCTTTATCCCCAACAAGCTCCCACTTAAAGGACCAAGGAGGCTCCTTTAAGCTAAGTAACTCCCACCATTTGTATACATAGCTGATGTTGTGCCTTGGGTAGACACTTCGTGAGAGCATCTGCAGGATTCTGTGAAGTATTGACCTTGATCAAAGTGATCAGGCCATCCTCTAACACCTCTCTGATGAAGTGGCATCTCTCTCTCACTTTATGCACATGCAGCCAAGACTCAAGAGCAAATGGGAGTGAATGTTGAAATCGGCCGAAGGAGGTTAAAACCTAAACAGATAAAATCGAATGATTTTTTGCATAAAATTTCTCGCAGCGATTTGAATCGGGGGGCCGATTTTCACGATTTTTTTTAAAAATTTGTGCGATTTTTTTTTTTTTGGTGTGTTTGAGGAAGTGTTCTCAAGAGGTAGTAGCTTTTTGAGGAATCCAAGGGAACAAGTTATTTTGAAAAATATGATAGTATAACATTAAGTATTGCAGACTGACAATGTGCCCCTACATAGGATCACATTACAGATAACTCTTTTTTTTTTTTTTTGGTACTGCTTCAGGAGGCTGCGAAATCAATTCTGCCCTTAATAAAAGATTTTGCTCCTAATGCTGTAGCCAAATGGGGATCCGAGGGCCTCAAAGAGATCTTTCAGGATACGTCGATTCATGGTGTTGCTGTGGTGGTTGCTGCACAAGCTCAGGTTTTTATGCCAGCATATGTTGATTATTTTACTGGTGATCATTCAGCCCAAAAATTTGACGTCTGAATCAACCACTGGAGTGAAAGCTTAAGAATTGTAAATATGAGAATCAAACTTCTATTATATGCAGTGGTAACTTATATGAAAACTTGCAATATCTTTTGGAGGTGCTTGTAATAAGTGGTTCATGCAATTTTGACTTTAGGTCGAGATAACATTACAAGCATTGGGTGCAGGGAAACATGTTTTGCAAGGTAGCAACAAATTGGTTATTTTGTTAATCCTGTTTGTAGTATTTTTTTGATTAAAAAATCATTTATAGAAGTATGTTTTGCTATTTTTCTCAACTGAAATTTTTACTGTTTTGCACTCACCTTTGTTCAACTTGGAACAACTATGTCATCTGTTCTTGCTGCTGTCAAAGAGAAACCTGCAAGTTCAAGTAAGTTTCGAAAATATAAATCCCTCACTTAGAAAGTAAGAAGTTTAGGTTCGTTCTTTTACATTATGGGTTAATATTAGAGGAATCATCCTTTTACAGTATTTTTATTATATTTACACCTTCTATCACCTGTATGGAATTTTGAACTGATAGTAAATGCTTTCAATAAGTGCTATGAATTTGTGAAAAGTCATTTCTCTGGGTTTTACTTTTGTACAATAATTTGAATTATGGTTCTCCTGTCAGAAGATTTACTGAAAAAGGGGCGGTAAAACCACATGGCTTGAACTGATCCAGTACTTCTATCGAGTAAGAATGCCATACGATTCCCACATGTTTAAAACACAATCCTCTGGTAGTTTCATACATGCTGGCATATGCTGCCTTCTAATACGAAGATGAGAGGATTTCTCTGTCCGTTTAGACCTATGCCACTCTTTCTATGTTTTTTTTCCTTTTTTTTTTGGTTTTTTTTTCTGTGTTGTTTTTTTTTGAGTATTTTTATTTATTTTGCTTGTATCCCAGAGGCGATTTTGGTGACCTAGATTCTCATAGGCTTGACAGCTTTTAGGCGAGCATCAGACACCAGCATTCATACTGTATCTGGCTGACTATGTGTCTGAATCTCGACTGCTCGCTTGCACAGTCATGCAGTATAGAGGCATGCTTTACAAACAGCTATGTGCTTCAGCTTTGTTACCTTATTTCCTGATTTTAATTGGCCTTTTGATTTACACATTATATATGTTATGCCTAAAAGGTAGTGCGCTAGTTGCTTGGTTTTTTGTGTGGTGTATTTGGGTAGCGTTTCACATTGAAGATGCTTCTTTTGGTTAGAAAATCGAGGTATGGTGTTTAATGCACGGAAATCTGGGCATGTGCCAGGCAGGTCCGTCACTAATGGTGTACAATGGGAAATCCAGACAGCCCTCCATAGGGGTCCTATGGTTGAAATGTTGAGTACAAATGATTCAAAGTGGCATCTATTAAGTATAAAATATGAAGAATCAGGCTGAAGTATATAGCATTATAAAAATTGAAAGGCGACGATTGTGAAGAGCTTGCCCATGATGAGAGAAAGGCTTTCCTTCTTCCTGCATTCTTAGAATATCCAGTGTGGCTATTTTACTGGCTGAATGTCATGGCACTAATGCAAAACTGTCACTCTAACACGATGGGAGTACCGCGGTGGTGAAGATCCACCTCATAAATGTCAATCCATGGAACCGTGAGGATGGTATGACGATCATGAGAGAGAGGAATGCACAACTGTGTGAGTGAGAAGCACACTAGCATGCACACGCATACACACACACGCAATGTAGAACAAAGAGTTTGCACAATGGAATCATCTATTATCCACTCAAGTTACAAATATCCTCTTACAAAGCTCAATTCTCTCACAAGCCAACCTAAAAAATGAGCTCTCTAGCTCTTTTTATGGTTTTTTCACTAGCTTTGGCCTAGTTAAGACCTAGTGTCCCGTCTAGTTAAAAATTAGGTTCCTAGGCTAATTTGAAGGCTCAAATGAGCTCCAAAATTTATGAAAATTGAAACATAGGCTCTTCTAATACTTTTAAGCTCGAGGACTCCTCGACTTGCACAAAATGGAGTTCAACTACCAAAAAACGGGTATTTCACTATTTTGATGGAAATTATATATTTGAAAAAACTGATAGGCCTATTCTTCGCCAGATTTGCATTGATTGCCCTACGTGCTTAGTCCTGTATATGAGCCTTGCCTTTCTTGTTGGCGCTCTTCCTTAGGCTTCCTAGTCGGCTAAGCCCTCTTTGGCTGCTAACACTCCCCCTCTCTCGAGTATGTTGTTCGTGATAGACCTTTGTTGGATGGGTTTCTCCGTGTAGTACTGAAGGACATTGGCAGTAATTCGTTCTCTTGTAGTCTAAGTCCCGTTGCGAGATCGATTTTCAGATGTTCCGAATCTATGGCACCTGGGACTTGGGGGTGGGGTGTTCGACAATACTCTGAATACATTTGGCTGTGCACATGTGAAGAATTGCAGGAGGTGGGTGGGCTTGGAGATAAAGACCTCTAAATGATATTCCAAGAAGCCTGTAATGAACATATCTTTGAAAGTTTGCATGTAAAAGGTTGGGAGATATTTGATCCGGGCATGCGATGCGTATATGGTGCGGATGGAAGAAGTAGTACTCAAATCATATATTAAATTGTAGTTGCGTTCTTTAAACCTGGTGAAGACATATGTGATGCTCGAACATTTTGGAAAGTTTTGAATACTATCAACATCATATCAAATATCTTTAAGAGCATCTTGGCTCTAATGTATGGCATATGGCATCGGTTTCAGACGAGGCATCCAATGTTTGATAGTCGCAATCATAGAAGAGACAGTGGGTGGTCCTTGTGGTGGTGCCAGATATGGGTAATTAACCCAATCAACATAGTGTGGATTATTCTTGACCTTGATGGCGAATGTGGGCCATGATCATTGCCTTGGGACTTGTCCTTAGCACAGGTTGTATAAGATATGCAGTGGAGCATGTGACCAAGTGCGGAGCATCTTTGGATATGTCTCTAGTAAGTGTGTTCGCAAGTTTGGTTGGAAAATGTTACCTTTCCTTGTTGATGCCGATAGATCCTCACGTTGGAGCTGTGTGGAAAAAGTAGGGGCTTTGCCAATGATGCATCTCAGTTCTGCATTATAATCGCCGAGGATTACAAAATAGGTATGCTACTACAACATGGAGGTAGTTGTTAATCGTTTGTGTGCCAGATTTTGGAAATATTCAAACTGGAGCACTTCTTCTTCCATGTTCGCCATTGCTTGGATTTGGATGGCTGTATGCCCAATTTTTTCGACCTGTTGTAGCCATTGGGGCTGGGTGCCTCAAATATTTCCGGTCCCTCTGTAACCCGATCCCCTTGGATTGGTTGAGGCTCATATTCCTCTTCAAAGGTTTGTTCAACGGGAATCTCTATTGTCTCTTCCGCATGAGGTCCTTTTGGGGGCGATGGGGGTCTTTTGTATTGGAGGAGTTTGGTTTGGAGTTCCCATATTTGATTATGTAGATCGGCGAATGGGATGAGTGAATGCCATGGAAAGAGACTCAGTGAGTGGTGGTGATGTTGGTGGAGGGGGGATCGGGGATGGTGGTAATGTGGGGGGTGGGGAGGTTTAGTAAGTGGTGGTGAAATGTCCATGGGTTTGGACGTGCTTGTGAGTGATGTTGCCATTGTAAAAATTGGTAGGGTGGGTGCCGTTCTTGACAAAAATGAAGAAGATACAAAAGGGTATGGGGGCAAATACTTGGGACCTTGCTGCATGTAAGAGGCACCAAGTGTGTCTCAAAGGGAAGGTCGAGGCGGTTGTGGTTGAAACATGGAGGAGAAAGGGGATGAGTAGAGTATTGAGAATGGATGTAGTTGGGTAGGTGGGAATGAAGCTAATGTTGGTTGAGTGGGACGATAGAGAACGGTGGTGATTGGATGACCTATTACAGGTTCGGATAGGAAATTTGTGGTTGCGAAAGTGCTCGTATGGTAGAAGGGGTTGTATATGGAGGAAAAAAGCTCTGGATTTGAGATAGGACAGCGAAATGTAAAACTAGGGAATGTAACGGCTGGGTCGATAACGAGTTGTATGTCTTTGGTGAGTGTGATTGGAATGGGTTCAGTCGTTTGGGGGGTGTGTTAGGGGGAGTATGGAAGACAGGTTCCTCGGCTTGAGTGATGGTTTCGGTTGTGGTTGTCGTTCAGTGGTTCTAATGGGTGAAACCAGTAGAGTTTGTACAATGGTTTCATCAATTAGATTTATGGTTTCTACGGATGTTAGTGGTACGGAGGTGGTGGTGACTTCGGTGGTGACGGGGGGAGATGTTGTCTCGGCCGAAGTGAGTGGAAACTGACTAATATTACGTGATCTTTGCTTTGTGTGGAGATGCCATTCATCTTACTGCTCTCTCGGTCTCTAGCATGTGATCGATGGCCTCTATTACACCAAGAGTCTTGGATAATACTCGTAAGGACTCTATGAATTGTTGATCGATTTCCTCTACTTCTAATAGATGTTCCATGAGCACATGACTTCTTCGCACAGAAACGAGACTGCAAGTTTGAATGCAATCGTCTAAGTTCAACTTTGTATGTTGCTACTTCTCCTTCTTCATCTTCTCGTTTTGGATTCACTTGTTCTTGTGTGCTAAGTAGCCTGTTGCTCTTGTTCTCAATGAATATGGCACTCCTCAGTCTGTTGTTGTTTGCCGAAGGACTGTTGTTTGCCAATCCTTCTGTTTCATAATAGATATCCATATCGGAAAATTAGACTCCCTCTAGTAGTTTAAAGTTAAATGTGCCCAAATCGTCTGAGCTTCCCGTAACTTGAATGTCAAATTCAAATGGATGAGGAAGGGCCGAAGGTTTTGCTTTGGAGGTCCCTTCTTTACTTGGCCTAGGAAGACGGATCGTGAATGGTGGCGTAGTTCTTTCCCCTCTAGGTGAGATATCTGGTGTCATAATTGCACCTCGCGGTTGTGCACATGGAAGTGTGCCTCTCATCCTTTTTGGTTGTGGTGCTGAAGCCTTCCGACTTCTGAACAATTGAAGCCTTGGTTAGGTAAGGGCTTTCTCAATGGGTACATTGTATGACAAGCATTTGCAGATAATCCGAGTGATTGCAGGTTTCTTAGACAATACTAATTTGTTCTTCTTATTATGGCTAATCTACAGAGCCCTCTACACTTTGCAGCAAGCAATGGCACTGCGACAAGTTCAGAAACCACGAACATCAATAGTTTACCCATTAAGGACCATCCCACCGAGAGGCCAGCACAGTTTAGACACTTGAGGCATATACCAATTCAAAATCTCCCTGTAGGACAAACAAAACGGGTGACCACACACTCACACTGGGTCAATGAGCTAGTTGGACCACTCAGAGACGCTCCACATATTTGAGAATCCAAGTGTGAGTTAAACAACATATGGGGTGAATTACAATACTTCTCCAAGGAGTTTGAACAGCTCCAAAACACACCCAAGCTACAAACCATTTGGCACATCGAAGCTACAAACCATTTGGGAGCGAGCAGGATTAGTAGAATATTTCATTGAGTTATTGCCAATGCCAGACTTCATGAGGTGCTATTACTTGATTTACACTCTGCAACTAAGAACAAATAAAGATATTCATGGCACTTTCGTGATCCTGTCTGTCTCTGTTACATAATCAGGAGATAAGCGGTTCAAGCTCACTTTGAATTTGGTTCGAGAAGCCCTCAATATGCATGGAATGCACATTCCATTGGATAAGGAAATCTTAATACCAGAAAATATGAAGAATAGGAATGTAGTGAAGCTCAAGGTTATGGAAGCCATAACTCCAAATGTATTAGTGCCACTCAGGATGTGTATGCAACATTTCGCTTTTTCGAGGCAGGATAGTTTCACTCAGCCTCACGAGAAGATCTGGTTCAGTCTATACTTAGCAAAGACTACAGGGCTGACCATTAACCTCCCTCACTGGATCATTGATCAACTTTATGTAGCTATGGCAAGATGGATGAATGCATTGACTCTGCATGCTCTTAGTATTGTACATGTATGTTACAAGGTGGGTTCAAGTGGTAGATTACAAGCTTCAACTTTCCAAAGTTCCCTTATGGGATTACAAGATTGTGGTTTGGGTTTGTACATAGTGTTTGATGATGACTTAACTTGGTTATGGGACTTTTTAGGCATCTATTTCCAAGTTGTTCTAGGAAAAACTTTACATGGTGACTCAATTACAACAGCTTTCTGTCTATATTTATGGGGGGTTGGGATAGATTTCGAAAAACTATATCCTAAGAGCTTATGTGAAGAGGTTTGAGCTCTCAAGAAGGTATTCGGCGCCCAAATTTGTGCACTATTGTGGTCAGCCTTCATCGGCCGCTTTTTTACCCAAATTTGGAGTGCTTTTTGAGATGGATTTCCTTGTTGTTGCCCATCTCCCTTGGCTTTTCCGTCCTCTTCTCAGGCGGTCGCTTTGATAGCGAGGGAGCAATTGGTTGCTCCCTTTCGTACCCAATGTTGTTTCCTCTTGGAACTGCTTTTCTCCAAGGTTTTGTTGGTCTTCTTGATGCGCTAGTCTGCTACCGCTACTTTGCATGCTTCGTTGTTTGAGCTATTGATACAACATTTGACTTTGGAATAGAAGGAGGTTCCACCCTTTCTTGAGCCTGTTCTTCAAAGTTTGAATTCTTGTACACCATAGAGCTTGGGACATATACGCCATCTTTTTCTTCAAGATTAATCGAAGAACTAAGAGCCTCTCGAGGACCTAGATCAGTGACCATGCTATTTTCTAATTCTACTGTGAGATGTTGTTCATGTACCCAAACCTGAAGAAGTGGACTTCTTAGATTTCAGTTGACTGCATGATCGTAGATCCAGTCTTGACCAAAGATGAGAGGCTCAGTGAGATTTTCATCATGGCATACTAGCACTTTCATTGTCGGGTGGACATCTTGAATTGAGATGAGGAGTCTTCTCTTGTTCGAGGCATGTACAGCCATACCTCTAGACCCTTCATCAAAATTCATGGAAACTCAACAAGAAAGTATCTCCAAACATAGCCAGAATGTTTTAGCAAAACTTTGCTGTCGTCAAAAGTATCCAAGTGGTACAGTGCGGTGCTATAGTTTTGTTAGCAAGAAGGATCTCGGAGAGGCACTAACATTGGTATTAGATTATATTCTTGCTCAAGGAAGAGGCAAAGTGACATGCACAAATTCATTTGAGCCCTCAGCCCATGGTACTGGGATGGTCTAGCTTGAGAAGTTCTCTACCCTCGTGTATGGGGTGGTATGGGTCACTACTAGTAGCAGAGGAGGACATGCGAGGCACATGCAAGCTAGTGGTGGAGAGCAAGGTAGGTCTTCTATTGCTTTGGTTTTCATGTAGGTACATATGATAGCTGGATTTTCCTTTGGGCAACCAAGGAGAGGGCGATCATGTGGCCATCCCCAGATTCCTAGAGAGCGGAAGCATGCTCCTGGCTGTCTGAGGTCTCTACAGGTGGAGAAGTGGGTGCGTGTGTTGGCAGCCTACTTGGCTCAGCCAAAGGAAAGGGACTTGGTGGTTGGTGAATGTCATAGCCTAGAGGGCATTTCTTGTCACATGGTGGATAGGTGGAAGACAGATAGTTTTGGCATAGGTAGAGAGGAGTGTAATGGATAGGTTAAGTGCTCCCTAATTGGCATCTTCTGGATGTCTGTTGGATATATATTGTGTATGGTACACAATTCAAGATGATTTTGGCTATATAAAACTGAATAAATATATTCTTCACCCCTTTTCCCTGGTTCCTTTTCCTTCAGCCATTCAGGTTGTGAGACTTTTTATCACTACTTTTAGATGCACTTCGTTCCTCCTGTAAATCTACCTTGTTAGTTCTTTAACAAGGTGATCAGGCAATCGTTTTGGAACTGAGTAATTCATTCCATTTAAGGTAAAGATCCTAAGAATTGCAGAAGGTTCTTTATTTCCATAGGCATGGGAATGTCAACGGAAGCTTTCATGTGAAGGCTATGCTTTACATGAAAGTAGTCTGCTTCATGTTTCAAGACTTAAGAATGCAATCTACTGAAAATACTTGATCTAATCTATCTTTTGCTGGCTATTTTGTGGTAGATGTCTCTGAAGCACTGAAGGCATTGTCTGTGTATGCATCCATAAAGGGAAGTAATGCTATTGGTCCAATGTGGGCAGTGGCCGAGAACTACCGCTTTGAACCTGGCCTTATTGAGGTCTCTATTTTGAAGCCACTGTGAATTACTTTTTCTGGTTTTTGAAAATTTGGTTACTGGATAATGTTTTACTATGCAGGCAGCGAGGTTGGTCAAAGAAGAAATTGGTGAAATGATGAATGTACAAGTTATTGCTGAAGCACCAATGAACAGTGCGAATCCGTATTTTTCTACAGCTTGGAGGCAAGCATTTTATGTAGGTGCAAGCTCTAAACAAGTATGTTAAATCTATATGGAAAGTGCAATTTAGTGCTATTTGGGATGTCACTCATTTCATGCATCAAGAGCTAGGTATATCAGTGAAACTGGGATTAGGACTGCTAATATGGAGGGGATTTCAATATACTTGACATATGCAAGTGTTGGGTTGAAATTTAACAAATAAAAAAGCTTCTGTGTTTTGAAAATCAGGGTGGCTTTACAATGGATATGGGTGTACATTACATTGCTGCGTTGCGGATGGTAAGCTTTTGTATTACCATTGTTAGCATTCGTTCATGTTTAAGATTGTTTATTCTATTATTTACTCTCGAACAGGTAGCAGGATGTGATATCAACAAATTAGCTGCTTTGTCTCGGCATATTGATAAAACTTTGCCACCCCCTGATAACATATCTGTTTTATTGTGAGCTGTTTTGAGAGTTTTAGAGGTTGGCAATTGTCTTTAGTCCATGTGATAAAAAAATGAATGTTCTGCAGTGAACTAAAGAATGGCTGCAATGGAGTTCTTATCATTTCTATGTCAGCATCATCAAGAAAGGTTGAACTTTAGACTCTTAAAAATGTCCTGCAGAAAGAACTTCTCATGGATTGAGAACATAGACTTGCCTATTGGCAGATGATTTGGAGAGTTGTTGGTTCTGAAGGAACTGTGCAAGTAGAGCGTGGTATCCAAGATGGCTATCATGGTTATCTGGTAAGATAGTTGTTTCAAAATCAGAAGCTGTTTAGAGGACAGATAAACTCTCTAAGGTTCGGCTTTATTTTCAGGTTACCTTTTACCCTTCAGGAAAAAGTGAACGTTCATCTTTTTATCCCTTTTCGGGTGTTCAAGAAGAGTTGACTGTTTTTGCCAAAGACATAGCGAATATCTCATTTAAGGTAACTCAAGTTTCTGCAGGTTTGTTTCATCTGCGGCTTAAAGATTAATGGAAAAAATAGTATTGTACAGGAGAATCATTCAAACAGTCTCATTCAGTGCAAGAATATACATTGCAGAAGTTGATTCTCTCTAAAAATGTAAAACTCAGATTTGATAAGGTAGCTTTTTTGATTTAGTATTCCTTGATTTTTATCATGATTAGTGCCATCTTTGGCAGTCCGCCTTTCATATAGAATATTGTGACATGTTTTTCTCCTGGAGGGTGAGAAGCTGGTGCATATTTCTGTGGTTTTTACGATAATAGTAGTTGTATGATGTTTGTCCAAGCTAAGGGCAAAGTTCTTCCAGGAAACTCAAGATGGTCATTACTGATGTTCAGATGTTCCCATTTTTGGAGAGTCATTGGAATAGATCAGCAATATGCTTTATAATGCGTTGTATTATACTCAATATTATACATTGGAAAGTCAACACTCACTTTTGTAGGGGGGCCAAAGTAGCATTTCAAATATGGTATAAGGTTGTAGATATATGACATCCTGAATTAATTCATAGAAAGGGAGATTGTTATTCCTTCCATTTTATGCACATACCGGGTGCGTTTCAGACACTGCTATTTGTAACTTATCCAGGCCGCCCCCCGTCTTCTATGAGCAGGTCCATTGTTGATATAGTGGGTTATGTTGTGACATCATTTACACTGAGATCTTGAGCATTATGAGCAGCGAGAAGACCTAGCTGGAATCAAAGGATGCAACATCTTTGTAGGTGTACTTCCGTAATAGTTCTATCATTAAATAAACAATTTATTATTTACATTTTCAAATTTTAGAGTTTTTATAAGAGGCAAAACTTGGAGTTAATATGAAATACAAGAATCAGCTTTTCACATAAAACAATTTTAAATTCTCATATCAGAAAAATCTACTTTTCATAAAGAAGGCAGCTTTCACTTGCTCTTCACCAAAAAAGTTTTTGAATATTAATAAATCTCGTGGGCATTTTTATACTATAGTATAAGTGGATTGACCTGGGAAAAAATCCTCAAAATTGTGGCCTTTAGACACTTTCTGGGATTTTTCAACCTTGTAATCTCAGCTAATTTTGGTGGCTAAATTCTTAATTTTAGCCTCTGTTTTCAAAGGAATTTATTTTTTTATTATTTTTTTAAATTTATTATTATTATTATTTTTTGGTTTTGCTTGTTTTCAGCTTCAACTTCAGGTCAATTTTTGATAAATTATTTTCCGTTCATATTCAGTTTTTGTACTGAATGCTCAACTCATGTTCATAGAGTTTATGTGATTAAGTAGAGTCTATATACGAACTCAACTTTATATAGTAATGCTGTGCAGCACATTTTCTAATGTTTGATCTTATCATCCGTGTATTTAAAGATCTTGGGTGAACAAAGTCTAACATTTGGTATTCGAGGAGAGAAAAACACATGAACAGAAATTTCTGATCAGTCTAAATCTCATCCTACTCCTATTATTCATTATAGGAGGTGAATTCTCTCAATATTGCGACTTGTAGAGTGGATTCTATTAACAAATGTAGATAATTTTTTTCTTGCATATGGAAAATAAAGCTTCAATGTTTTTCTCATCAGCTTTAGGATGGGCATGAGGAAAGTCTATCCATGCTTACTGCTTTTTAAGGCAGCCCTTATTTCATGGATAGCCACCTAAGAAGCGCGCAATTATTCTTCTTCTTGGTCTAAAGATGCGAACAGTATATAGTGGATTTCTACAGAAGCACACTGTTGCATGTGATGCCGATGCTCTTCAAACATTGACAATGTATGGGGATACTATAGATGTCATGCAGCGAAGAACTGCATTGCTATTGTCATTTCACGCTTCAGCGCACAAACTGGGCATTGGATGTGGCTGTTTTCTTGTTTAATAATCTGGAGCCATAGGAAAAGGTCAAGATCGGTCTAAATTTCTGCTGCCTCTTCCACTTTTTTCAGTTAATACAAAAACTTGTGCCACATATACATTTCCTTTTCCATTTTAGTGATTCGTCATTAATGACTGGTTGACTCTAGATAATCGCAAAGAACAATAACTTTTATTAGCACAAGAATCCTTGTTGCATTCACGTTAGATTGACTGTGTATGAGATTCAATAGAAATGTGCTGGTATGTGTTTTGGCAGGGAATGCAAGCCAGTGAAGCGGATGTGCGGAGCTCCCCAGAAGAAGGGGCTCGTGATGTAGCAGTTATTGAAGCAATCTTGAAGTCTAGCTTCGACAATGGTGCATGGGTCCAGGTGGATTGTATCCCTTGAAAAAGACATCAGATTGAACTTCTGACGTATGCTGCAAGAACCACCCTTGAAATCGTGTCAAAAATCACCGGTTCACTTTCTCCACGTTCTCCTTTTTTGGGCACTTTGCGGTTCGATTCAGAAATATTTTCAAGTTGCTTTAGCCCACTACTCTTCAATACATGGACCGAACTGATTGCGCGTCCATCGACTGAATTGCATTGTAATTCAGATCAACGATATTGATTTTTCTACTGGTTTTCTATATGCATACTTTTTGCTATTCTTGCAGTTTGATTACTATGCGCAAATTGTTTTGTAACAAGTGTACTGTCACGTGTTTTGACATACACAAAAAAGCATAACCTCATATGCATCTTCGATTCCCTATCGATCAGCGATTTTCGTTTAGAGACGTTTCATCCATCACTGCTTCTTTTGGTACCCTCAATCGGCAAAGCCAAACTTTTAATTTGTTTAAAGTGATGGTACAATTGATGATAAACTTTCATTCTTCGCTCCTCTTGGAGTCCTTTCTAGTGTATTCATACACAACACTTCAATTTCACACATTAGGAGCCTTTCTTTTTAAGAAGGGTGATGGAGTGTATCTCAAAGTACATATATCCGGCACACAAATTTTCTAAAGACGGTTAGAGTCTCTTAGAAGCTTCATGCCACTCGTGAACTAATTAATAGGAAATCTAAAAGAAATTTAGTAGACAGTTGTCTCGAAGCCTCCCCGTCCTCCTAATGGAAGGAATCATTTTCTAAAAATCCGTGTAAGTAAGATGAAGGCTCATTGTAAGGACTTCTCGAATTTTCTAAGTAAAATTTCTTAAATACAAAAATCCTTTCTAAACCTTTTCTTGCATGTTCTTTGAGGTTTTGCCTTGTTTTATGCAAGGAGAGCATTGAATTGCCATCGATCCATCCTCCTCTCCATGGTGTTTCCCACATTGTGAAAGTGTCGTGTGCAAAATTTTGAAGCTAACTTCATTTCTCTAACATGTTTTCCTTGAATAATTTTTACTACAAATTTTTAACAAAATTTCCACCACCATTGGCTTTTGATTATGAGATCTTCGAGATGAACTAAGTATTTGGATTCATAGCCGTTTCAGTGATCTATTGAACATTTTCATAGTTGGTTGTGGACAATTGGCAAGAGGTGGTAATAAATCCCCAGACATTTGAAGCACAACAATATTTTCTAGCCATTACATGGAACACATCTTTGTGCATCAAACTTTACTAGCTCTTCAAACGGACAGTTTTGTGTTTTGATTTTGTAACTTGTCGAGGATCCATGCTTGAACACTTAAAAGGATTGAATATAATGTTATGATAGAAATATCATGGTGAAAGAAAAAAGAGAGAGAAGATGGATGGATAGGGAGATAATACACACAAGAAGACAAGAAGATAGAGATAAAGTAGAGAAAATGAAGATGACAATATAATAGCTTGATATTCAATTAGTGAACACCGTGTCCAAGGCATCGACACTTGTATGAAAAGTATACAAAAGTATGGATGTGCAAAAGACGTGTCAAAGCATTTAGGTCTTTTAGACACTTAATAATGCATACGTTGAATTGACGTGCATTACCTATATAACTTCAATGTGCACTACCATCGTGGGGCAAAATTCTTGCAATTCTAAATGGTACACAAATTTTCAAGCATCTCCCATTCAAGTACGAGATAGAAACAACCATGAGAGAATTGGAAATTGGAAAAAGCGAAGGAATTAGAATCCTTTGAAGAATGTTGACTTGTTCAATTATCCTTCCACCTAATGGGTATGCATACACAAGTTTAGAGTGTTAAAGAAGTTGAGGAATTGAAGATATATGTTGTCCACATGCACTCTCAGAATAGAGCTTAAATGGTGATCTGGAAAACTCTAGTTGGGAGATTATAAGGTGGAGGTATGTTGGCTAAATTCAATGTTTGGAGTATTATAGAAATCGTCTATAAATAGGTTGATAGAGACTTGTGGCTAGACATAGGTGGTTGTATGTAGATGGCCACTAACCATGTAGTGATCCACCCATACATGGATGATACATGGGGTTTGTTGATGTATAGTGTGCTAAATTGACCAACCGACTTCATGCTCAACAACATAAAAAAAAAATCCCTATCAAGATGTAGGATCGAAATTGATTTAGATTCACAATTCGAAATCATCTCAACCTCAAAGTGGGTCTCACAAGTTAAAACAATTCTAGCTTTAACTTGTGTTACATACCATTCGACTTTCTTATCTATGTTGGTTCCCCAACATAGGAAGTTAAGGCTTGAGTATGTAGATGGGTGGTATGTAGATGGCCACTACCCATGTAGTGATCCACCCTTACATGGACGATGCATGGGGTTTTTTGATGTATAGTGTGCTAAATTGACCAACCGACTTCATGGTCAACAACATAAAAAGAAAGCCCTATCAAGATGTAGGATTGAAATTGATTTAGATTCACAATTCGAAATCATCTAGTGGGTCTCACAAGTTAAAACGATTCTAGCTTTAACTTGTTTTATATAGCATTCTAATGAAAATCTCATTTGGTAGTGAGTTGAGTCTATGTAACCCATTTCAAGCCATGAATGATCCAATATGACCTATATCCAATATGTAAGTTGGGATTCCCACCAATGGGATAATGCACGATTAGCTTCCCCTTATAATGGGGGCCTTACAAATGTGAGATACAACATACAATCATGAGGGGTAGACATTGATTATATAGTAACAATGCAATTGTACCTTGACTATCGTTGAATAATTTGGGCACTTGGTGCAAGCCCATATTTTTAGTCAATCATGAGAAGCACACTCTCTTTGCATGCTTCGGTTGTTGCAACATTTTTTTAAAAAGAAAACACTTTAGATTAAATGAAGGAAAGAGAATACACCAAGAAGAGAAGGAGAATTACAAGGAGCTTGAGCCAATTTTTGACACTACACAAACCCAAAAAATGGAGGGCTCCAAAGAGAGTAGACGGTTGATCCATACAAATGTTAGATACTAATTTAATAAACTTGCCATCCCCTTGATGGGCATTCAATTTTCTTTTCAACATTTTGTCCTTGATAACAAAGTCCAATAAGTCATGTAAGGAGGGGGGATAATTTTGACATTCTTGATCCTTTTCCTAATAGATATAGAGATATTTCGATGGAATAATATTTGAGGGGATTTCGAAAGTCTCCTCCCAACCAAATGTCTTTATATATAGCTCTCTCTAGAGGATTGCCTTCTTGGGCAGGTGGATACTAACCATCCATGTGTCGGCCATGTAACTGCATGTGCGCCAAGTGTCCTAATTAACTCGAGTTTACTCAACTAAATGCTTCTAGAAGGCTCTAGATCTCTTTGGGCAAAATACTCTCCCCGTGTATCCCATGGGGATTGAACCCAAGACCTCCTCCTTCATATTCTTAACCACTAAGCTAAGTGGATCATTTGTTTACAAGACCACATGACCTCCTAGTAAGTCTAGGCTTGAGATCTTTGGTCATACACAGAGATGACCAAACAATGTCCGATTTCATATCCGCCTGAATCGTCTCAACGCTTAGATCATAGAATTACTTTATTACATTCTTCCCCCCTTGGAAAAATATTTTCCTCCTCGAAAATAGAGCTATATAATCACTATAGGCAATCCCCACGCCTCATGTTCTTAAACCGGAAGAACATGATCATGTTCTAAAACTAGAAGAACATGTCTCATCTCTATGGTGGAATCCCTACCCAAATGATTCAAAACATTGTCTGGCTTTGCACTTTGATAAATTGGTCAAAGTACAAATTAGGGAATGAATAATAAGGGTGGCTCTAAAACCATCCTTGCCCAATTCACTCGTGCATGAACATAGTACCTAAGTGTTGGAGTTAGACGTCTGCGGAAACACGCGAACAACACAAGGAAGAAGAAGAAGCTTGGAGCACAACACACAATACTGAATGTATTACTAGAGAATGTACAAAGATACATAGCCCATTAGGGCAATAGGCGTATATACAAGCCGGGGGAAAAAAACCTCCTAAAGAGGGAAAAAAGTGCCTCGGCGGTCCTAGTGTGATCACACACATCACTACCTAAATATATCAACAAATCCCCCCTGGGAGTGATGCGATGAACAAGGAGCTGACACTCATGTATAAGGAAGTGCCAAGCTATGTGGAAATCACTCCACCAAAGGAAGTAAGCCCAAAGCTTTGCGGAAAGCTTCAAACTTCTCCCTAGGCAGAGCCTTCGTGAAAAGGTCTGTTATGTTCTCGTGCGTGGGCACATATGCCAAGCTGATCTCCCCAGCAGAGAACCTCTCCCTGACATAGTGATAATGCACCTCAATGTGCTTAGTGCGAGCATGGAACACAGTGTTCCTCGCAACTGCCAATGCGCTCTGACTGTCAGTGAAGATGGTGGTGGCAGAAGACTGGCCAACACCCAAATCAGCCATAAGGCGTCTGAGCCACACACACTCAACAGTCGCTGTGAAAGCTTCCCTATACTCAGCCTCACAACTGGAAGTGGCCACAGTAGGCTTCTTCTTGCTCAACCAAGATATACATGAGCTACCAAGCATGAAGCAAAGACCACTAGTGGACACACAAGTGTCATAGCAACCAACCCAATCTGAGTCAGAAAAAGCATGCAAATCTGGCGGTAGTGATCCCCCCCTTGGGATAAAACAACCCAAGTAGCCGAGTACCACTCAAGTAGCGAAAGATGTGCTTAACCGCCTTCCAATGCGTGACTCCTGGGCAATGCATAAACCTGCTCATATGTGAGACAACAAACTGAATATCTGGCTGAGTAATGCATAAGTAAATCAAGCATCCAACAACCTGCTGATAGAGAACAACATCAAATGCATCTCCATCATCATGAAGACTCAATCGTAAACCTGTCTCCATAGGAGTGGCAATGGGCTTACAGTCTTCAAGGCCAAAACGCTCCAATAATGTGTTAATATATTTCATTTGACACAAAGCCATTCCACCATCAACTTGCATCAACTGAATGCCCAAATAGTGATGCAAATGCCCCAAATCAGACATCTCAAATGAGGCATGCAAATCAGCCTTGAAATCAGCAATATGCTTCTCAATAGGACCAATGAGCAGTATGTCGTCAACATAGACAACAATGATCACAAGCACATCATTAGCACGCTCAACATATAAGGTGCTTTCAGTTGGACTCTTCTCAAAACCATGTGCAACCAGATAGGCATGTATCTTCTCATACCAAGCACGTGGTGCTTGCTTTAAACCATATAATGCCTTCTTTAACCTGCACACTTGGTTTTCATGCCCTTTCTGCACAAAGCCACGGGGCTGAAAAACATACACTTCTTCATGCAAGTCACCATTCAGAAATGCCGTTTTAATGTCCAACTGATGTACATTCCAACCATGATGGGCTGCAAGTGCACAAATGCACCGAACAATAGTCATACGGCATGTAGGTGCAAAGGTCTCATCAAAATCAATGCCTCTTTCCTGCACATAACCCTTTGCAACAAGCCTAGCTTTATACCTGTCAACTGTACCATCAGGTTTACGCTTTAGCTTGTATACCCACTTAGTGCCAATGGCCTTCTTTCCAGGAGGCAAGTCACATAAAGACCATGTACCATTCTTCATCATAGCATCATATTCAAATTGCATAGCAGCCATCCAATTTTCTGAATTTTGTGCTTCATCAAAAGAAACAGGCTCATTCTCATCACAGAGACTAGACACAGCCATAGCATAGCAATCTGATGCAAAGGAGGCATTAGAGAGCCTGAACGAGTACGATATGACAAAGGTGCATCTAATTTGCTGTCACGCAAAGTCTGCACTAGCCATTTTGGCATAGTTTTTGCCAGCTCAATATCAACTCTCTCATCAACAAGTGCATCATGTAAATCTGCATCAGAAATGGAATGATCTACATCATCATATGAAACCTGCAAAGGCTGAGAAGTTGCCTCATTAGGACCAGCAGTAGACTGTTCACCTATAAAAAGAGGCATCAAAGTATCATACATGTCTTTGGAGGTAACAGATGTCTCCTCAGTACATGAAAGCAATGCCTGAATAGCATCTTCCACAAAGACAACATCACGGCTAACCAGAATGCGTTTAGTCTGTGGATGATACAGACGATAGCCTTTACTTTCAGAACTGTACCCAACAAAAATACATTTTACTGCCTTGTCATCCAATTTTCTACGATGTTGTTTAGGCACTAGTGCATATGCCAAACAACCAAAAACACGCAGATGAGCAACAGATGGCTTGTGGTCATGCCAAGCCTCATAGCCTGACTTTTGACCATGCAGCTCGCCATCTCCATGAGTGACCTGTTCTTTCTTTCAACAACTCCATTCTGTTGAGGTGTATAAGGCACTGTACACTAGTGTTTTATTCCACGTTCAGCTAGAAATGCATTAAAATCAGAAGACATATATTCCCCTCCTCGATCAAAACGGAGGGTGCCCATTTTACATGCAGACAGATTTTCAGCCAAAACCAAAAACTGTTTAAAGCACATGAACACTTCGGACTTTGCTTTGAGTGGATATACCCATGCATGCCTGGAAAAATTATCAATGAAAGTCACGAAGTAAAGGTAATTTCCAAAAGAGGGTGTCTGCATAGGACCACAGACATCACTATGTACAAGCTGCAATTTCTGTGTAGCCCGAACTGAACCATCTTTTTGAAAGGAGGAACGCTGCATTTTTCCCAAAATACAGCCTTCACAAACATGTTTTCCAGGTGCCTCAAGTTTGGTCAAAGAGGACACCATTTCAGATTTCTGCAGGCGTAGCAAACTAGCAAAATTTAGATGACCAAAGCATGCATGCCAAAGCTTTGCATCTGACATAGCCTGAGAATCATTTACTGCATATGCCAAATCATTTACAGATCTTTCATAGTCTATGAGCTTATACAACCCACGACATAAAATGCCAGAAGCAATAGTAACATCGCCATTTGACAGATCATGAACTGTACATCTGTCATCAACAAATTTCACAACCAAGCCAATCTTGGCTAATGCAGAAACTGATAACAGATTCTTCTTGATCCTTGGCACAAATAAAGCATCTGATAGAGTGAAAGAACTACCATCAGCAGTAGTCAAAATGATCTTACCAACTCCCATAACAGGATAAGAGGAGTTGTTGGTGCATGTAACAGTATTCCCTGTAGGGGCAGGCTCGAGTGAAGAGAAGAAACTGCGCTGCGAGGTAATATGTTTGGTTGCCCCACTGTCAAAGTACTAAACATCTGAGTCTACTGCAGACATGCACTGCTCATGAGAAGATGGGTCAAAACTGCAAACAGTAGTGAACGCCCATTATTCTTCCTGCATAAGATTAGTAGACTCTGTTTTTGGTGTAGAGGCTTCTGCAACAACCATTCTAGCCTCTTTCTTCTTTGCCTCTTTTGCAACCAGTTTTGGACAGTTCTTTATGATATGATCATTCCCTTTACAGTACTTACAAAATAATTTCTGCTTTTCTGATTTTTTCTCATCTTTGTCTTGGTTCTTCGAATGTGCAGCATTTGCAGATTTCTGCTTACTAGTAGAAGAACTCCATTTTCCTTTGCCCTTCTGACTAGCCAAGAAAGCTTGATCTGCAACACGCATAATGGACCTGTTCTGGCTGGACTGATCTTCCTGCAACAGAACAGAGACTAACTCCTCAAATGACAAGGCATTTGGATTGCCTTTCATCATTAACCGAAGATTAGAAGCAAAACTCTGATATGAATCAGGAAGACCATTCAAAACGGTCTGCACAACTGAGCCATCTGGTATAACCTCATCAGCAGAAATCAACTGTTCCTTCAAGTCTTTGATCTTTGTTAGGAAACAGTCCATAGAATCACCTTCATTCATGTGCTCACTCTCCAACTGTTTTCGGAGGTAAGCAACACGAGCCTCATTCCTAGCTTGGTACAATGTGGTAAGTGTATCCCAAGCATCCTTAGCTGTTCTACAAGAGCGAATATGAGGAATAATGGCACGTTTGACAGACAAAGCTATCAATGCATGTGCCTGGGCATCTCTGCCATCCCAACAAATCTGCTCTGCAGTAGGTGCAGTAGAAACAACAACACGAACAAGAATCTGCACAATATCATCTTCGACACCATCTTCATCAGCTCCAGCACCTGTATTCATAGTACCTGTTGTTACAGGTGTAATAGGACGTCTTTCAACACCTTGCACAATGTTCCACAATCCTTTTGCAACCAATACATGTCGCATCATATAAGCCCATAATGGGTAGTTGGTACCATCCAACTTATCCTCAACAGCCAACATACGAAATACATCACTGCTTTCAGCCATGGCCGGTGACTAAAATACCTTGATGCAGAAAATTGACTGTATCTGAAAAAGTTGAACGAAACTGCCCAGACAAGTTTTGCTAAACCTGTAGCAGACTTCGAGACGCTTATACTGGCGAACAGAAACAGGTCTATACCTTTGGCACAAAAAGATGAAATAGCCTGCACAAGCATTGCGATAGTGCGTTCGGAGGCCGAAACGAGCTCAGATCGCAATTCTGAGACTGCAAACGGAGGAGTGTCGATGACGCCCTAGATGAAGCGATGACCTGCTCTGATACCAATTGTTGGAGTTAGACGTCTACAGAAACACGCGAACATCACAAGGAAGAAGAAGAAGCTTGGAGCACAACACACAATACTGAATGTATTACTAGAGAATGTACAAAGATACATAGCCCATTAGGGCAATAGGCGTATATACAAGCCGGGTGAAAAAACCTCCTAAAGAGGAAAAAAAGTGCCCCGGCGGTCCTAGTGTGTTCACACACATCACTACCTAAATATATCAACACTAAGGTGGGATTCTTATCCCTCAGCCTCTGAGAACTCTTGATTCACTCAAATTTGATTTGGAAAACTTGAAGTTTGGTTGGCTCAAAACATCTAACTTGGATGTGTATACAATGGTATATTCTTAACCAACATTTATGTGATTTTTGCACCCGACTAGAGGACTACTTGATCCAAATGTGTTTAGAAATCCTATGTAAACTGGAGGAGAAAGTATGCCATTGAGTTGTGAATAACCATACCATAGCTTGTCCAAGTCAAATTCAAAATAAAAATTTGTTCGACTGAGGACACTTTTCTCAAAGTCTTTAGCTAAAATTTCTTGGGAATTATCAATATCATGGACAATTCCTAACTTCATTGTTCTAGAGTGTACTGAACTCTAGAAACTCATGAGAGTTATGCTAATAACTGGAAGCAAACCCAAATGAAAAAGTCAATCTTGGACTTATCATCTTTTGAAAATTGAAAAGGTTCTTGTATAGACATCTATCTAGGATGTTTAATTTAGTTATTTGGTCCTTACTCGCTAACCCTTGACTTTTGGCGAAAAGAATCAGTTCTCATATGTGAGTCAAGTCCAAAAGGTTTGGAAAGCGGAAAGAGAGAACTAAAACTCTATACAACCAATTCAAACTTCAAAGATATGTATACTTTCTACGAGGTTTATTCTAGATGACTTGTGACTTTAACTTCACAAATATCTTGTTTCAACAAGGTATTGAAGCATTTTTACTATCTTTAAGAGAAATAAACACGATTCTAAAAAGGATTCAGAGCGAATCTAAAACATCATCCAACCACAAGATAGTAGTGTAGTATCCAACATCAGTGTGTTGACCCATTGAGGTTCTATTGATGAGTTTTTTACTCAAATAATGCTTCACTTGAGACTAAGTTCATGTCTATATTCAATCTTTATGAGTGCTTTTTGATGGAGTATATCCACTCCTAGTTGCAGCAGAAGAATGATAGGCCCTTCCTAGGACGAAACAGTTCACTACCACAATCCACGAAAAATTGAATTTTTCTCTGGAAATGAAGACTAAACCTATGAAATTTTGCACAGTAAAAATAGACTCTCTAAGATTTCCAATAAGCCATAGATCACTCAATTTGAAGAATGTGAGCTATGCCAAACTCCTTGCACAAGATAGACCAAAATCTGCCTAAACAGATAGCCTACACCTATGTGTAGCTCTTCATACACATATGTTGGGGAATATGCAGAGATAGACCAGAGAGCTTTCAAGATCAATATACACAAGGATAAGGAACACTTGATAGCACGATTGTATTCAAAAGAAAGCTTACAACAAGTGCTTTAAGATGATCTATCTTGCGCATGAAACAAACAAGTACACAGAGAGATATAGGCAATACAAAATCTCAGCCAAAGTGAAAACTTTAGCAAGTAGGGGGCTAGCTTAGACCTGGAGTATACACTCCCAATGAGAGCCTAAAGGTGCACACATGAAGCTTGAGGAGGCCACAAACTTCTTCCAAGCTATTGCTTATATAATGCTCTAAAAGGTGGTGTAGAATTTGAATTCAAATCATGCCTCCAAAATTCCCCACTTTTTTCAATCAAGGTAGATGGAATCTTGAGCTAAAAAAGTCGTGGAAAAGTGGTTGTAGAATTTACCAAAAAGTGAAATGATGTGGCACTTGAGTTAAGCCTTGGTTCACACCCATTTGAGCTTGTACATTTCTAATACTTTTTGGGAATGCAATTCTTGTGCATTTCTTCGAGTCAAAGGATTAAATTTATCAAGTTACACTAGGAACTTAGTTCTTAACTTAGTCTATTCCTTAGTTGAAAGGACCATAAAAGTTTGACTGCTTCAGAAATTTATCAAATATACAACACTTTATCTTAAAGTGTTTCATAATTCAAGTAAGAATTTTTTTCTTATTTGAAAAAGAAGATCTTGGAAGTTTTTTTACATTTAGATCTTCATATATACTTGATCTTGAAGTACCTTGAGATCATTATATTATCCTCCTTGAATTTAAAATTCTCTTTTGAAGTTTTAATTCCCTTGAGGATCAAATCTAACTTCAAGTTTCATTCTAGGACTAAAAGATAATTATCATCCCGTGGTTCGATGTCCCATACCATCTTTCCTACATCAATCTGAGTATAAAATCTAGTGTCCCATACCACCCTATTTTATATTCACATTGATATGTGAGTGATACTTATCCTAAAGTCTAAACATATCTTTATAGAGTGCCTTCTCACTTCACTTCTTTAAAAGACTTTTGAAGTTTCTGGCATTACCTCTAACATGATATTCTAGGTTTTGATTCCTTCACATGACCGTCTCATGATCTCATGCTTTTACCGTGGAAACTTGAAAACCATGGATGGAAAATCTATGGCTCTTTTCTAGGGTTTTTAAAAGAAAAACCAATTGTAATTCCAAGTACTTGAATTTTCACAATTTCAAGTTCGATTGGTTTATTATTGAACAATCCTTAGTGACAAGAGATTTTTACTTCTTGTCTTTAGATTCCTTTATAAGTAAAGCTTTAAGTAGCTACCTCAAAGATTTTTTTAGGAATCTCTCTACTGCTTAAGTCTAAACATCTTCTCATGCTCTTGGATTTCACCTTTAAGAAATCCCTTTAAGGACAGATAAACTTTTATGTTATACCTTCCGCAGACTTAATTACCATCATCACAATTGCAGACTAGATACTTGGAATATTTACTCTGTTCAGATTTGGAACAGCTTACTGGTTTCACAGTTTCCATTGGATAAATGGAAGTGAGAAATTCATAAAAGAAATTTGATTGCCAATACTTGGGCAAACTTCAAAGTAGTTACAATCGCAAGTTTTTGGACAAAATTTTCCAAGTTGGATCAAGTTTGGTTGACCTTGTAACAATAATAAAGACTTTAGCCTTTATTGTTAAGATCTCTAGTACTATCGAAAGCGTCTTTGCTTACCCATGGGATTTTTAGAGATCTTTCCCTTATCTCAAGTACAAGCATATTGAAATGCTTTTTAGATTCTAAAACAAAGAATCTCATCAAGATTGATACATTGCTAGGTTATATCAATATTTGGACTTTAATTACCACTACCAGTGATTCGAGACTTCTAGGGAATTACTTGTTGTCTAACTAGCTTGAGGAATTTCATTCTCACTACTAGGGAGAATTTTTTTCTGTCAAGAACTTTAGATTCCTTCCAAGGAATCAAGTAATAATAAGAAAATGATTTATCTTGGAGTCTTTTTTGTAGTGGAATGATCTTTAAAAGAAATTCTTGACTTTTGGATAGGACTCAAAGCTTTTCAAAATAGCTTTTCCAAAAAATATTTCTTTTTTAACCAATGAAA
Source organism: Ceratopteris richardii (assembly GCA_020310875.1). NCBI lineage: Eukaryota > Viridiplantae > Streptophyta > Polypodiopsida > Polypodiales > Pteridaceae > Ceratopteris > Ceratopteris richardii. Next base: position 82,392,451 of record CM035425.1, on the reverse strand, counting down.
TAGTTAACTAAACTATTTTGTTTATTGGCTTATCTTTAGGAAGTGTGCCAATTCCTAAAGATCACTTTGACTAAGGTTTCTTATTAAGCTACAATTTTTGATTGTTATCACGTCTTGGGATAGAATCAAATAAAAAAATTCCAAATTATTCTACTTGGATGCCTTAATTTTTACGTTCAAGCTTGTCATTAGGATTCTATAAGTTTTTCCTAGACTTAGAATCATGATGGAAATTTATAAGTAGCCTTATTTAGTTTCCATTTTAGATAAGCAAGAAAATTGAATGCTTGACTTTTAGTGAGACTACTTTTCCTAAGAAAGATCCCTAATATGTGATACCCTAGTATCCATTTTGGGAAAAAGTGAACTAGCTAATTGAGTTGCATAACGACTAAGAGCTTTGCAACTAACTAGTTTTCCATTTTTCCTAACTGTCTAACTCGACTTAGGGAAAATAGGTAACGATTAGGAAAGTACATTTGTTCAACTGCTTAGCAAAAAATCAGCAAAAGAACATGCTTCGTCATATGTCAATGCATGTTCTTGCATGCAAATGCATGTGAGTGCATGCATGTGTTGGCATTTTTTTTCTTTCATGCATCAAAACTAATTCAAGAAGTCCTTGAGCTTGCTATGCATGCATCCAAGCATCCATGCACAAACATTCTACTTACTATCTTACAAAAAGATATAAGCATACATGTGCACAAACTCAAGTGCATCAACTATCTTTTCCAAGCAAGAAGAAAGTGTATGTTGTGCACAAAAACATTCTTTTTGAAAGAGAGAAATGCACAACTAATCTTTCCTTTTTGTGCACGAACTCATGTTTTTATGTTATGCACCAATATTCTATCATTCCCATGCAGTGATACATAGGTGCATGCCTATGCTTAACAAATATTGCAATATGTTTATTCTCTCCCATTTCAATATGTTTACAATATGTTTATGCTCTCCCATTTGGCTTTCATTAATTTGCATCAATATTATAAAAAATGAATATTTCTATCATAATTCAATGATAACAAAATGCATCCTACATGAAAGCATGGAGAAAAACAAATATTGAAATGAAAACATAACTTGGAAAATACTTATCTCCAAATTATGCTACATCCATCCATTGTCCAAAAGAAGATCCATATCCTTCAACATGTTATTCAATTATGTCCTCCTCTGTCGATCGAAGAGGAATGAAAAACCAAAAGTAATACCCTCCTTGCTCCAATATTACTTCACTTTGACCCTTCCTTAAGACTTGGGGCCTCCTTGAGAACCATTGCTTCAACAAATCGGTGAAGTCCAATGCTCCTCACTTGATGGAATGGAAAGATCACTTCTGATTTATCATGTCCCTAATACAGAGAAGTCAAAGGATCGATTCTTGGATCCTACACTTTTGCAAGAGGCTTTTGTTTTACACGGTAGCAACACGAAGGACAAGCAGTTACGAAAATAGTAAAAGTTGAATCACACTGACTTATCGTCAAAGCCTCGGTAGTGTAGTGGATGGACGCTTATTTGTGGACTCAAAGGAGTTATGAATAATTCTTGCTCGCAACATCTCAAGTACACAAATGAGCAATCAGGATAAGAGATCTTTTGGGTTGGGCTAGAGGAGAAATGCGTGAAAAGAAATTCAAACATTAAAAATAATTAGCTACTTTCTAGCTGTTGAAAGTGCCTTGCTTTCTTGGTTTAGATAAGTCTCCTCCTGTTGACATTACTAGATTAAGCTCGCTACACCATAGGCTTGAGTAATATTACCTCTATCATTTTGTCTTTGAGCTCCTCTTGGACAGAGGGACCCAAGAGTGTGGTTAGCTCTGATGGAGTATGATCAAAGTGGGCAAGACACTTTGGGAAGTGCGAGCCTCCTTTATAGATGCATGGCTGGCTTGAGTCTTATCTAGGTTGTGGGTTCATTCCCGGACAGCTGGCCACGATGCACAAGCTTTATTTTTTGTTTAAAGCTCTCCAAGCTTTTTCATATACAATTCCACCTCCTCAGTGATGTCGATCTTTGCTCGTCTGTGGCCAAAAAACTCCATTCACAAGATTGGAAGAAGAAGGAATGATGAGGCCACTAGGAGGCAAGAGAGAGGATGCTTCAAACGGCTCTGATACCAATGCAAGAAAATAAGAATTATGACCACCACGTGCTAGAGAGATGACTCTCCTCCCAACCAAATGCCTCTATATATAGCTCTCTCTAGAGGACTGCCTTCTTGGGCAGGTGGATACTAACCATCCATGTGTCGACCATGTAACTGCATGTGTGCCAAGTGTCCTAGTTAACTCGAGTTAACTCAAGTGGATGCTTCTAGAAGGCTTTAGATCTCTTTGGGCAAAATACTCTCCCCATGTACCCCATGGGGATTGAACCCAAGACCTCCTCCTTCACATTCTTGAGACTTAACCACTAAGCTAAGTGGATGACTTGTTTACAAGAGGAGATGACCTCCTAGTAAGTCTAGACTCGAGAATTTTGGTCATACACACAGATGACCAAACAATGTCCAATTTCATATCTGTCTGAATCGGCTCGGCCCTTAGATCATAGACTTATTATTACACTCACTTAACACTATTTTCCGCAATAAGCTATAAGATAATTTACACTTGATGCTAGATGTAAGCACTAGAATGGTAAGAAAAGAAGAAGTATGTAATATCCTTCTCTTTTTGCAGATACCTCTTGCACCTTGAGGGAGGGCTAGATAAATCTTATGGGGGCTTGCAATTATTATGAATCATCATGTGCAAGATTTTCTAGATCAATAAAGTCTTTTGTGTCTTGATCATCGGATTTTAGAGACTTTGGAACTTGAAATTCCACATGAGACAAGGTTGGTAGGTTTTTGTCTCAAGGTTGGTAGGTTTTTGTCTCAAGGTTGGTAGGTTTTCCATTCTTGATTGAGCTGTGTGAGAATCAGCATATTCATTTACCCTCAAAATGTTTTTGATTTTGTTACCGTTCTTCATGACAAGCCATATATAAAGGGGGTTGCACTCCAAGTTACAAACCACCTCATGATGAGGCATCAATTCTCTTAATCCATCCTGAGGCAAGGATCTTTATCTTCGTATTCTACCCACTCATTTCTATCATAGTTCCAAAGTTCTTTCTAAATTTGAATACACTTTTCCCAAAGCTTCTTGGATATAACCAAGTGGTTCACCATGAGGGGACTAATATCCACCATAGGGAACCACATGAAATTGATTTGTCTAATGCTAATGGTCCATTTCCATTCATTCTTGAAATTGATGTGCCATTTGATCCTATTTTGTGCTTTCCATAGATAAATCAATTTTACAACCTTTGGGATGACCTTATAGAGTAAGAATATTAGTTTGTTGAGGTCAAGCTTTATAGTTGGGACTACTTGATAGAGAAAGACAATCCATGTTCCTCAACATCAGTTGAGCCCAATATTCCTATTGGGTGCACTATAGAAAATTATCTACCATGTTGGTTAAGTTAAGAATAACCATTATACTTTTTCTTTTGGGAAAAAGTAGATGTTGTGTTAGACTTTTGGAATCCCAAGCCTATTCAAGTTTTGCATCCACAAGAGGTCGACTTTTGGATCTATTTATCATTGGTTCCCCAACATAGGACATTAAGGCTTGAGGGTGTTGAGAATGTATTGTTTACATCCCCATGTCTCCTATATTGAGCTGCATGTACTTCCATTATTTAGCTTGTTCTCGATCAATTCATTGAAAAACTAACTCTTCTGTTGGTTGATTGAGTCAAGGAAACCCATAAATATTCCTAAGAGCTTGAGGATTTTTCCCTCAAAAATTTGTGAGAGGTTTGTTCACAAAATAAAGAGGGTGAAGGGCCCAAGAGATTCTTGAATCCTATTCTATTATTAATTCTAGAACCAAAAGAAGTGTTGGAGTTCGAGGTCTATGGAAGCACACAAACAACACAAGGAAGAAGAAGAAGAAGAAGAAGAAGAAGAAGAAGAAGAAGAAGAAGAAGAAGAAGAAGAAGAAGAAGAAGAAGAAGAAGAAGAAGAAGAAGAAGAAGAAGAAGAAGAAGCTTGGAGCACAACACACAATACTGAATGTGTTGCCACTAGAATGTACAAAGATTAGTAACCCATTAGGTCAGTTGGCGTATATACAAGCCGGGGGAAAAAAACCTCCTAAAGAGAGAAAAAAGTGTCGCGATGGTCCTAGAGTGTTCACACACATCACTACCTAAATATATCAACAAATCCTCCCTGGGAGTGATGCTGTGAACGAGGAGCTGTCACTCATGTATAAGGAAGTGCCAAGCTATGTGGAATCAATCCACAAAAGGAAGTAAGCCCAAAGCTTTGCGGAAAGCTTCAAACTTCTCCCTAGGCATAGCCTTCGTGAAAAGGTCTGCAATGTTCTCCGGTGTGGGCACATATGCCAAGCTGATCTCTCAAGTAGAGAACCTCTCCCTGACATAATGATAATGCACCTCAATGTGCTTAGTGCGAGCATGGAACATAGGATTCCTCTCAACTGCCAATGCGCTCTGACTGTCAGTGAAGATGGTGGTGGCAGAAGACTGACCAACACCCAAATCAGCCATAAGGTATCTGAGCCACACACACTCAATAGTCACTATGAAAGCTTCCCTATACTCAACCTCACAACTAGAAGTGGCCACAATAGGCTACTTCTTGCTCAACTAAGATATACATGAGCTACCAAGCATGAAGCAAAAGCTACTAGTGGACACACGAGTGTCATAGCAAACAACCTAGTCAGAGTCAGAAAAATAATGTAAATCTGGCGGTAGTGATCCCCCTTGGGATAAAACAATCGAAGTAGCCGGGTACCACTCAAGTAGCTAAACATATGCTGCACACATAATGGCCTCAAGCCAGAAATTATGTGATAAAGCCTGACTCTTGACCATACACCTCGCCATCTCCATGAGTGAACTGTTCTTCCATTCAACAACTTCATTTTGTTGAGGTGTATATGGCATTGTATACTGATGTTTTATGTCACGTCAGCTAGAAATGCATTAAAGTCAAAAGACATATATTCTCCCCCTCGATCAGAACGGAGGGTGCCCATTTTACATGCTAAGAGATTTTCAGCCAAAACAAGAAACTGTTTGAAGCATATAAACACTTCAGACTTTGCTTTCAATGGATATACCCATGCATGCTTGGAAAAATCATCAATGAAAGTCACGAAGTAAAGATAGTTTCCAAAATAAGATATCTGCATAGGACCACAAGGTGCAATTTTTGAGTAGCTTGAACCAAAGCATCTTTTGAAAAGGATGAATGCTGCATTTTGCCCAAAATACAACCTTAACAAACATGTTTACCAAGTGCCTCAAGTTTGGGCAAAGAGGACACCATTTTAGATTTCTGCAGGCATAACAAACTAGCAAAATTCACATGAACAAAGCATGCATGCCAAAGCTTTGCATTTGACATAGCCTGAGAATCATGGACTGCACATGATGAATCATTCATAGATTTTTCATAGTCTATGAGCTTATACAACTAACGACATAAAATGCCAGAAGCAATAATCACGTTGCCATTTGACAGGTCATGAACTGTACATTTGTCATCAACAAATTTTACAACAAAGCCAATGTTGGCTAAAGTTGAAATTGTTCACAAATTCTTCTTGATCCTTGGCACAAATAAAGCATCTGACAATGTAAAAGAACTACCATCAATAGTAGTCAGAATGATCTTACCAACTCCCATAATAGGATAAGAGGAGTTGTTGGCATATGTGACAATATTCCCTATAAGGGCAGGCTCAAGTGAAGTGAAGAAACTGCAGTGTGAGGTAATATGTTTGGTTGCCCCACTATCAAAGTACCAAACATCTAAGTCTACTGCAGACATACACTATTCAGGAAAGGATGGGTCAAAACGGCAAACAGTAGTAAATGCCCATTCTTCCTTCTACACTAGATTAGCACACTTTTTTTTCGGTGTAGATGCCTCTACAACAACCACTCTAGCCTCTTTTTTCTTTGCCTCTCTTGCACCCAATCTTGGACAATTCTTCATGAAATGATCATTTGCTTTACAGTACTTGCAAAACAATTTCTACTTTTTTGTTTTGTATTCTTCTCTGTCTTCCTTCTTCAATTGTGCAGAATTAGCACTAGTAGAAGATCTCCATTTACCTTTGCCCTTTTGACTAGCTAGGAAAGCTTGATCTACAACATGCATAATGGACATGTTCTTCCTAAACTGATCTTCCTGCAAGAGAACAAAGACTAACTCCTCAAATGTTGAGGCATTTAGATTGTCTTTCATCATCAAACAAAGAGTAGAGGCAAAACTCTGGTATGAATCACGAAGACCATTCATAACAGTCTGCACAGAAGAACTATTAGGTAAGAATTCATCAGTAGAAATTAAATTTTCCTTCAAATCTTTGATCTTTGTTAGAAAACTGTCCATAGAATCATCTTCATTCATATGCTCACTCTCCAACTATAATAGAGAAAATCTATCATAAGTGATTGTAAAAATCCAAATTAGTGCCCTCAATAACTTGGAAGATGCATGTGACCATCACAAATGGCAAAGTGCATGAAAAAGAAAATGTGTAATAGGACCACGAACTTATGTGATCATCTATTAGAGCGATAAGTTCTTAGATATGAGAAAGTTAGATTCTCACTCAGTATGAAGTTTTCTCCTTGACATTAGTGGGGATAACTCTAGTTTGTTTCTTGCCCTTGATAATGTAATCATTAATAGAGTTAGATGCATTGATGGAAGATTTTACCAAATAATTTTTGAAAAGAGGATCTAAATGCAACTTATCATCTTCGAGTTATGAATTCAAATAGATGAATCATGAGACAATTCTATAAGTTCCAAAGAGATATGTAATAAAATGATAGGTAGGAGATGGTTGAACCACATCCTTGACTGACAAGAGATGGTTAAACTACACCCTAAGAGGAGGATTAGGAAGTAATCCTCAACCATGGTTTTTGGGGCAAGTGGATATCCCATCAAAATCTTTTGATGGTCCCCACACATCTGTGTGTACCAATTCAAGCTTCTCTGAATACATGAAACCATGCTTAGTATATGATTGCTTATGAGCCTTACCTAGTTGACATGCCTCACATCTGTATGTCATATGTTGACCTGCAACATTAGGTAATCCAAGAACTAAACCATTGTTAATCATATCCTTAATACCTCTTTCATTGAAATGTCCAAGCCTTTTATGCCAAAGATCTAACTCAAAGATAAAAAATTTGTTTATACCCCTTGCTAGGGTCTTCCACAAAAACTCCATCATTAGTGAACCTTACTTCATAACATTTCTCAACTATTTGCCCTACACATCAGATTCTTTGGAATTGTAGGAACATACAAAACCTTACTCAGAAGAGTGCTCCCATCCTTAGCCTTCACTGATCCAATTGACTTCACATTGTGCTTTATGTTATCACCTGTCTGAACCACATGATTACTTACTTTATTCTCCAAATCAGTCATCAAAGCTATGTTTCCACTTAGGTGATTGCTACGCCTTGAGTCTATGTAGAAGACTCTTTGATCTTCACTTTGTCTTTCACAAGTTGCATTCATAATTAAGGTTGAATCATCCTTCTGATCTGAAGCATAATTGTAGTAGGTATTGTTGTAGGATTGACTTTGCAAACCTCTACCTGCATTTCTTCCAAAGTAACCTCTACTACCTCTACCTTTGAAGTTACCTCTCTGATTTCTATTACCTCTTCTTGAATTAAAATTCTGATTATATCCTCCACCATTCTGACTATTATGCCAACATTCATGAGCTAAATGATTTTTCTTACCACAAATCTAGCAAGCTTTGACTCCATCTTTATTGCTTCTACCTCTCTACCTCTTCCTTTGCCACCACCTCTTCCTCTTAGAAAGTTAGCTTGGCTAGTTGTACCTTCTTCTTCATTCAATTGTTGCTTGCCTTTGTTAAAATTCTTCTTGTCCTTTGAATACATTGCTTGACCTGTACTTTTATCAACATCACCTTTGACATCCTGCTCAAAGGTTAGCATATGTCCTAGCAATTGATTCAAATCAGGAGTGAAATGATCTAGTGACAATTTAGTAGACAAAATGAATGGCTTCCATTTCTCATCTCCTCTCAAACCTGTGAGGATTTGCCTTACCAATTTTTCCTCTTCAATATCTTCATCAAGTGCTCCTAATGCATCTGCAATGTCCTTCATCCTTGTTTCATAATCTGAAATGGATTGAGAAGCCTTCTTTTTGAATGTGGTAAACTCTGCCCATAAAGATGCCTTCCTTGAATTTGTTTTGGAAATGCTCTTCAAAGCATTCCATATATCACTTGCACTTTCAAGTCCTCTAATATGAGGTAGCAAGTAGTCATTGACTCCCATGTAGATTATGCTCCTAACTTGAGCATCCTTCTTCATCCATGTCTTCAAATCTCTGAGTTCATCCCTAGTTGGAACACTAGGATCTCTGAATTCCGGTTTTTCTTCTTAAACTATGATATAACCTATCAGGTGTTTGCTTGTGAGATGAGCTTCCATGCTCATTGACCAAGCTGGATAGTTTTCTCTATCCAATTTCTCTATCTCAGGAGAATCTCCCATCCTTTCTTCACCTATGTATTAAATTCTTCAAGCTTTGTGAATAATGGATGTACATTTACTTTGAATGAAGTTCCTTTAGATCTTCTTGATAGCTTCAAGCCTCCTTCTCTAGATTTCACTTCAAACTTTCACCTTTTGAATCTTCAAAGGTTGATTTTTGTATAGCTGCAATAGTCGGGGTCCTCCTTTCTTCATTTTTGATGATTCTTGCTCTAATACCACTGATGGAGAGTGTTAATCTCCAAAAGAACAAGCTATCCTTGATGTTAGAGCACCTCTATATCAAGAACAACTCAAGATCTCAACTAATTTTGGAAGACCAATGCCAAATCATCAAGATTTTATCTAACTGTGAAGAAAGTAATCACATAGAAAAGTCTTCTGCGCTTAACTCATTCATTGGTTGACCAAAAATGTAAAGTTTCTAATTAGGCTTTATACAAGGTGTTGTCTAAAGGTTGCACACCTTCTCCAAGTTAAAACTTCTCAAAAGGTTCAGTAAATCTTGAGATTTACTCCAAACAATTCACCTATGTCTAAAGTTGTACTTCTCTACAATCGACTTTGACACCTGTAACTTCTAATGCATAGTTCTCTTAATCTAGAACCTCTTTATTCAAATTCTTTTAGCCATAGGTAGCTTACCTTCCAACTTAAAGAATGAGTGCTTGCTTGCTCAAAAGGTTACACTGTGGAAGGAGAAATTGTAAATATATTTAGGTAGTGATGTGTGTGAACACTCTAAGACCGTCTGGGCACTTTTTTCCCTCTTTAGGAGGTTTTTTCCCCTCGGCTTGTATATACACCTGTTGCCCTAATGGGCTACTTATCTTTGTACATTCTCTAGTAATACATTCAATATTGTGTGTTGTGCTCCAAGCTTCTTCTCCTTCCTTGTGCTGTTCACGTGCTTCCGCAGACGTCTATCTCCAACGATTGGTATTAGAGGAGGTTGTCACTTCATCTAGGGTGTCATCGACACTCCTCCGTTTGCAGTCTCAGAATCGCACTATCGCAGCGCTTGTGCAGGATATCTCATCTTTTTGTGCCAAAGGTATATACCAAGTTCTGTTCGCCAGTATAAGCATCTCGAATTTTGCTACAGGTCTAGCAGAATTCGTCTCGACAGTTCCGTTCAACTTTATGAGATACAGTCAATTTCCTGCATCAAGGTATTTTAGTCACCGGCCATGGCTGAAAGCAGTGATGTATTCCGTATGTTGGCTGTTGAGGATAAGTTGGATGGTACCAACTACCCGTTATGGGCTTATATGATGTGACATGTGTTGGTTGCAAAAGGATTGTGGAACATTGTGCAGGGTGTCGAAAAACGTCCTATCACACCCGCAATTGTTATAACCACAAGTACTAAAGCTGATGCAGAAGGTGTCGAAGATGATATTTTGCATATTCCTGTTCGTGTTGCGGTTTTTGCTGCACCTATTGCAGAGCAGATTCGCTGGGATGGCAGAGATGCCCAGGCACATGCTTTGATAGCCTTGTTTGTCAAACGTGCCATTATTCCTCACATTCGCTCTTGCATAACAGCTAAGGATGTGTAGCTCAGTGATGAGTAGCACCTCCTTTAATGTCAATCCGGGAAGACATGAGGATGGTATGAAGACCACGAGCAAGTGGAAGCACAAGTGCGTGAGTGAGAAGCACACAAGCATGCACACACATACACACACACGCGCACACACCGTAAGAACAAAGAGAGTAAGACAATGGAATCACTTCTATTGCAAGAAAGTTCTCATACAAGCTCAAACTACAAGAAGCTGACCCCCAAAAATGAGCTCTCTAGCTCTATTTATAGTTCTTGACTAGCTTTGGCCCTGTTCAGACCTAGTGTCCGGCCTAGTTAAAAATTAGGTTCCGGGGCTTATTTGAGGGCCCAAACAAGATCTAAAAATTATGAAAACTGGCAGGCAACTACATCTAAGGCTCCCCAAGCTCGAGGACTCCTCGGCTTGTACAAAATGGAGCTACAAAAAGGTGAAAAGATATTTACAAGGGTTTGTAGTGATGAGAATCACTTTAGAATGATGTTGGGGTTTTTGGAAAAAATAAGTTGCCTCAGTGCTAGATCTTCATGTGTGTCCATACTTGCTTCTTCCCGCATCCTGTCAACACTCTCCCCCCCCTAGGGTCTGTCGCCTCTGACAGACCTCTTTTCCGCCGTTTGATCAATGTATTGTTGCAGGAGGTCGGTTGCCAATTCTTGTTCTTTGATTTTTAAACCTCTGATTAGATCTCGTTGCAAAGCCTCCCAATCCACTGTACCAGGCATGTCAGGTTGTGGCATCGTGTAAAGCTCAGAATGCATCGTTTGTTCGCATGCAAAGAGATGGAGTAGATGCGTAGGCCGTGGCGCAAATACCTCTGAATGTGCTTCCCAAAACCCCGTGGTGAACATATCGTCAAATGTTTGCTTGTAGCAGGCAGGGAGATATCTTATGCGTGCATGCCATGCGTAAGCCACTCGTATGCTCGGGGTTGTGCTCATATCATATAGCAGGTCGTAATTACCATTAATAAACCCGGGAATAGGAGGTTGAATCCGGCATACATTGCGAAACGTTTTGAGTACGACCTGCATCATGTCGAAGATCTTGAGCATCATCTGGGCAGCGACATCTGGCATAGGGTGGAGGCGTGGTATCCAATGTCTGATGGTTGCAATCATGTATGACACTGTAGGAGTACCGGTTGGGGGGGCGATAGCGGGGTAATTGAGCCATTCTTTACAGTTTGCGTTATTCTGAACCTTGATGGCAAAAGCTTTCCATGATCGGCGTCTTTGCACTGGCCCAAAACACGGATTGTACCTCAAATGCATGGGGGCATGATCCCATGTTCGAAGCATTTCTGGGTAAGTTTCGAGTAACTTTTGCCTCCACGTTGGTTGGAATATGACCCCTTTTCGTGCCGCTTCTGGTATGTCTTCTGGTTCGAACTGTGTGGCAAATGTGGGGCACTTGTTGGTGACCCGTTTGATTTCTGCATTGTAGTCAGCTAACAGTACAAAATAGGGCTTGTATTGCAGTTCTGAACTAGTGATAAGGCGTCTAGGGGCGATGTGCCTGAAGTATTCTGAGTGAAGGATGGTGTCCTCAATGGCCTTCATTGCCAGCATCTGAGTGGATATCCGCTCCTGATGAGTTTGCCCCATCTCCTCTACTTGTTTCATCCATGCTGATGGGGGTTCCTCATAGGTATCTTGACCTTCTTCTGTTACGCGTCCTCCTGGGAATGGTTGAGGCTCGTAGGCGTCGACTAATGCTTCCTCCACTGGGATGGTAACTGCTTCTTCTTCTGACGGTTGCTCTGGTGGGGAAGGGGGTCGTTCGTACTGCATCAACTTCAGTTTTAATTCTGCGATCTGCTGCCGTAACTCCAGCACGTCGTTGGGCGTTGAAGGTTCAGGTTCGGTTGAAGTAGCAGCGTCTGTCATTTCTTTATGCTCCTGTCGGTGTGGTGTAGACTCTTGGGGTCTCTGCAAGTCCTTTAGCTGGTCGGCAAGCTGATCATGTGCTTCTAACAGATGGGCATACGTTTCCAATATTTGTTGTATGCTCTCTGATGGGACTGCTTGAAATTTGACCGGGTCTATGGGTGCTCCCGGGGTGTTCTCCATGGCCGCCTCGAGATTCTCTTGGTTTTGTTGTTGAAGCCGTCTGTTCTCTTCTTGAGCTGCCGCTAGATGTCGTCGTAGCAAAGCCATATTTCGTTGAAGCCTTGCGTTGCGGCCCATCTGATCTCGCAGCTGTTCCTCCATGGCTTTGCGCTCTTCCATATGTCTCGCCTCGAGTTGCGCATTTGTCTGTTCGAGGGCGGATATCTTTCTTTGTGACTCCGTATGACTGAACTCCAAAGCATTGACACGCTCTTGGAGAGTTGCTGAGAGGGTGCAAAGGTCTTTGTTATTTTCTTCCAACAATGTATATTCCTGCTTAAGCTGAGTGGCAGCTTCGAGCATCGTGTCGAGTGCAAGACTAAATGAGGTGGATGCGGGGGTAAGGATGGAAGATGCAGGGGGTTGGGAAGTGGGAATGGGAAAAGTGGATGTTGTGCCTATTGTGTGTGGAAGTGGTGATGTGAGTGTAATAACATGTGATGGTGTTGTGAGAACAGTGGTAGTGGGTGACCCAGTGGATGGTGAGATGTCCATGGGATCGGACATGAGAGAGTGTGATTCGTGAAACGTGAACACCGGGATGGTGGGTGGTGTGATAGTGGTGTTTGTGAAGGTGGGGAAGTGAACTTGGGGAAGGGACTTTTTCTTATGTTCATCAACCTGTCGAAGAATGTTTACAAATTGGGTCCACAAGGAGGGTTGGGTGATTAGTGGGGTGCCCGGGGCAGTTACAAGGAATGGGGTAGGTAGAGTTTGGGGGGAAGGAAATGGAGGGGTGGACGGTAAAGAGATGGAAAGAGTCTGACTAGTGACAGATGGTTGTCCAAAGGCAAGGGGGAAGAATGGGTGACCTAATTGGGGTTCAAAAACCTGAGTGACAGAGATGGATGAGGGTGAAGGAAGGAAAGTGGAAACGGGGGTGTGAACAATGGTCTCACTATAGGAGGAGAATGGTTGTGTAGCAAGACACGTGGAGAGAGGCTCTGAGGGTGGGATAGGAGACGATGGGGGAGATGGGGCATGCGTAATTTCCTCCGGTTCATCATTGGGCCTAGGGCTAATCATGTGCACATCTTCTGCTGTGGACGTAGCTAACGCGGTAGAGACTTCCATCTGAATCATCTTTCCGTGTCGAGGTCGTGTATCAATTCTTCTTTGGTCGTAAGCAGGGTTCTCTTGATAGACCAAGGTTCTCATTGCTTCACTGATGCCACAGGTGTCCGCCAAAAGATTTAGCGATTCTACCAACTGGGGATCGATATGCTCTGAGTGTAACATCTGGTTTACTAGGGCCCTATTTGCTTCTTCTGTCATTTTATGGCGTCGTTGTACCTGCTTGATTGTTTGGTATAGCCGTTTGAGCTGTGCCGTATATGCAGGGGCTTCGTCTTCACTCTCTTCTGGGTTATTCCTTGGTGCCTGCTCCTGAGCTTGTGTGTTTGGACTTTGAGGATGTTGCGTCACTCCTAGCTCCTGTACGCTGCTTGTCTCACCTCGTGCCTGTTCTCTTTGGGTTGATGTCCCCGGATCGATATTGTCAGGGCAACCTTCACTGTCTGATAGATGAGCCGTCTGCAGAAATGTTTCAAAATCAAAATTTTGGTCTTCGGTGAAAGTGGCCATCGCTGCGAATTCTGCATCGGTAGGTAGCGGAGGGGCAGAGGGAGTGGGCTGTACCACCTCTCTTGGTTGAGACTCCTGGAGATGGATTATGATTGGTGCCACCGGGGCTTCCTCTCTAGTGGAGACTTCGGTAGTGGTTGCTGGAGGGATCAGGACTTGTGAAAGGGATCCACGCATTCTTTTTGCAGGCTGACTCCCTGACTTTCGCCCTTTAAACAATTCTAGATGTGCATACTTTAGGGCTCGAGCAACTGGCACATCATACGCCAGACATCTGTAGATGATTCTAGTCAACGCACAGCAACCATGTAGAGTGGGCTTCCTCACCCCCCGCTTGCCTGCCTCATACGCCTGATCTAAGATCCATACCGGCATCTTAATGGGCAAGCTTCCGGTCTCTGCTAAATACAATCCGTACCATATCTTCTTGTGAGGCTGAGTGAAGCGGTCTTGAGCTGGAAATGCGAAGTGCTGGAGGCACATCCGCAGGGGTATGGCGATGTTGGGGGTGAGGGCGCACATGTCTTTAAGCTTCTTGACTCTATTGCTTTTCATTGATTCTGGTATCAAGGGGTCACGATCTGAAGGCACATGAGTGCCATACATTTGAAGGGCTTCCCTGATTAAGGTTACATTTAATTCAAACTTCCTCATCTCCTCCAGATTAGATAAGGAGGGCACCCAGAATGTGCCTGAATGATCTTTATCCCCGGTAGGTTTCAACGTAGCAATCAAGTAGTAGCACCTGAGGAAGTCAGGTTTTGGTAGAGCTGCACTGAAGTAAGTTTGAAGTCCCGCCTTTTGCCAGATCTCTTGAAGTGGAGCTGCATTTTGCAAGGTCTCAAATTCTCTTGAAAAGAATTGGAAGGTCCACCAAACCCCTCCACACTCCATCTTGGACTCCCAGATGTGATCTGCGTCTCCCAAATCCCCTGGCATTTCATTGAACCAATGGGAGTGCCCTTTTACTCTTTCGGTTAGCCCACTGGGTGGATCTGGAATAGGAATCCTTCGCACATTCAAGAGTTCTTCAGGCCTAGCCGTTGGTGGAGCTTCCACTGGCATGGCATCCCAATTGATAGGAGCACCAGATCCTGCCTGAGAGCTTGTGCCTGCCGCTGTTGCCATGAGAGTAGGTTGCTTATCTGCTGGAAGACGAAAGGCACATTAGTGTTGCATAGGAAACAGGCTGTAATGGTGTTCCCTTCACAATACTAACACGACAATCCCGGAGGTCAGTGATTAGTGGTGAGGTGTTTATGATATGTGTGAGTGGTGATTAAAGGTCAGTGTCATCCTAGATGCATACTTTGGTTATGCAATGGGCTCGGAATGCTTCTACGTTAGTGTGGATGGATTTACAGAATAGGGTCAGGGGGTTTAGTACACCGTTTAATTCTCCACACTTTGATACAGGAGTCGTAGCTCTTAGAGCTAAGGACATGTGAAGATTTCGGTCTGAGAGTGTGATGTATGTGGGATCTTGTGGGTACCCATTTCCAGACATTCCTGGGGTTGATGGGAGTGTGGACAGTGAGAGGTGTAGGTATCCTGTCACTTCCTGAGTTGTTGGCCAAGAGTGCTTGTGAGAGCTGCTTCATCCTTGTGCCTGTAGTTGAAGTAATTTGGGCTTGTAAGCTAGCCTTGGGCACCCATATCTGTCTAGCATTAGGGATGGCCTTCATTGACCGCTTAGGAACCCAAATAGAGATGGTGTGCCTAGGGGTTATATTAGGGGGCTTCTTAGCTTTGTTCCTTGATTGTGAGGCTCGTTTCTTGTCTCCTTGAGAATCTGCGATTGGAGCTGTGGGTCTCCCATCCTTGCGTATCCAGATCTGCTTCACGCCACGAGATGCTCCATGTTGCGCGGGTTGGCGCTCCATCCTCTTGATCAGCGGTCTCCTTCGTATAGAGTGACGTTCGGTCCGTTCGTTTAAAATCTTCTTTGGATCAATTAGGAACTCCTTCTTGGCTCCTGAGCCTTCAGTAAGGTTGACATTTCTCTGCACCATAGAAGTTTGGACAAGCACAACGTGGTTATCTTCGTGTGGATTCCTGGAGGGACCAGGAGTTGTTGCCTGTTCTATTGGTTTGAGTGCTTGATTTTCTAATTCAATTGTGAGACGACTCTGGCCTACCCAAGCCTGAAGATGTCCACTTCTTAGGTTCAGGTTGACTGCGTAATCATAGATCCAGTCTTGGCCCAAGACAAGAGGTTCGGTTAGATCCTCGTCTTCACACACTAGCACTTTTGCTGGCATGAGGACCTCTTGTATGTTGAGGGGAAGATCCACCTCTCCCATACAAGGGGTTTCAACACCTCCTAATCCTATCAGATATGCTTCTATGGGTTTTACCTCCAACTGCAGCTGCTGGCAATAAGAAAGCCGAACTGCACTTGTGGCTGCTCCTGAATCAATTAAAGCCCTCACGCTTGTTGTGCTGTCCTTTTGTCCTATTTCTAGGGTCACAAAAGGTCGTCGGTCTACTATCTTATGGGTGCGCCCACCTGAAGCCTCACACATGGCCATGTGGTAGCCTGGAGACTCTTGAGTGTCAGTCATAGGCTGGTCCCTTCCTCGTCTCCTCAACTTCATTCTTTTGATACGCTCTAAGGCCTCTGCCTGTGCTTCTTCCCGAATTCGTTTTTCCTCCTCTTTACGTTGCTTAGCAATATTGAGTCGGCTTAGCATCTCCTCCGTGAGGGGTTCCTGATACAGTTTGACTCTGCATCCGCTAATATAGTTTGGGAGGACATCCCCCTCTAAAGTGGCTAGTTGTACTGCTCCACTTGTGGAGATCTTATTAATGATCATAGGTCCATAGCCTCTCTTTTCTAGCTTTCTTGCGTGTTGTTTCAATGTGTAGACTAACACTAGATCTCCTGCCTTCAAGCCCTTATCCTTCACATGGGCATCAAAGTATGCTTTTTGCCGTTTCTTTGCAGCATAGATGCCTGCTGCTGCTCGTAGCCTCGTCTCACCTAAACGCTCTAGATCAAAGATCCTAGAGGACAACTCGTGTCCATTCCACTCATGCTCTTGTGCTACTCTTAAAGCTGGAATTAGGAAATCTAAGGGTAGCACCGCATTTTGTCCGAAGACCATCTGAAATGGGGTGGCATTGAGTACCGTTTTGTGAGCAACTCGGTATGCCCAAACAGCATGGTGAAGTTGTTTGTCCCAATCAGAGCGTTTATTATTGACCAGTTTCGTCAATACGTTACACAGGATCTTATTCGTGCTCTCGGCTTGTCCGTTAGCTTGTGGGTGATAGGGTGCAGACTTCTTATGTACCACCATGAATTCTTGAAGGAGATTTTCAATGACCTCATTCAAGAAGTGCGTTCCTCTATCACTAACCAACTCTATTGGTAACCCATATCTAGTGAACACATTTTCGAATAAGAACTTAGCCGTCGTTTGAGCATCATTCTTTGCCGTGGCTTTTACTTCCACCCACTTTGTAAGGTAGTCTGTGGCTACAATAATATACTCTGCATGGGAGTTCCTAGCTGGGGGGTTGATGGGACCTACAAAGTCTATACCCCACTTTGAAAAGGCACGTCCTCCCATCATTGGCCTCAAGGGCATTTCATCTTTTCTTGTCGGATATTGGGCACGTTGGCATGTGTCGCAACTCTTCACATAGGTATGTGCATCCATATGAAGAGTGGGCCACCACAGTCCTGAAAATAGAATGGTCTTAATTACTCTGTCAGGCCCAAAGTGTCCACCTGCAACACCGCTGTGTGCCGTTTCTAAGACTTTCAGGTAATCTGATTCATGTACGCACAGTCTTAGGTAACCATCCTTGCCTCTTCTGTATAGGTTATCCCCTACTAAGGCATAGTCTTGAGCCTCTTGCTCCATGCTTCGTCTTCTTGCAAGACTAGCCTGATTGGGTAATGTTCCCGATCTTATGAACTCGACCAGTGGAGCACTCCAATCTGGGATTAAGGACATGTGATAAAGAGTGGCATGCTCCACTGGGGGTCTCTCCTGGCACTCTGGACAGCTCTGGATCCACTCTTGTACTTCTTTGTCCATGCTAGGCCAATACACTCCTAAGCGTTTTAGATTCTGCAAGGTTCGTTGTTTAGAGTAGTGATTCCCTAGCGGTCCCTCATGGGCTTGTTGCACCCAACTAGCATGTTCATCCTCCTCGACACAACAAGCTAACACCCCTTCTGTATCTTGCTTGTACATACTTCCAGCCAAGATTTGATACTTTAATGATTTTACAATTTCCTCTTTGCTTGTCTTAACATTTTTGTTTGCAGGCCCGAAGGTTAGGACTGGTACCAACTTATTTGCCCATTTAGGTACAACTTCTAAATTGAACAGATAAGCATCGGGCAACTCATCAGACACTCCTTGCGGTGGCTCTCCTGAAGTGATGCGAGAAAGATGGTCAGCCCTAAGATGGGTTCTACCTTTCCTGACAACCACTTCAAAGTCGTATTCCATTAGTAAGAGGAACCATCTTACTAAGCGGCCTGTATTGCAAGGTTTATTGACCAAATATAGTAACGCTTGATGATCAGTGAAAAACTTGAACTTGTTGGCCAATAGATAGTGTCTAAACTTCTTCACAGCATATATCATGCCTAAGCCTTCTCTCTCCGTTGTGGTGTAATTTCGTTCAGCTGTATTTAATTGCCTACTAGCATAGGCTATCGGCAAATCTAGGTTTCCTTCACCTGTGGGTTGTGCTAGCACACATCCTATTGCATGATTGGAGGCATCTACATGGACATGAAAGGGTTTGCTCCAATCCGGAGTAGTCAATATTGGTGCTGTGCACAAACGTCTCTTCAGCTCATTGAAGGAAGTCTCGCATTCCTCATTCCATTCAAAATTCGTTAACAGCCCATAAAGAGGTTTAGCTATGATGGCATACATATGGATAAATCTACGATAATATCCACAATGGCCCATAAAGGCTTGTACCTCTTTCACATTTCTTGGTCTGGCCAACTCTGCTATTGCTCTCACCTTGTCTTCGTCTGTTGATATTCCATTCTTTGAAACAATGTGACCTAAGATCTTACCTTGGCGTACCATAAACACACACTTCTCTGGATTCAGACATACTCGATAATCTCTACACTTGTTGAAGATTTGCCTAAGCTCAGGGATGTGGTAACTCCTTTCTTGGGAATGAGCGCATAAATCATCCACATATACTTCTAAGCTCTTTCGCAAGAACTCTTTGAAGACATGACACATGAGTCTTTGGAATGTCGCAGGTGCATTGGTGAGCCCAAATGGCATCACACGAAATGCAAAGATTCCCCATTCTGTGGCAAAGGCCGTTTTGTGCTGATCTTCGGGGGCAATGGCTACTTGGTTGTAACCTGAAAATCCATCAAGGAAACTGTAAACTTCCTTGCCTGCAACACGCTCCAAAAGATGTTCGGTGATTGGAAGAGGATAACTATCTCGGATCGTAGCGGCATTAACTTTTTTAAGGTTAATGCACACTCGCAATTTCCCATTCTTCTTGGGCACCACTACAATAGGGGACACCCATTCAGTGTGCTCAATCTCATAGATGAATCCGGCTTCAATCAGCCTGTCGATTTCCTCCTTTATTTTGGCCGCATAATTGTCATTATATGTGTAGGGTTTTTGTTTGGTGGGCTTAGCTTCAGCGGTCATCGGAATCGTATGAGAGCAGATCGCTGGATCTACTCCTTTCAAGTCTCTATAATGCCATGCAAACACATCCCTATATTCCCTTAATAGAGCTACAAGTTCTGCTTCCTCTTCTGCACTTAGGTCGTCTCCTATGTACGTACATCGCTCTTCGTTCCCTTCAATGGTCACTACAATTTTTTTGGTCTTTTCTTTATTGTCATATGCTTCTCCTATAATGGCCTCTCTCTTAGGCATTCGTACCAAAATTTTCCGGTCTTCCACTTCATATTTCCTGAAATTCTCTGGTACTTCAAACAATGATTCTTCCTCTTCTTGTCTCACTACTTTCCTTTTCTTTTTCTTTTGACTTCCTTCACTTCCTTTCTTTGAATTTATCGTTTTAATACTCGCAAGGGGTTCTTCTTCTTTTTGGGTTAACCCTCCTATGTCTTCTAAGTAGTGTTCCTCTGAGTCGAAGTAAGTATCCATCACAATGGATTCTAGATCATCGTCACTCTCTTCTTCTTCCATGGACTCACTAGGATCACACTCTTCCAACAAGGGCTGACACATGAACACTGAAATATCGTAGCCCTCCTCATCGCAATGGGGTGTCCATTGTTCCTCATTGACTGCAATGTCCATGGTAGCTAAGATTTCAGCCCAACCATGAGGCTCAAATTCCTCGTCAGGAAATATCATCGGAGTATAGGCTGGGTCTTTTATTGGTCTATCTCCTGGGGGAGCTCCTTCTTCTCTCGCTTTTCGGCGCTTTTCCTCTTCCTCCGCGACCTTGCACATCCACAAGTGAGTATCTTCATGCAACCAGGATGGTTCAGGTGAACTTCCAGAATGCACGGAGATAGAATCTTCTTTCGCTTTGTGGATAGGATTCCACTGTAGGGGTGGTACATCTCTAAAGGTGTGATCCTTCAGATTGACCTTGGTGGTGACCCCTAAGTGCTGTAAGTACAAGGAGTTGGTCCCCCAATCCTGTACTATTTGCAATTGTCGTAGGAAAGGTCTTCCTAGGATCATCTCGTAAACATTATTCTTCTCAAAGTCACATATGGCAAACGTATGTTCAAACTCTACACCACAAGTGGTTAGAGTTATCCCTTCAAGCAATCCGAGAGGTCTTTCAAAATGACCATCTGCCATTTGAAGTTTCATTCTCGTTGGTCTTAAGGTGGGTTTGCCCCATCGCTTCCACAGGGAGATGGTCGCGATAGCAACTCCCGCACCCGAATCCACAATTGCTTTGGTTGTGTAACCTTGATAGGTGATCGGAAGATAAGTGTTACCTTCTTCACCTTCGCTCATGTCTCCTATCTTGTCGAGAGGTATCTCGGGTGTTGGTGCATTTTGCCCAAGCCTACATGCTTGATATGCTTGATATTATCCTCATTTGTAAGTCACATGAGTAGTCATGTGAACACCTCTTGTAAAAGAGTACATTTTATCTCTTGTAAATGGAAAAAGAAAAAAGTAAAAGGATGGCTTACCTCATCCATGATGTAAAAGCAAATTCGTGGCTCCAACTACCAAAATCACGAATTTTTGAGCTGAGGAAATCTCTCCTAACTTTGGGGATCACTTTTAGGTGGAGCCATTCGAATTCGAATTCAAAACTCCCTCCAAGAATAGCTATAAAAGGAGCAAGAAGGAAGAGGCGATAAGCAAGCCTTGTACGTGACCACTTCATGACATTTTGTAGAGATTGAAGAGCTTACTCCATAGCTCTATCATTCTACTCCCATTGTGCAAAGATTCATTGCCAATGTGGTTGTAATCATATGTGAATCTATACATTTATTATCATCTACCTCTCTGTTTTGTTCTCTGCTATACTCACTCAGAGCAGTAACTTCAGAAGGTCATATCTCGAGTTTTACTGAACCTTTTTCAGTGTTTTAAAGTGCGTTGGATAGATCTCACTGTCTAGTTTCTACCTATAAATTTTCAAGGTCATTGGATTTATACTTTTGGAGATATCTGCATTTTACTGCTTACTGGTCTATCTCTGCAGAGCCCCGAGAATTGTGGGAATGTTCCAGAACTTGATGAAACTTGTTCTCAGTGCTCAGTCCATCATTTGAAGTGTTTTAACTTGGAATAGGAAGCTTGCTAAGTCTATTTGCTATGCCCAAAAGGAATTTTTCTAATTCCTTCCAGGTTGAGAGCACTGTTCATTTTTTCCAGCAGGTGTATGTCCAAAAATAGCAAGTTTTGGGAGCTAGTCATTTCGCAACTAGCCTGTCTTGACTTAAACTTTTGGGATACATGTTCCAAAGTACTTGGCTGATATTTTGGTGGATTTAGGAAGCTCAAAGGGTCTACTAATCAACTCTGAAGTCTCAGTTGGCTGGTGTGAAGCTGGTTGTAGCGGCACCTACTCATCTTTGGATTGCATCCACCATCTCTCTTCACAGTGGTATCAGAGCATAGTCAAGCAACATGGGAGATGGATTTCCATCAACAATTGACAAATTGGATCGAAACAACTATCCGGCATGGTCTCTAAGGATGGAGGCTTACCTTCAAGGGAAAAATCTATATGGATTCATATCCGGAGATGAAGCAATGCCAACCATGAGGAACAAAGGGCAACCATCACATGAAGAAGTGGAAGGACTTTCGAATTGGTGTTCGAAGGATGCACTTGCAAGGTCCTATATTCTAAACTCAATCTCTGATTTTCTTTTACCTCATGTCAAGGGATGCAAGACATCAAGAGAAACCTGGAATGCACTTGCTTCTTTCTTCTCTTCCAACACTCGAGCAAGGAAGAACCAATTGTGGATGGAGTTCACAACAATGAAGAAAAGCCCGAAGCAAAATGTGACTGATTATGTCACAAAGATGAAGGAGATTTCCGACCAACTTGGAAGCATTGGAGAGGTAATTGAAGAGGAGCAAATCATAAGACAAATCATGAATGGAATCAAAGCAGACGACAAGTGGGAGTCATTCACAACAGCCATGGATTTATACATGGATATGCATGTACCCGACCTCAACACACTCATGGGCCAACTCTTCACTCATGAAGCAAAGATTAGCAAAGGTGGTGAGTCCTCAAGAGGTAATCAAACTTCTGCCTTATATTCTGATAAAGCTAAGGTCAAGGACAAGTCAAAGAATAGAAAGAATGAAGATGAAGGAAGCTCTTTCCAAGCAAACTTTGCAGGTAGAGGACGAGCTAGAGGAAGAGGCAGAGGTGGAAAGCAAGGCAGGGGGAGATTCCAATCATCTCAACCTTGCAACATATGTGGCTTATCTAACCATACTACTGAAGAATGTTTCAGGAACCCGAGGAACTCAAGAGGAAGAGGATTCAATAGAGGTGGCTATGGATCAAATAGAGGCAGGTACAATGGAGGCTACAACAACAACTACTACAACAACAATTACAACAACAACAACAACTATCAAAGTGGCCATAGAGGAAGAAGAGATTACAATAACTATGCAGAGGACCAAAGTCAAGAAGATTCATTATTGATTATGAATCTATCAACGAAGAAGGGTAAGGATGATGATCACATATTTTACATTGATTCGGGATGCTCGAACCATGTAGCAGGAAATGTGGCTTTACTTTCTGATTTGGAAGATCCTCATAACAAGCATGAAGTGCAGACAGGAGATGACACAAAGCACTCAGTGGAGAAGATAGGTAATGTGAAGACATCAGATGGGAATATGAACCTCTTAAGCAAAGTCTTGTATGTCCCTACAATTACCAAAAATTTAATAAGTGTTGGACAGATTGTTGAAAAAGGATTGCAGGTTAGATTCAATCGATTTGGAGCATATGTTGAAGACCCAAGGCAAGGCTTTCGAAGGATTGCCAAAGGAGAAAAGACAGGAAGGCTTTTCACTTTTGAAGTGGAAGATACAAAGAACATAGCTTTGTTTAGCTATGGATCTCAAACTCTAACAGAGTTGGAGATATGGCACAAAAGGCTTGCTCACATTGGTGAGAGGACACTCAAACAGATTTGCAGGGACCAAAGTGTACTTGGTTTGCCTAATATCACAAGGCAACACATGATTTATAAGTGTGAAGCTTGTCAACTCGGCAAGGCTCATAGACAACCTTTCAATAAGAAAGGATATATGTATCAAAATCCTTTGGATCTAGTGCACACGGATGTGTGGGGTCCAAGTAAGGAGCCATCTATATCAGGCTCAAGATATTATGTGTCTTTCATAGATGATTGTAGCAGGTGGACCATTCTGTTTTTCATGAAGCACAAGGATGAAGTGTTTAATTGCTTTAAGAAGTATATTGCTCTTGTTGAAAACCAAACAGGTAGGACTTTGAAACGACTCAGATCAGATGGTGGAGGAGAATACTTCTCTTTTGAATTTGATGCCTTCTTGCATGAAAGAGGCATTAAAAGGGAAGTCACTACAAGGTATACACCCGAACTCAATGGTGTAGCAGAGAGGAGGAACAGAGCTATTGTCGAAGCTGCAAGGTCCATGCTCAATGAAAAGGGATTGCCGAACTACCTATGGGCAGAGGCTGTGTCGACAGCCACATATCTCATAAATAGACTTCCATCTAAGTCACTAGATGGAACCACTCCATATGAAGTGTGGAATGGAAGAAGACCTAGTCTAGAGCATTGTAAAATCTTTGGATGCTTAGCCTATGCTCACATTCCTTCTCAAGTAAGAGGGAAATTGGATCCCAAGGCAGAGAAGTGTGTATTCATTGGTTATGATCAAAACCAAAAAGGATATAGATTGTACAATCCAACCAATAAAGGATTTTCTGTGAGTAGAGATGTAATTTTTGATGAAAACAAATCATGGTTTGATGATGACAGGAAAGTGAAGCTGCCGTATGACTTGGATGAAGACTTTCCCTCACTTCAACCGAAGGAGCCAAAGCAGATTAAAGAAAGTGATTCGGAGATTGACCTAGAAGACTTGGAAAGACTAAAGCTATGGAAGAACAAAGGTAAAGCAAAGATGCAGGATGCTACATATGGACCCGAGAGCTCACATCAACCACTTAGAAGGTCTTCGAGGGAGAAGAAGAAACCAGAGAGGTTTGGTTATGATACTTCTTTGGTCACCAAGCACTCAATCTACATTGCAAAGGATTCAACCAATGAAGAACCTACCACATTCGAAGAAGCACAAAGCAAGAAAGCTTGGAGAGATGCAATGGATGAAGAAATGGAAGCCTTGAAGGAGAATGACACTTGGGAGCTTGTACCTAACAAGCCATCTATGAAGATAATTGGATCTCGATGGATATACAAAATCAAGAGGAATCCAGATGGAAGTATAAATAGACACAAAGCAAGGTTAGTTGCTAAAGGGTTTGCTCAAACCCATGGTATTGATTATGAGGAGACTTTCTCTCCTGTTGCAAAAATGCCTACAATTAGGGTTCTCATAAGTCTTGCTGCATCTAGAAATTGGAATCTTTATCAACTTGATGTAAAGAATGCTTTCTTGAATGGATGGATTTCTGAGGAAGTGTATATGGCACAACCTCCTGGATATGAGGATGCACATCATCCTAACTATGTATGCAAACTAAAGAAAGCTTTGTATGGATTGAAGCAAGCTCCAAGAGCTTGGAATTTCAGATTGGTTACTTATTTGCAGGACCAAGGATTCAAAGCTAGCAAGGCGGATACCTCTTTGTTCATAAAGAGGAATGGATCTGAAGTGATCTATTTATGTGTGTATGTTGATGATATTATTATCACAGGCAATGATCTTGAAGGAATCAAACAGGTAAAGAGTCAAATGAAGGAGGAGTTCAAAATAAGTGACCTCGGACCACTCACTTATTTTCTTGGATTGGAGTTGATCTACACAGATTCAGGTATATACATCACACAAAGGAAGTATGTCCATGACATGCTCGTCAAGTTCAAGATGGAAAATACAAAGTGTGCAGGTACACCTATGGAGCAAAATCATAAGCTTAGTGCTTATGAAGGAGAGCCAATTGAAGACATCACAAGCTATCAAAGCTTGGTTGGAAGTTTGAACTATGCAACACTCACAAGGGTGGATATATGCTATAGTGTTAGCATATTGAGTCAGTTTATGCATAAGCCGAGAAGACCACATATGGAAGCGGCCAAGCGAGTCCTCAAGTACCTAAAGGGGACCATGAATGAAGGTTTGTTTTATTCATATACTTCAGATATTGAGCTAAAGGTCTACTCAGATGCAGATTGGGCCGGATCTAAAGATGATAGAAGAAGCACATCAGGGTATATATCATTTGCAGGTTCAAAAATCATTTCTTGGTCATCGAAGAAGCAACCAACCGTGGCATTATCTTCTACTGAAGCAGAATATAGAGGTTTGGCTAATGCAACTCAAGAAATCATGTGGTTAAAATCTTTGTACACAGATCTTGGACTTCATTCTTCAACACCTCACATTTTTGGTGACAACACAAGCTCACTACATCTAGCAGCTAATTCGGTATACCATGCTAGAACCAAGCATATTGAAGTCCACTACCATTATGTAAGGGAGAAGCTATTGAGCAAGGATATTCAACTATCCTATGTCTCTACAGATATGCAATGTGCAGACATGTTGACGAAAGCTCTTGATGGTACGAAGTTAAGTAGATTCAAGTTGATGATTGGCTTGCAGGAAATCAAGGACAATTGAAGACTTATTTGGAGGCCAAGCATGTTAGGCTTGAGGGGGAGCTGTTGGTGCATTTTGCCCAAGCCTACATGCTTGATATGCTTGATATTATCCTCATTTGTAAGTCACATGAGTAGTCATGTGAACACCTCTTGTAAAAGAGTACATTTTATCTCTTGTAAATGGAAAAAGAAAAAAGTAAAAGGATGGCTTACCTCATCCATGATGTAAAAGCAAATTCGTGGCTCCAACTACCAAAATCACGAATTTTTGAGCTGAGGAAATCTCTCCTAACTTTGGGGATCACTTTTAGGTGGAGCCATTCGAATTCGAATTCAAAACTCCCTCCAAGAATAGCTATAAAAGGAGCAAGAAGGAAGAGGCGATAAGCAAGCCTTGTACGTGACCACTTCATGACATTTTGTAGAGATTGAAGAGCTTACTCCATAGCTCTATCATTCTACTCCCATTGTGCAAAGATTCATTGCCAATGTGGTTGTAATCATATGTGAATCTATACATTTATTATCATCTACCTCTCTGTTTTGTTCTCTGCTATACTCACTCAGAGCAGTAACTTCAGAAGGTCATATCTCGAGTTTTACTGAACCTTTTTCAGTGTTTTAAAGTGCGTTGGATAGATCTCACTGTCTAGTTTCTACCTATAAATTTTCAAGGTCATTGGATTTATACTTTTGGAGATATCTGCATTTTACTGCTTACTGGTCTATCTCTGCAGAGCCCCGAGAATTGTGGGAATGTTCCAGAACTTGATGAAACTTGTTCTCAGTGCTCAGTCCATCATTTGAAGTGTTTTAACTTGGAATAGGAAGCTTGCTAAGTCTATTTGCTATGCCCAAAAGGAATTTTTCTAATTCCTTCCAGGTTGAGAGCACTGTTCATTTTTTCCAGCAGGTGTATGTCCAAAAATAGCAAGTTTTGGGAGCTAGTCATTTCGCAACTAGCCTGTCTTGACTTAAACTTTTGGGATACATGTTCCAAAGTACTTGGCTGATATTTTGGTGGATTTAGGAAGCTCAAAGGGTCTACTAATCAACTCTGAAGTCTCAGTTGGCTGGTGTGAAGCTGGTTGTAGCGGCACCTACTCATCTTTGGATTGCATCCACCATCTCTCTTCACAGTGGTATCAGAGCATAGTCAAGCAACATGGGAGATGGATTTCCATCAACAATTGACAAATTGGATCGAAACAACTATCCGGCATGGTCTCTAAGGATGGAGGCTTACCTTCAAGGGAAAAATCTATATGGATTCATATCCGGAGATGAAGCAATGCCAACCATGAGGAACAAAGGGCAACCATCACATGAAGAAGTGGAAGGACTTTCGAATTGGTGTTCGAAGGATGCACTTGCAAGGTCCTATATTCTAAACTCAATCTCTGATTTTCTTTTACCTCATGTCAAGGGATGCAAGACATCAAGAGAAACCTGGAATGCACTTGCTTCTTTCTTCTCTTCCAACACTCGAGCAAGGAAGAACCAATTGTGGATGGAGTTCACAACAATGAAGAAAAGCCCGAAGCAAAATGTGACTGATTATGTCACAAAGATGAAGGAGATTTCCGACCAACTTGGAAGCATTGGAGAGGTAATTGAAGAGGAGCAAATCATAAGACAAATCATGAATGGAATCAAAGCAGACGACAAGTGGGAGTCATTCACAACAGCCATGGATTTATACATGGATATGCATGTACCCGACCTCAACACACTCATGGGCCAACTCTTCACTCATGAAGCAAAGATTAGCAAAGGTGGTGAGTCCTCAAGAGGTAATCAAAC
This sequence comes from Ceratopteris richardii, assembly GCA_020310875.1. Lineage (NCBI taxonomy): Eukaryota > Viridiplantae > Streptophyta > Polypodiopsida > Polypodiales > Pteridaceae > Ceratopteris > Ceratopteris richardii. Next base: position 82,364,485 of record CM035425.1, on the reverse strand, counting down.
TTCTGCCTTATATTCTGATAAAGCTAAGGTCAAGGACAAGTCAAAGAATAGAAAGAATGAAGATGAAGGAAGCTCTTTCCAAGCAAACTTTGCAGGTAGAGGACGAGCTAGAGGAAGAGGCAGAGGTGGAAAGCAAGGCAGGGGGAGATTCCAATCATCTCAACCTTGCAACATATGTGGCTTATCTAACCATACTACTGAAGAATGTTTCAGGAACCCGAGGAACTCAAGAGGAAGAGGATTCAATAGAGGTGGCTATGGATCAAATAGAGGCAGGTACAATGGAGGCTACAACAACAACTACTACAACAACAATTACAACAACAACAACAACTATCAAAGTGGCCATAGAGGAAGAAGAGATTACAATAACTATGCAGAGGACCAAAGTCAAGAAGATTCATTATTGATTATGAATCTATCAACGAAGAAGGGTAAGGATGATGATCACATATTTTACATTGATTCGGGATGCTCGAACCATGTAGCAGGAAATGTGGCTTTACTTTCTGATTTGGAAGATCCTCATAACAAGCATGAAGTGCAGACAGGAGATGACACAAAGCACTCAGTGGAGAAGATAGGTAATGTGAAGACATCAGATGGGAATATGAACCTCTTAAGCAAAGTCTTGTATGTCCCTACAATTACCAAAAATTTAATAAGTGTTGGACAGATTGTTGAAAAAGGATTGCAGGTTAGATTCAATCGATTTGGAGCATATGTTGAAGACCCAAGGCAAGGCTTTCGAAGGATTGCCAAAGGAGAAAAGACAGGAAGGCTTTTCACTTTTGAAGTGGAAGATACAAAGAACATAGCTTTGTTTAGCTATGGATCTCAAACTCTAACAGAGTTGGAGATATGGCACAAAAGGCTTGCTCACATTGGTGAGAGGACACTCAAACAGATTTGCAGGGACCAAAGTGTACTTGGTTTGCCTAATATCACAAGGCAACACATGATTTATAAGTGTGAAGCTTGTCAACTCGGCAAGGCTCATAGACAACCTTTCAATAAGAAAGGATATATGTATCAAAATCCTTTGGATCTAGTGCACACGGATGTGTGGGGTCCAAGTAAGGAGCCATCTATATCAGGCTCAAGATATTATGTGTCTTTCATAGATGATTGTAGCAGGTGGACCATTCTGTTTTTCATGAAGCACAAGGATGAAGTGTTTAATTGCTTTAAGAAGTATATTGCTCTTGTTGAAAACCAAACAGGTAGGACTTTGAAACGACTCAGATCAGATGGTGGAGGAGAATACTTCTCTTTTGAATTTGATGCCTTCTTGCATGAAAGAGGCATTAAAAGGGAAGTCACTACAAGGTATACACCCGAACTCAATGGTGTAGCAGAGAGGAGGAACAGAGCTATTGTCGAAGCTGCAAGGTCCATGCTCAATGAAAAGGGATTGCCGAACTACCTATGGGCAGAGGCTGTGTCGACAGCCACATATCTCATAAATAGACTTCCATCTAAGTCACTAGATGGAACCACTCCATATGAAGTGTGGAATGGAAGAAGACCTAGTCTAGAGCATTGTAAAATCTTTGGATGCTTAGCCTATGCTCACATTCCTTCTCAAGTAAGAGGGAAATTGGATCCCAAGGCAGAGAAGTGTGTATTCATTGGTTATGATCAAAACCAAAAAGGATATAGATTGTACAATCCAACCAATAAAGGATTTTCTGTGAGTAGAGATGTAATTTTTGATGAAAACAAATCATGGTTTGATGATGACAGGAAAGTGAAGCTGCCGTATGACTTGGATGAAGACTTTCCCTCACTTCAACCGAAGGAGCCAAAGCAGATTAAAGAAAGTGATTCGGAGATTGACCTAGAAGACTTGGAAAGACTAAAGCTATGGAAGAACAAAGGTAAAGCAAAGATGCAGGATGCTACATATGGACCCGAGAGCTCACATCAACCACTTAGAAGGTCTTCGAGGGAGAAGAAGAAACCAGAGAGGTTTGGTTATGATACTTCTTTGGTCACCAAGCACTCAATCTACATTGCAAAGGATTCAACCAATGAAGAACCTACCACATTCGAAGAAGCACAAAGCAAGAAAGCTTGGAGAGATGCAATGGATGAAGAAATGGAAGCCTTGAAGGAGAATGACACTTGGGAGCTTGTACCTAACAAGCCATCTATGAAGATAATTGGATCTCGATGGATATACAAAATCAAGAGGAATCCAGATGGAAGTATAAATAGACACAAAGCAAGGTTAGTTGCTAAAGGGTTTGCTCAAACCCATGGTATTGATTATGAGGAGACTTTCTCTCCTGTTGCAAAAATGCCTACAATTAGGGTTCTCATAAGTCTTGCTGCATCTAGAAATTGGAATCTTTATCAACTTGATGTAAAGAATGCTTTCTTGAATGGATGGATTTCTGAGGAAGTGTATATGGCACAACCTCCTGGATATGAGGATGCACATCATCCTAACTATGTATGCAAACTAAAGAAAGCTTTGTATGGATTGAAGCAAGCTCCAAGAGCTTGGAATTTCAGATTGGTTACTTATTTGCAGGACCAAGGATTCAAAGCTAGCAAGGCGGATACCTCTTTGTTCATAAAGAGGAATGGATCTGAAGTGATCTATTTATGTGTGTATGTTGATGATATTATTATCACAGGCAATGATCTTGAAGGAATCAAACAGGTAAAGAGTCAAATGAAGGAGGAGTTCAAAATAAGTGACCTCGGACCACTCACTTATTTTCTTGGATTGGAGTTGATCTACACAGATTCAGGTATATACATCACACAAAGGAAGTATGTCCATGACATGCTCGTCAAGTTCAAGATGGAAAATACAAAGTGTGCAGGTACACCTATGGAGCAAAATCATAAGCTTAGTGCTTATGAAGGAGAGCCAATTGAAGACATCACAAGCTATCAAAGCTTGGTTGGAAGTTTGAACTATGCAACACTCACAAGGGTGGATATATGCTATAGTGTTAGCATATTGAGTCAGTTTATGCATAAGCCGAGAAGACCACATATGGAAGCGGCCAAGCGAGTCCTCAAGTACCTAAAGGGGACCATGAATGAAGGTTTGTTTTATTCATATACTTCAGATATTGAGCTAAAGGTCTACTCAGATGCAGATTGGGCCGGATCTAAAGATGATAGAAGAAGCACATCAGGGTATATATCATTTGCAGGTTCAAAAATCATTTCTTGGTCATCGAAGAAGCAACCAACCGTGGCATTATCTTCTACTGAAGCAGAATATAGAGGTTTGGCTAATGCAACTCAAGAAATCATGTGGTTAAAATCTTTGTACACAGATCTTGGACTTCATTCTTCAACACCTCACATTTTTGGTGACAACACAAGCTCACTACATCTAGCAGCTAATTCGGTATACCATGCTAGAACCAAGCATATTGAAGTCCACTACCATTATGTAAGGGAGAAGCTATTGAGCAAGGATATTCAACTATCCTATGTCTCTACAGATATGCAATGTGCAGACATGTTGACGAAAGCTCTTGATGGTACGAAGTTAAGTAGATTCAAGTTGATGATTGGCTTGCAGGAAATCAAGGACAATTGAAGACTTATTTGGAGGCCAAGCATGTTAGGCTTGAGGGGGAGCTGTTGGTGCATTTTGCCCAAGCCTACATGCTTGATATGCTTGATATTATCCTCATTTGTAAGTCACATGAGTAGTCATGTGAACACCTCTTGTAAAAGAGTACATTTTATCTCTTGTAAATGGAAAAAGAAAAAAGTAAAAGGATGGCTTACCTCATCCATGATGTAAAAGCAAATTCGTGGCTCCAACTACCAAAATCACGAATTTTTGAGCTGAGGAAATCTCTCCTAACTTTGGGGATCACTTTTAGGTGGAGCCATTCGAATTCGAATTCAAAACTCCCTCCAAGAATAGCTATAAAAGGAGCAAGAAGGAAGAGGCGATAAGCAAGCCTTGTACGTGACCACTTCATGACATTTTGTAGAGATTGAAGAGCTTACTCCATAGCTCTATCATTCTACTCCCATTGTGCAAAGATTCATTGCCAATGTGGTTGTAATCATATGTGAATCTATACATTTATTATCATCTACCTCTCTGTTTTGTTCTCTGCTATACTCACTCAGAGCAGTAACTTCAGAAGGTCATATCTCGAGTTTTACTGAACCTTTTTCAGTGTTTTAAAGTGCGTTGGATAGATCTCACTGTCTAGTTTCTACCTATAAATTTTCAAGGTCATTGGATTTATACTTTTGGAGATATCTGCATTTTACTGCTTACTGGTCTATCTCTGCAGAGCCCCGAGAATTGTGGGAATGTTCCAGAACTTGATGAAACTTGTTCTCAGTGCTCAGTCCATCATTTGAAGTGTTTTAACTTGGAATAGGAAGCTTGCTAAGTCTATTTGCTATGCCCAAAAGGAATTTTTCTAATTCCTTCCAGGTTGAGAGCACTGTTCATTTTTTCCAGCAGGTGTATGTCCAAAAATAGCAAGTTTTGGGAGCTAGTCATTTCGCAACTAGCCTGTCTTGACTTAAACTTTTGGGATACATGTTCCAAAGTACTTGGCTGATATTTTGGTGGATTTAGGAAGCTCAAAGGGTCTACTAATCAACTCTGAAGTCTCAGTTGGCTGGTGTGAAGCTGGTTGTAGCGGCACCTACTCATCTTTGGATTGCATCCACCATCTCTCTTCACAGTGGTATCAGAGCATAGTCAAGCAACATGGGAGATGGATTTCCATCAACAATTGACAAATTGGATCGAAACAACTATCCGGCATGGTCTCTAAGGATGGAGGCTTACCTTCAAGGGAAAAATCTATATGGATTCATATCCGGAGATGAAGCAATGCCAACCATGAGGAACAAAGGGCAACCATCACATGAAGAAGTGGAAGGACTTTCGAATTGGTGTTCGAAGGATGCACTTGCAAGGTCCTATATTCTAAACTCAATCTCTGATTTTCTTTTACCTCATGTCAAGGGATGCAAGACATCAAGAGAAACCTGGAATGCACTTGCTTCTTTCTTCTCTTCCAACACTCGAGCAAGGAAGAACCAATTGTGGATGGAGTTCACAACAATGAAGAAAAGCCCGAAGCAAAATGTGACTGATTATGTCACAAAGATGAAGGAGATTTCCGACCAACTTGGAAGCATTGGAGAGGTAATTGAAGAGGAGCAAATCATAAGACAAATCATGAATGGAATCAAAGCAGACGACAAGTGGGAGTCATTCACAACAGCCATGGATTTATACATGGATATGCATGTACCCGACCTCAACACACTCATGGGCCAACTCTTCACTCATGAAGCAAAGATTAGCAAAGGTGGTGAGTCCTCAAGAGGTAATCAAACTTCTGCCTTATATTCTGATAAAGCTAAGGTCAAGGACAAGTCAAAGAATAGAAAGAATGAAGATGAAGGAAGCTCTTTCCAAGCAAACTTTGCAGGTAGAGGACGAGCTAGAGGAAGAGGCAGAGGTGGAAAGCAAGGCAGGGGGAGATTCCAATCATCTCAACCTTGCAACATATGTGGCTTATCTAACCATACTACTGAAGAATGTTTCAGGAACCCGAGGAACTCAAGAGGAAGAGGATTCAATAGAGGTGGCTATGGATCAAATAGAGGCAGGTACAATGGAGGCTACAACAACAACTACTACAACAACAATTACAACAACAACAACAACTATCAAAGTGGCCATAGAGGAAGAAGAGATTACAATAACTATGCAGAGGACCAAAGTCAAGAAGATTCATTATTGATTATGAATCTATCAACGAAGAAGGGTAAGGATGATGATCACATATTTTACATTGATTCGGGATGCTCGAACCATGTAGCAGGAAATGTGGCTTTACTTTCTGATTTGGAAGATCCTCATAACAAGCATGAAGTGCAGACAGGAGATGACACAAAGCACTCAGTGGAGAAGATAGGTAATGTGAAGACATCAGATGGGAATATGAACCTCTTAAGCAAAGTCTTGTATGTCCCTACAATTACCAAAAATTTAATAAGTGTTGGACAGATTGTTGAAAAAGGATTGCAGGTTAGATTCAATCGATTTGGAGCATATGTTGAAGACCCAAGGCAAGGCTTTCGAAGGATTGCCAAAGGAGAAAAGACAGGAAGGCTTTTCACTTTTGAAGTGGAAGATACAAAGAACATAGCTTTGTTTAGCTATGGATCTCAAACTCTAACAGAGTTGGAGATATGGCACAAAAGGCTTGCTCACATTGGTGAGAGGACACTCAAACAGATTTGCAGGGACCAAAGTGTACTTGGTTTGCCTAATATCACAAGGCAACACATGATTTATAAGTGTGAAGCTTGTCAACTCGGCAAGGCTCATAGACAACCTTTCAATAAGAAAGGATATATGTATCAAAATCCTTTGGATCTAGTGCACACGGATGTGTGGGGTCCAAGTAAGGAGCCATCTATATCAGGCTCAAGATATTATGTGTCTTTCATAGATGATTGTAGCAGGTGGACCATTCTGTTTTTCATGAAGCACAAGGATGAAGTGTTTAATTGCTTTAAGAAGTATATTGCTCTTGTTGAAAACCAAACAGGTAGGACTTTGAAACGACTCAGATCAGATGGTGGAGGAGAATACTTCTCTTTTGAATTTGATGCCTTCTTGCATGAAAGAGGCATTAAAAGGGAAGTCACTACAAGGTATACACCCGAACTCAATGGTGTAGCAGAGAGGAGGAACAGAGCTATTGTCGAAGCTGCAAGGTCCATGCTCAATGAAAAGGGATTGCCGAACTACCTATGGGCAGAGGCTGTGTCGACAGCCACATATCTCATAAATAGACTTCCATCTAAGTCACTAGATGGAACCACTCCATATGAAGTGTGGAATGGAAGAAGACCTAGTCTAGAGCATTGTAAAATCTTTGGATGCTTAGCCTATGCTCACATTCCTTCTCAAGTAAGAGGGAAATTGGATCCCAAGGCAGAGAAGTGTGTATTCATTGGTTATGATCAAAACCAAAAAGGATATAGATTGTACAATCCAACCAATAAAGGATTTTCTGTGAGTAGAGATGTAATTTTTGATGAAAACAAATCATGGTTTGATGATGACAGGAAAGTGAAGCTGCCGTATGACTTGGATGAAGACTTTCCCTCACTTCAACCGAAGGAGCCAAAGCAGATTAAAGAAAGTGATTCGGAGATTGACCTAGAAGACTTGGAAAGACTAAAGCTATGGAAGAACAAAGGTAAAGCAAAGATGCAGGATGCTACATATGGACCCGAGAGCTCACATCAACCACTTAGAAGGTCTTCGAGGGAGAAGAAGAAACCAGAGAGGTTTGGTTATGATACTTCTTTGGTCACCAAGCACTCAATCTACATTGCAAAGGATTCAACCAATGAAGAACCTACCACATTCGAAGAAGCACAAAGCAAGAAAGCTTGGAGAGATGCAATGGATGAAGAAATGGAAGCCTTGAAGGAGAATGACACTTGGGAGCTTGTACCTAACAAGCCATCTATGAAGATAATTGGATCTCGATGGATATACAAAATCAAGAGGAATCCAGATGGAAGTATAAATAGACACAAAGCAAGGTTAGTTGCTAAAGGGTTTGCTCAAACCCATGGTATTGATTATGAGGAGACTTTCTCTCCTGTTGCAAAAATGCCTACAATTAGGGTTCTCATAAGTCTTGCTGCATCTAGAAATTGGAATCTTTATCAACTTGATGTAAAGAATGCTTTCTTGAATGGATGGATTTCTGAGGAAGTGTATATGGCACAACCTCCTGGATATGAGGATGCACATCATCCTAACTATGTATGCAAACTAAAGAAAGCTTTGTATGGATTGAAGCAAGCTCCAAGAGCTTGGAATTTCAGATTGGTTACTTATTTGCAGGACCAAGGATTCAAAGCTAGCAAGGCGGATACCTCTTTGTTCATAAAGAGGAATGGATCTGAAGTGATCTATTTATGTGTGTATGTTGATGATATTATTATCACAGGCAATGATCTTGAAGGAATCAAACAGGTAAAGAGTCAAATGAAGGAGGAGTTCAAAATAAGTGACCTCGGACCACTCACTTATTTTCTTGGATTGGAGTTGATCTACACAGATTCAGGTATATACATCACACAAAGGAAGTATGTCCATGACATGCTCGTCAAGTTCAAGATGGAAAATACAAAGTGTGCAGGTACACCTATGGAGCAAAATCATAAGCTTAGTGCTTATGAAGGAGAGCCAATTGAAGACATCACAAGCTATCAAAGCTTGGTTGGAAGTTTGAACTATGCAACACTCACAAGGGTGGATATATGCTATAGTGTTAGCATATTGAGTCAGTTTATGCATAAGCCGAGAAGACCACATATGGAAGCGGCCAAGCGAGTCCTCAAGTACCTAAAGGGGACCATGAATGAAGGTTTGTTTTATTCATATACTTCAGATATTGAGCTAAAGGTCTACTCAGATGCAGATTGGGCCGGATCTAAAGATGATAGAAGAAGCACATCAGGGTATATATCATTTGCAGGTTCAAAAATCATTTCTTGGTCATCGAAGAAGCAACCAACCGTGGCATTATCTTCTACTGAAGCAGAATATAGAGGTTTGGCTAATGCAACTCAAGAAATCATGTGGTTAAAATCTTTGTACACAGATCTTGGACTTCATTCTTCAACACCTCACATTTTTGGTGACAACACAAGCTCACTACATCTAGCAGCTAATTCGGTATACCATGCTAGAACCAAGCATATTGAAGTCCACTACCATTATGTAAGGGAGAAGCTATTGAGCAAGGATATTCAACTATCCTATGTCTCTACAGATATGCAATGTGCAGACATGTTGACGAAAGCTCTTGATGGTACGAAGTTAAGTAGATTCAAGTTGATGATTGGCTTGCAGGAAATCAAGGACAATTGAAGACTTATTTGGAGGCCAAGCATGTTAGGCTTGAGGGGGAGCTGTTGGTGCATTTTGCCCAAGCCTACATGCTTGATATGCTTGATATTATCCTCATTTGTAAGTCACATGAGTAGTCATGTGAACACCTCTTGTAAAAGAGTACATTTTATCTCTTGTAAATGGAAAAAGAAAAAAGTAAAAGGATGGCTTACCTCATCCATGATGTAAAAGCAAATTCGTGGCTCCAACTACCAAAATCACGAATTTTTGAGCTGAGGAAATCTCTCCTAACTTTGGGGATCACTTTTAGGTGGAGCCATTCGAATTCGAATTCAAAACTCCCTCCAAGAATAGCTATAAAAGGAGCAAGAAGGAAGAGGCGATAAGCAAGCCTTGTACGTGACCACTTCATGACATTTTGTAGAGATTGAAGAGCTTACTCCATAGCTCTATCATTCTACTCCCATTGTGCAAAGATTCATTGCCAATGTGGTTGTAATCATATGTGAATCTATACATTTATTATCATCTACCTCTCTGTTTTGTTCTCTGCTATACTCACTCAGAGCAGTAACTTCAGAAGGTCATATCTCGAGTTTTACTGAACCTTTTTCAGTGTTTTAAAGTGCGTTGGATAGATCTCACTGTCTAGTTTCTACCTATAAATTTTCAAGGTCATTGGATTTATACTTTTGGAGATATCTGCATTTTACTGCTTACTGGTCTATCTCTGCAGAGCCCCGAGAATTGTGGGAATGTTCCAGAACTTGATGAAACTTGTTCTCAGTGCTCAGTCCATCATTTGAAGTGTTTTAACTTGGAATAGGAAGCTTGCTAAGTCTATTTGCTATGCCCAAAAGGAATTTTTCTAATTCCTTCCAGGTTGAGAGCACTGTTCATTTTTTCCAGCAGGTGTATGTCCAAAAATAGCAAGTTTTGGGAGCTAGTCATTTCGCAACTAGCCTGTCTTGACTTAAACTTTTGGGATACATGTTCCAAAGTACTTGGCTGATATTTTGGTGGATTTAGGAAGCTCAAAGGGTCTACTAATCAACTCTGAAGTCTCAGTTGGCTGGTGTGAAGCTGGTTGTAGCGGCACCTACTCATCTTTGGATTGCATCCACCATCTCTCTTCACATCGGGAACTTTCTGCTTAGGGCTTACTTTTGGTAAATTGGATTCAAGTTCTGGAACCTGATCCTTCACATGATTCCAGAGCTCCGGTTTTGCCTTGAGCAGCTCCTCTACAGTGAGGTGACATTGAACCTTAGTGTTTTTCACAACATCAGTGTTCCTGGGAATCACTGAGTCTTCGTTTCTTACCAATATCGTGGGCGCTCTGATCTGGAGAGATTCAGATTCCCATGGGCCTGTGAAATGAGGCAACTCTTGTAAAGAATTAGATTCAAAATCTAATCTCTCATCCTCTTGTTGCTCTGCTTGATCCCCATAGATAGAGGGAATGTCTTGGGGAAATTGATCACGAAGATCATCAATCTCAGGAATAGGAGGGGAATCACCCTTCTCTTTGGCCCATTTCTCTTCTTGTATTTCCCGCAAGAACTCTGGAGAGTACTGTTGTATTGAAGGAGGTATTCCAGCATCCGTAGAATTAGGGACATAAGCTACCATTTGGGGTGAGCTTCCTCTTTCAACAACTGGTTGAGCCTGTGGAGGTAAAGCAACTTGTGATTTGTTTACCAACTGCTCTAATCTCTCTAGTAAGCCTTGGAAATGCAAATCCGCCTTGACAGCGTTCGTCTGATTGAACTTTTGGCTAGTCTCAAGTATAGCTTGAGCTTGTTCTACCATTTTCATGCACATCTTCATCCGTTCAATCTCTAAGTCGGCTCTAGGGTAACTCCTGTCTAGGTTTGCAGCTGTTGGCCCTTCTTGCAGTCGAGCCTGGTAGGCTTTAAATATCATGTCCAAGCCTTCAGGAGTGGGGTCAGCTAATACTGATCCTACTCGGGGTGGTGGGTGGGTTACGAGGGGTGTGTTAGAGGGTGGAGAAATGGAGGGTGATGGGGATGGTTGTGGAGGAAGTGTGTGGGAGCGCGGTTGAGATGTGATTTCTGTGATTTTTGCCTTGGTCTCTCTCACGCTTTCCTCAAGTTCATTTATCTTTTTTGCCCATTGTCTCTTCATTCTTTCACGACTATCCTTCCAGGTGCTAGCCCTCTTTTTGGGTATGCTCTCTGTTTCACTCACCTCGGGGCTCTTTTCGGGACCCACACCTTGGTGTTGTTGGCGTGTCTGGGCTCTTGTGATCACCTGCACAGGTGCAGTGGAGGTTACACTCCCTGTGGAGTCTACAACTAACCCAACGACATTGATAGGAGTGATTTTAGGCATGTTATTAGGGTTCTTCGGGCAATCTTGTAGGAGATGCTCTTTCCCGCAATCTTGACAGAAGCCCTGAATGGTTACTGGTTGAGGCTGTGTAGGGGCAGGCAGTGGGCAATCACGTATAAGGTGATCTCCCTGACATCTGAAGCATGGTCCTCTAGGAAATGGGGGTCGTACCTGCCTAGGTTGAGGTCTAGAGTTGGGGTTTGTGTACATGACATTAGAATACTCTGGTTCCCCATTATTTTCACTTGGGTCCTCATAGTAGTATGACTCGTTATGCTCGGGTGACTGCATGTAGTAAGCCTGTGGGCTATCAATATGTGCGGAGTCAAAACTATGGTCACTGGGATCACTGTCTGATAGCAATGGGGTGACTGGGACTATGGCTCTATTCAGATTTTCTTCAGTAGATGCATACTTCACTGGGATCACATTGGTTGGAGTAGGGGGTTGTTGCACTAGGACTGGTTGAGGTCTCTGCTGCCCTTGATAAGGTGGCTGATAGGTTTGTTGCGGTCTGTTGTATTGTGGAGATGGGTACTGATTCTGGTATCTACCCTGTTGTGGATATGGCTGAGGATAATTTTGCCTAACAGTTTGTTTGTTATATGGGCAGTCTTGTGCCGTGTGATTGGTGTACCTGCGCTCTATGGTGCAGTACTGGCCACTAAGGTTCGCCTGAGGTTGGGCCATAATGGGGCATACACTTGCCATATGTTCGCCGCCACAATTGTAACACCGCTTAACTGGGGCAAATCTCGGAATTTGCTTACTAGAGACACCTAGTTTTTGGGCTACCTTCTCTGCAAGTTCCTCGATGGATGTGGATTGACCAGATGTCTGTTTACTAGAGCTATCAGAATCCCTATAGATTTTTGATAGTTCTAACTCTTCACCTAGATTGTCCTCAATGTCTATGCACATGCGCACGCACTCCTCTATCGTTCTAGGGTCCTTCAGGTACACATATGACCTGAGCTTAGTGCTCAACAATCCATCTAGGAACAAGGCCACTTGTTTGGCTGGTGTGGGTAACTCTGGCGTAGGGCATCTCTCCAGGTACTGTCTAAATCTTCTTCCAGCTAGTCTGACCGTCTCTTGAGGTGTTTGTTTGAAGCTATGAATTAGTGAGGAGGTGTTATGCCTGATTCCACTCTTAGAAAACTCAACAATAAATGCCTCTAAGAGTTGGTCTATGTTTCTGAAATGCCGCTCATTCAGTGGTTGGAACCACGTAAGAGCAGTGTTCCTAAGGGTTAGACCGAAAGCATTATATTGCGTGAATAGGTCCTCCACTTGTTCAGCTTTCAACACTTGCCGAAATTCGGCCACATGGTCATAAGGGTCTCCCGTGCCATCGAAATAATTCTTCATGGACTTCACAAGTTGGGTTGGTCGTAGGGTCCTAGGGTGTTCTCTCGGCCTTGGCAAAGGAAAATCATCAATGTCCCGGTGATTCCATGGGGTTCTATGTCTCTCAGTTTCTACTCTATTCCTTTCTGTTCCCGTTCTTTCTCTTCCCAGGGAGTTGGCGAAACTTACCTCAGGTTTGTCTCTACCTCTATCTCTTTGAGCGCCATGAGCTTGGGAGGTCCCAGCTCCTTGATGACCAAAGGACACATTAGACCTTGGTTGGGGAAAAACTAATTCACCCTTCCAAGTGTAGGCATGTCTGCCCTGCTCAGTGACCACGAAGATTCTCTCTGATGCAGTATCTAGGTAGGTTACTTGGCCTGGACTATCAGGGTCTTTAAACTCGTAGATTGTGAGGGTGTTCCCCTCCTGAGGTTGAGAGGTTCTATATCTCCAAAAAGCCTCATCGGTTTCCCGATTTAAAAGCAGATCTATGCTTTTATTATCTTGTGGAATCCACTCAGGAGTCATGATTCTGGTCAAGACAGACTTACCACGGGGAGTTCTTGGCTCTCTCTCTAAGTTACCTTGCTCTATATCTCCCATGTCGGTCTCTGCAATCACATTTCCAAACTCATCAGTTCTATCGGGAAGAGTGGTGACTACATATATAGTCCCCTCCTTATCTAGGTATGCTCCATTCTCAAACTTGACTACCGGGTGGTCTATTCCATGGGGTTGGTCGGGGTTCTTAATCTGGACCACTGATCTTCTCAGTCCGTCTTCGTAGATGCGAGCACCTAGACGATTCGTCCTGATATATTCCAATTGAGTCTTATAAGGCCCCTCTGGCTTTTCTAGATAAGCCAACCCTGAACTCCCTACGGGTCTCTCCATGTGATAGGACATTTCAGAATCACTGGTTTCTGATCTGGGAGTGTATGGGTAATCACTCAACTGCTGGGCCCAAGACCTGGCAGTGTGATTGACACTAGCTTCAGAAGATCTGAGGCTTCGTCTGTCTCGGCCTAAATGTCTGCCTGATCTAAGGTTCATATGCCTGATTTATTTACCCCCTGAAACCCAAGCACGCTCTCGTTGCAGGTTGGTTTTGCATCAATCACTTCGTTCCTTTTAGTTGTATATTATGTTTATGGTCTTGTCTGAAATTGCGTCGTCAGGGGTACTTAAGTGAATTTCCGCACTTGATGAGTGATCGATTCCCGTTTATCTTTTTGTCCCTTAGTGTTTTCGTACTTAAGACCTATTTATTTTCTTGCACTTGGTTGATTAATTCTCTTGGACTTGATTCGTGCCTAACGTTGCCCTAGTTAATTACCACACCTAAGTCGTACTTAGTCTAGGCTAGGAATTGACAAAGGAGGGTTATGAGATTTTCCAACCTCAGTCAGCTGGTTGACCCGACAGCTATGCAAGCCCAGGAAGCCTTCTCCCAGGCCCGGTACTCACCCTCGCTAGCTTGCTTTGATTACCTTGAGTGCCCACAAAGTTCCTGCAAGAACTCACCAGTTAGTATAGATTGATTGCCCCAAGTATTTGAAAGACACACTTCAATAATTTTAGTCCCCTTGTAGTAACTCACTGTACCCCCCTGAATCTGAGAACCACTTAGTTCCACCAAAATCTCATCAATCGGAGTTCGTATGGTCAAGTTGTGACCATTCAGGCAGATAGGGGTCAAAACAGGCTCTCAGGGTTCAGGGATTTCCTCACAGGTTCCTAGGCCTTGTCCCACTTCTAAGGCTCTAATGTTACTCCAATGTGACCAAAACTAAGCTCAATTGTACCTCAATTTACTCCAAATATTCACTCTAAAATTTCGTGCGTTATGGCCATGTATCGCGATAGGTCGGGTCGAAGTGTCGCGATACCCCCAAGTGTCGCGATAGCTCGTGAAGTGTCGCGATACCCCCAAGTGTCGCGATAGCTCGTGAAGTGTCGCGATACCCCCAAGTGTCGCGATAGCTCGTGAAGTGTCGCGATAGCTCGTGAAGTGTCGCGATACCCCCAAGTGTCGCGATAGCTCGTGAAGTGTCGCGATAGCTCGTGAAGTGTCGCGATACCCCGAAGTGTCGCGATAGGTCGGCTCGAAGTGTCGCGATAGCTCGTGAAGTGTCGCGATACCCCCAAGTGTCGCGATAGCTCGTGAAGTGTCGCGATACCCCGAAGTGTCGCGATAGGTCGGCTCGAAGTGTCGCGATACCCCGAAGTGTCGCGATAGCTCACGGGGTGTCGCGATACCCCCAAGTGTCGCGATAGCTCGGCTCGAAGTGTCGCGATACCCCGAAGTGTCGCGATAGCTCACGGGGTGTCGCGATAGCTCGAGATATGGCGAATTTTCCTGTTCTATCTAGGGTTCCTAGGAGCTCTAGGCCTGCGCAATGCCGTGGTGCACTCAGAATCGTGAGAAGTCGAACTTTTCGGAGTGTCGCGATAGCTCGAGCTCAACGCCTCGGGGACTGTGCAGGCAGTTTCTGTACCTGCTGAGCTTGCTGGAGATGATGATGGAGCTGGTACCTGCAAGAAACATGCAAAAAACACACAAATGCAAACACACACAATCGCTCTCTCTCAAACTCGCACACAACAAATGAGGGAAAGAAAGGAAAGAGGGGATATGTAGTGGGGAAGGAGGTGGAGATGGAGAAGGAGGTGAAGATGAAGATGGAGATGGAGGAAAATCAGAAATTTACCTACTACTTACCATTCCAACGCGTCCTCTCTACGTCTTACCATCACACGCTCGTCCTCAAAGCTCGATCCCCGGCAACGGCGCCAAAATTTGGTGTAGCTCAGTGATGAGTAGCACCTCCTTTAATGTCAATCCGGGAAGACATGAGGATGGTATGAAGACCACGAGCAAGTGGAAGCACAAGTGCGTGAGTGAGAAGCACACAAGCATGCACACACATACACACACACGCGCACACACCGTAAGAACAAAGAGAGTAAGACAATGGAATCACTTCTATTGCAAGAAAGTTCTCATACAAGCTCAAACTACAAGAAGCTGACCCCCAAAAATGAGCTCTCTAGCTCTATTTATAGTTCTTGACTAGCTTTGGCCCTGTTCAGACCTAGTGTCCGGCCTAGTTAAAAATTAGGTTCCGGGGCTTATTTGAGGGCCCAAACAAGATCTAAAAATTATGAAAACTGGCAGGCAACTACATCTAAGGCTCCCCAAGCTCGAGGACTCCTCGGCTTGTACAAAATGGAGCTACAAAAAGGTGAAAAGATATTTACAAGGGTTTGTAGTGATGAGAATCACTTTAGAATGATGTTGGGGTTTTTGGAAAAAATAAGTTGCCTCAGTGCTAGATCTTCATGTGTGTCCATACTTGCTTCTTCCCGCATCCTGTCAACAGGATGCTTGGGATACACTTACCACATTGTACCAAGCTAGGAATGAGGCTCATGTTGCTTACCTCTGAAAACAGTTGGAGAGTGAGCACATGAATGAAGGTGATTCTATGGATAGTTTCCTAACAAAGATCAAAGACTTGAAGGAACAATTGATTTCTACTGATGAGGTTATACCACATAGCTCACTTGTGCAGACCGTTCTGAATGGTCTTCCTGATTCATATCAGAGTTTTGCTTCTACTCTTCGGTTGATGATGAAAGGCAATCCAAATGCCTTGTCATTTGAGGAGTTAGTCTCTGTTCTGTTGCAAGAAGATCAGACCAGGCAGAACAGGTTTATTATGCGTGTTGCAGATCAAGCTTTCCTAGCTAGTTAGAAGGGCAAAGGAAAATGGAGCTCTTCTACTAGTAAACAGAAATCTACAAATGCTGCACATTCGAAGAACCAAGACAAAGATGAGAAAAAAATCAGAAAAGCAGAAATTGTTTTGTAAGTATTGTAAAGGGAATGATCACATCATAAAGAACTGTCCAAAATTGGCTGAAAAACAAGCAAACAAGAAAGAGGCCAGAATGGTTGTTGCAAAAGCCTCTACACCAAAAACGGAGTCTGCTAATCTTGTGCAGGAAGAAGAATGGGCATTTACTACTGTTTGCAGTTTTGACCCATCTTCTCATGATCAGTGCATGTCTACAGTAGATTCAGATGTTTGGTACTTTGACAGTGGGGCAACCAAACATATTACCTCGCAGTGTAGTTTCTTCTCTTCACTCGAGCCTACCCCTACAGGGAATACTGTTACATGCCCCAACAACTCCTCTTATCCTGTTATGGGAGTTGGTAAGATCATTTTGACTACTGCTGATGGTAGTTCTTTCACTTTGTCAGATGCTTTATTTGTGCCAGGGATCAAGAAGAATCTGTTATCAATTTTGCATTAGCCAAGATTGGCTTGGTTGTGAAATTTGTGGATGACAGGTGTACAGCTCATGATCTGTCAAATGGTGATGTGATTATTGCTTCTGGCATTTTATGTCATGGGCTGTATAAGCTCATAGACTATGAAAGATCTGGAAATGGTTTGGCATGTGCAGTACATGATTCTCAGGCTATGTCAGATGCAAAGCTTTGGCATGCATGCTTTGGTCATCTGAATTTTGCTAGTTTGCTACGCCTGCAGAAATCTGAAATGGTGTCCTCTTTGCCCAAACTTGAGGTACCTGGAAAACATGTTTGTGAAGGCTGTATTTTGGGCAAAATGCAGCGTTCGTCCTTTCCAAAAGATGGTTCAGTTCAGGCTACTCAGAAATTGCAGCTTGTACATAGTGATGTCTGTGGTCCTATGTAGACACCTTCTTTTGGGAATTATCTCTACATCATGACTTTCATCGATGATTTTTCCAGGCATGCATGGGTATATCCATTGAAGGCAAAGTCTAAAGTGTTCATGTGCTTCAAATAGTTTGGTTTTGGCTGAAAATCTGTCAGCATGTAAAATGGGCACCCTCCGTTCTGATCGAGGGGGGAATATATGTCTTCTGATTTTAATGCATTTTTGGCTAAACGTGGGATAAAACACGAGTGTACAGTGTCGTATACACCTCAACAGAATGGAGTTGCTGAACGAAAGAACAGGTCTCTCATGGAGATGGCGAGGTGTATGGTCAAGAGTCAGGCATTACCACATAGTTTCTGGCTTGAGGCTGTCATGTGTGGAGCATATGTACTGAACAGGTGTCCCACTAAAGCATTGGAGTCTATCACTCCATATGAGGCTTGGCATGATCGCAAGCCATATGTTGCTCATCTCTGTGTTTTTGGTTGTTTGGCATATGCATTAGTGCCTGAACAACATCGTAGAAAATTGGATGATAAAGCAATAAAATATATTTTTGTTGGGTACAGTTCTGAATGTAAAGGCTATCGTCTATATCATCCACAGACTAAACGCATTCTGGTTAGCCGTGATGTTGTTTTTGTGGAAGATGCTATTCAGCCATTGCTTTCATGTACTAAGGAGACATCTGTTAGCTCCAAAGACATGTATGATATTTTGCTGCCTCTTTTTACAGGTGCACAGTCAAGTGCTGGTCCTAATGAGGCAACTTCTCAGCCTTTGCAGGTTTCATGTGATGATGCAGATCATTCCATTTCGGATGGAGATTTACATGATGCACTTATTGATGAGAGAGCTGATATTGACTAGGCAAGAACTATGCCAAAATGGCTGGTGCAGACCTTACATGACAACAAATTAGATGCACCTCTGTCATATGGTACTCGATCAGGATCTCATAGTGCCTCTTTTGCATTAGATTGCTATGCTATGGCTGCATCTAGTCTTTGTGATGAGACTGAGCCTGTTTCGTTTGATGAAGAAAAAAATTTAGAAAATTGGATGGCTGCTATGCAATTTGAATATGATGCAATAATGAAGAATGGTACTTGGTCTTTATGTGAATTGCCTCCTCGCAAGAAGGCCATTGGCACTAAGTGGGTATACAAGCTGAAGCATAAACCTGATCATACAGTTGACAGGTATAAGGCTAGGCTTGTTGCAAAGGGTTATGCACATGAAAGAGGCATTGATTTTGATGAGATCTTTGCACCTACATGCCGTATGGCTACTGTTCCGAGCATCTATGCACTTGCAGCCCATCATGGTTGGAATGTACATCACTTGGACATTAAAATTGCATTTTTGAATGGTGACTTGCATGAAGAAGTGTATGTTTTTCAGCCCCGTGGCTTTGTGCAGAAAGGGCATGAGAACCAGGTGTGCACGTTAAAGAAGGCATTATATGGTTTAAAGCAAGCACCACGTGCTTGGTATGAAAAGATACATGCCTATCTGATTGCACATGGTTTTGAGAACAGTCCAACTGAAAGCACCTTATATGTTAAGCGTGCTAATGATGTACTTCTGATCATTGTGGTTTATGTTGATGACATGCTGCTCACTGGTCCTCATGAGAGGCATATTGCTGATTTTAAGGATGATTTGCATGCCTCATTTGAGATGTCTGATTTGGGGCATTTGCATCATTATTTGGGCATTCAGTTATGCACATTGATGGTGGAATGGCTTTGTGTCAAACGAAATATATTGACACATTATTGCAGCGTTTTGGCCTTGAAGACTGTAAGCCTATTGCCACTCCTATGGAGACATGCTTAGGATTGAGTCTTCATGATGTTGGAGATGCATTTGATGCTATTCTCTATCAGCAGGCTGTTGGATGCTTGATTTACTTATGCATTACTCGGCCAGATATTCAGTTTGCTGTCTCATAGAATGAGTAGGTTTATGCATTGCCCAGGAGTCAAGCATTGGAAGGCGGTTAAGCGCATCTTTCGCTACTTGAGTGGTACTCGGCTACTTGGGTTGTTTTATCCCAAGGGGGGATCACTACCGCCGGATTTGCATGCTTTTTCTGAATCTGATTGGGCTGGTTGCTATGACACTCGTCCACCCCCCCCCCCCTCCCTCTCCCCCAAGGCTTTCTCCAAGACTTACGACTAAGGAGGCAACCAAGGCATAGACCTTGGCATACCTTGTCATCCGAGTCACCGAAGTCACCATTGGCTTCATGCTTGATAGCTCATGTATATCTTGGTTGAGCAAGAAGCAGCCTACTGGCCACTTCCAATTGTGAGGCTGAGTATAGGGCAGCTTTCACAATGACTGTTGAGTGTGTGTGGCTCAGACGCCTTATGGCTGATTTGGGTGTTGGTGAGTCTTCTACCACCACCATCTTCACTGACAGTCAGAGCGCATTGGCAGTAAATACTTTGCAATGATCTAGAGTAGGTCTCTTACCCCACCATGCCTCATATGGTGTCACACCCTACAAAGCTTTACATGGTAATCTATTGACCAAATATGTGGCTGTACTTACAACCTCAACCCACAAATAATTTGGGCAATTTTTCTCCTTCATCATGGATCTTGCAAACTCAAGAAGAGTTCTATTCCTCCTTTCTGCTACACCATTTTGTTGAGGAGAGTACCTGCAAGTAATTTCCCTTTTTATACCTGCATTCCACAAGTAATCACTGAACTCATTAGAGAAATACTCTCCCCCTCCATCTGACCTTAGTCTCTTCAACTTATGACCTTCTCTCTGCATACACATGATAATGTTTGAATGTATTGAATACCTCTGACTTATCTTTGATCACATAGATAGTGATCCATCTGGTAGCATTATCAACATAAATCACATAATACCTTGAACCATTGATGTTGAAATCCTTTGATGGTCCCCACACATCTGTGTGTACCAATTCAAGCTTCTCTGAATACATAAAACCATGCTTGGAATAAGATTGCTTATGAGCCTTACCTAATTGACATGCCTCACATCTGTATGTCATATGTTGACCTACAACATTAGGAAATCCAAGCACTGAACCATTGTTAACCATATCTTTGATACCTCTTTCATTAAAATGTCCAAGCCTTTTGTGCCAAAGATCTAACTCAGAGATCTTATGTCCTCCATAAGTGAACAAGGCATGACCAACATTACCTTGAATCTTCAATGTGAACAATCTTCCTTCTTTCTTCCCTGAAACAATTTGTTTATACCCATTGCTAGGGTCTTCCACAAACACTCCTTCATTACTGAACCTAACTTCATAACCTTTTCAACAATTTGTCCTACACTTATCAGATTCTTAGGAATTGTAGGAACATACAAAACCTTACTCAAGAGAGTACTTCCATCCTTGGCCTTCACTGATCCAATTGACTTAACATTATGCTTTGTATTGTCATCTGTTTGAACTACATGATTAGTTACCTTATTCTCCAAATCAGTCATCAAAGCTATGTTGCCACTCAGGTGATTGCTACACCCTAAGTCAATGTAGAAGACTCTTTGATCTTCACTTTGCCTTTCACAAGTTGCATTCATTATCAATGTTGAATCCTCCTTCTGATCTGAAGCATAATTGTAGTAGGTATTGTTGTATTGTTGGCTTTGGAATCCTCTACCTGCATTTCTTCCAAAGTAGCCTCTACTACCTCTACCTCTGAAATTACCTCTTTGATTTCTGCCACCTCTTCCTCTTGAATTAAAGTTCTGATTATATCCACCATTATTCTGAGTATTATGCCAACAATCATTAGCTAAGTTATTTTTCTTACCACAAATCCAACAAGCTTTGACTCCACTTTATTACTTCTGCTTCTTCCTCTACCTTTGCCACCTCGTCTTCCTCTTAGGAAGTTGGCTTGGCTAGTTGTACCTTCATCTTCATTTGCTAGTTGCTTCCCTTTGCTATTCTTCTTCTTATCCTTTGACTACATTGCTTGACCTGCACTCTTATCACCTTCACCTTTGACATCCTGCTCAAAGGTTAGCATGTGTCCTAGCAACTGATTTAAATCAAGAGTAAAATGATCTAGTGATAATTCAGTAGACAAAATGAATGGCTTCCATTTGTCATCACCTCTCAACCCTGTGAGGATTTGCCTTACCAATTTATCCTCCTCAATATCTTCGTCAACTGCTCCTAATGCATCTGCAATGTCCTTCATCCTTGTTACATAATCTGAGATGGATTGAGAGGCCTTCTTCTTGAATGTAGTAAACTCTGCCCACAAGGATCCCTTCCTTGACTTTGTGGTGTTTTGGAAATGCTCCTCCAAAGCATTCCATATATCACTTGCACTTTCAAGACCTCTAATGTGAGGTAGCAAGTAGTCATTAACTCCCATATAGATAATGCTCCTAGCTTGAGCATCTCTCTTCATCCAAGTCTTCAAATCTCACAATTCATCCCTAGTTGGAACACTAGGATCTCTGAACTGAGGTTTTTCTTATTAAAGAAGGCATTATATGGTTTAAAGCAAGCACCACATGCTTGGTATGAGAAGATACATGCCTGTCTGATTGCACATGGTTTTGAGAGCAGTCCAACTGAAAGCACCTTATATGTTAAGTGTGCTAATGATGTGCTTCTAATCATTGTTGTCTATGTTGACGACATGCTGGTCACTGGTCCTATTGAGACACATATTGCTGATTTTAAGGCTGATTTGCATGCCTCATTTGAGATGTCTGATTTGGGGCATTTGCATCACTATTTGGGCATTCAGTTTATGCAAGTTGATGGTGGAATGGCTTTGTGTCAAACGAAATATATTGACACATTATTGTAGCATTTTGGCCTTGAAGACTGTCAGCCTTTTGCCACTCCTATGGAGACAAGTTTACGATTGAGTCTTCATGATGCTGGAGATGCATTTGATGATGTTCTCTATCAGCAGGCTGTTGGATGCTTGATTTACTTATGCATTACTCGGCCGGATATTCAGTTTGCTGTCTCACAGATGAGCATGTTTATGCATTGCCCTGGATTCAAGCATTGGCAGGCAATTAAGTGCATCTTTCGCTATTTGAGTGGTACTCGACTACTTGGGTTGTTTTATCCCAAGGGGGGATCACTACCGCCAGATTTGCATGCTTTTTCTGACTCTCATTGGGCGGGTTGCTATGACACTCGTGTGTCCACTACTGGCTTTTGCTTCATGCTTGGTAGCTCATGTATATCTTGGTTAAGCAAGAAGCAACCTACTGTGGCCACTTCCAGTTGTGAGGCTGAGTATAGGGTAGCTTTCAGAGCTACTGTTGAGTGTGTGTGGCTCAGACGCCTTATGGCTGATTTAGGTGTTGGTCAGACTTCTGCCACCACCATCTTCATTGACAGTCAAAGCACATTGGCAGTTGCAAGGAATCCTGTGTTCCATGCTCGCACTAAGCACATTGAGGTGCATTATTACTATGTCAGGGAGAGGTTCTCTGTTGGGGAGATCAGCTTGGCATATGTGCCCACGCAAGAGAACATTGCAGACCTTTTCACGAAGGCTCTGCCTAGGGAGAAGTTTGAAGCTTTCCGCAAAGCTTTGGGCTTACTTCCTTTTGCGGAGTGATTTCCACATAGCTTGGCACTTCTTTATACATAAGTGCCAGCTCCTTGTTCACCGCATCACTCCTAGGGGGGATTTGTTGATATATTTAGGTAGTGATGTGTGTGAACAATCTAGGACCGCCGGGGCACTTTTTTCCCTCTTTAGGAGGTTTTTTTTCCTCTGATTGTATATATGCCTATTGCCGTAATGGGCTACTTATCTTTGTACATTCTCTAGTAATACATTCAGTATTGTGTATTGTGCTCCAAGCTTCTTCTTCTTCCTTGTGTTGTTCAAGTGCTTCCGCATACGTCTAACTCCAACACATATCAAGCTTCCATCTAAGCATCTCTTTGTGTAGAGACAATGATCCTCATTGCTTGGAGAATAGCCCTGGGACTTCATAAAAACATCAAATTTTTGGTACCATTGTCTAGTGGATTGTTTGAGTCCATACAAGGTCTTCTTGAGCTTACAAACTAGACTTTCCTTGCCAAGAACTACATAACCCTCTGGTTGTTCCATATAGATCTCATCTGTGAGATCTCCATGCAAGAAAGTAGTTTTCACATCCATTTGGACTAGCTTGAAGTCCTCCATTGCAACGAATCCAAGCAACATGCATAGGGTATTCATCTTGACCACTGGAGAGAAGATTTCCTCAACATAACCACCATGTTGTTGCTTAAAGCCCTTTACAACAAGTCATGCTATGTACTTTGGAGAAGCACTATCTGATGTGAATTTTAGCTTATATACCCATTTACGTGGTAAAGCTTTCCTGCCCTTTGGCAAAGGTACTAAATCCCAAGTACCATTCTTGTGAATAGAATCCAACTCACCCTTCATGGCATGCTCTCACTTGACATGATCCTCTGTCTGCATAGCCTTTTTGTAGCAAGAAGGCTCACTGGCATCTGTTAGCATAAAAAAATATAAACCCAAAACATATCTATCATGTGGATCTGAGACACATGCAGACCGTCTCAATGGTTGCTGAATAGGAACATCTACAGACTGATCTGATCGTACATTCTCTTGAATGTCCCTATGTGTAGCATTTTTCTGCATGCTAACTGGAGGATTAGTATCCTCAAACACTAGTCTTCTTACTTCAACCTCCTTAATGGTCTATTTATGCATCTTAGACTCATTGAAAATGACATCACTACTTCTAATCATTGACTGTGTTTCAAGATCCCATAAGCGATATCCAAATTGTCCTTCTGGACTATATCCAAGAAAAATGCATTTCTTTAACTTATGGTCCAACTTTTGTCTAAACTTCTTGGGTATATGAACATATGCTTCACACCCAAAAACTCAAATATGATCATAATATGGTGGCTTCCTTGTCCATAACTCTTGCACCACTTTCAGACCTTTGGCAGTACTAGGTGAAAGATTAATCACATGAACTGTAGTCAATACTGCTTCTGCCCAAAAAACTTGTGAGAGGTTTGCATGATGCAACATAGAAACTACTCTATCGTGAATAGAACTATTCATCCTTTCAGCTACACCATTTTGTACTGGGGTATAAGGAGCTGTAAACTCTCTATGAATCCCTCTAGATTGACAAAAAAGGATGAATTCATACAAGGTATACTCACCCCCATTATAAAGCCTTAAGCTTAGTTCCTTTTTCAGTCTCAATTGAAGCAAGCCATTTTCTAAAAGTAGGGAATACCTCATCCTTCGATTTGATAGGATATACCCAAACTTTTCTAGTAGCATCATCTATGAAAGTGACAAAGTAAAGAGAACCACCTAAGGACCTAGTGGGCATAGGACCACACACATCTGTATGAACGAGATCGAAAGGCTGAATTGAAGAGTCAATGTGCATTCTATGCACATTTTTGGTTTGCTTTACATATTAACAATGCTCACAAAATGAAAAATCAGAGAAAGATAACACAGGCAAGTAGCCAAAACAAGAAAGATTTTCCATTCGAGTATGAGATACATGGCCCAAATGACCATGCCAAATGCAAGCCACATGTTGTTTCGTAATAGCTAACAAGTGGTCTTTCTATGATACAAATAAAGGATAAAGTGAGCCAACTTTGCTTATTTTTTCAATAACCATATTGCCCTTTGATATACAAATGGACTGAGCATAGAAGAACACCTTGTAACCAAGTTCATCAAGTTGACCAACTGACATCAAACTGCGTGATAACTGAGGTACATGGTATACATTATGCATAGTAAATTTTGAGCCATCAATGAACTGCACAACCACATCTCCAATCCCCATAATGTCACACTGGTAAGAGTCACCAAGTCTCACGATACCAAGAGTCTTTGCTGCATAATTAGAGAACCATTCTCTGTGTGGTGTCACATGGAAAGAAGCATCACAATCTAGCAGCCATGTGTGGGAAAGAGAATCAACCATAAGAGCCTTAGTTGGCACAATACTATTAAGTGTCAACACATCAGCATCATTAGAAATAGCATTAGTTTCTTCAATCTTCTTAGTCGAAGTAGATGGTGCACGTAATTGTTTAACATGCCCATCAACATTATATCCTTTACATTTAGCATTCTTTAACACATAAGAGGCATTCTTCATGTGTTCTTTCTTATGACAATAATGGCATTTGATATCCCTCTTCCTTGATTTACTTCTATTCTTATTCCGTTGACCATTCTTTTCCTTGTTCTTGCTCCTGCCACGTTGTTGATTCTTTCCTTGGTAAGAATCACGAACATTATATGCATCTCCAGTCTGAGTGCCAACCATATGTTTTCTACGAATCTCCTCACTCAAGAGTGCTCCACATATGTCATCATAGATGATTTTACCACTAGGTGCACTATTGATAATAGCTATGCAAAACGTATAATGATGATGGCAAGATCCATATCCATTTTTTGAGCCTGTTACTGGGAGATTATAGCATCAAACTCATTTAGATGAGCAGCAACACTATCTATGTCCTTCATGCGAAGGTCATATAATTTTCTCATCAGACACACTTTATTTGATGCCGTCTCTTTTTCAAATGTATTGTATAACTTCTTCCAAAGCTCCTCTGCACTTTCACAATCTAATACTGTAAAGTAAACATTATCTGCTAGGTGCAATTGAATGGTAGACATGGCCATTTCATCTAACTCATCCCAATCATCTTCATCCATGTTAACAGGTTTCTTTGAAATCCCATTTATTGGCTTCCATTGCCTCCTTTGAATGAGCACATCTTTAATCTGATTCTTCCATACAGCAAAGTTTGTGACATCAAATTTTCGGATCTCAAAATTATTTGTTCTCACACTATGTTTGGGTTTCTTTCAATTCAAGTGAATTTTTACCTTTCAAAAGAAATTCAAAAAATCTCCCTTTTTATCTTAATCAATTTCAAAAAATCATTCTCTTCTTTCAATTCAAAGGATCTTTAACATTCACGCCCTCCTTTTTATGAATTTCTTCATGTACAATTGTCTTAAATAATGTTGATGGCAAGTGATTGCTAGTATTGTTAGGCTACTTTCACACTCAAAAACTTCCCCATTTGATTGGAATTGATTATCAACCTACCCACATGTAACCAAATCCTTCTCGTCATCATTATTCACCAACTTACCCATTTATGACCACTACTTGATTAAGCCATAATTGATCCAATGTTTGCCATCATTCCCCCCTTCTATAGTCAATCAAGCTATAGAAAGAAGTGCTACCTTTCATAGATATTTGTATGTTTTTGGATGAACCAACCTTCTTTCTCTTCGTCCCTATATTCAATTAGTTGATGGGAATCGCACTATGTAGAGTAATGTATTACTTGTCATGGGTAGGTGTAGGTTGTGAGATGGACCTACCCTATTTCTAGTCCTATACATACATACATACATACATACATACATACATACATACATACATACATATATATATATATATATATATATATATATATATATATATATATATATATATATATATATATATATATATATATATATATATATATATATATATATATATATATATATATATATATATATACACACATATATACATATCCATTGCTCATCTTCAAACTCCTTCCCTTTGCCTAATCACAAGTCACCTCTCTTCATATGTTTCAATGATCTTTCACTAATCAATCTACACGAACATAAAAGTTTCTATTTGATCCAAAAGTTTTTTTTGGTTTGCTTGCGTGCACACCTAAGATACCAAGGACCTCATTTGAAAAACTATTCAATAATCATTCCTCATCATCGTAGAGATTGAGGGGATGGACTTGATCATAAATTTGGTCCTTATGATGCAATACTTTCCTTCTTTTCTTAATCACCTCTTTCTTTTCTTTTGTGATTGACTCACAAATCCTTGATTCAAAAGACACATGCAACCTAATTTGGTGTTAAACACCCCTTTTATGGTCGAATCTATGTTCTAGACAAGTTAATGATTTATTTTTTTTATTTTTACCATGTGGTTGCACCACTATCGTGACATTACCTAACCCTTTTTTACTCTTTTATCTCCTTATACATCATGACAATTAATCTCTTTTTGTGATCTGCAACCACAAAAAGAGCTCAATGAGTTGATACGGATCAATCCCCAATCAATTTTCATAGAGATTCCTCCATATTCTCACAAAATTAACTCTTTTATAATCCTTATTTAGTGATCTAGCAATTTGTACTACGCTAATTCTACTTCTAATCTAACAACTAACCACTTCCAATTTTAATTTGGCTTAATATGGGTTGTGATTAGTTTGAATTAGAGATACATAATAAGTCCATGCTTGTTAGCACTTATTTTAAGCTTTGACCTCATGTGATAGGTAGGGTGTGGGCTTCGTCTTTGGATTTCAATCGGTCTCAACATGAATCAATTGTGTTTAAACATCATCCAGAGAGGAAACTAATATTTGCAATAAAGTTTGAGAGGTTTGAGTTTTATAAATGATCATGGCATATTGTTCGTGTGTGATGGATTCCTCATACATGTTTATGTCTTGCTCTTCTTGATGCCCCTTAATTTCTTCACTTCCTTTGGTGTCATGTTTCTTTTGTGTTGATTTGTGCGCAATGGTTTTCCTTGCCTATTGTTGCATCTTATAAAATCCATTGGGATTGTAGAAACAAAAATACAACATAGAAATGAAATATCAATGTAGAAATAGTGTTTACATGACTTCTTGTGAGAGAAAAAGACATTGGATGCATCCTCATCAAGGCGAATCGAGAAACTTTCCAAGATTTCTAGGTGTCAATAAAAATGGAAAAATGAATCTTAGATCAAATTTTGATAATTGAGTGAAACTTTTTTCACACTCTCAAATCCATTCCAAAGAATTCAAAAGAGTAAAACCTACCTCAAGGCTCTAGAACATGCTCACGAGATATCTTGAAATGAATTCACATCCATCAAATCTCCAATAGTCACAAAATAGTCTCCAAACGACAACTAGAGGTGGTTACCAAAATATCTCTTCTAGGGAAGATAGGACCCCCCCCCCCACACACACACATGCCTTTACTATGATTCATTTTCTTGCACTATCTAGAATTGCTTAATGCCACACCTTGAACAATGCATACACATACTACAATATGATGTCTTGACGGAGCATTTTGAGCTTGTTATTCACACTTGGCATTTCAAACATCAGGCAATGGAACAGGTTGTGATTCACTTGAACTTCTCGCTACACTTCCCATCTCCAAAATTTGAAACATCAAGCATTTCAAACATTAGGCAATGGAATAGGTTCTAGTTCATTTGAACTTCTCATTACACTTCCCATCTCCAAAATTTGAGCCACTATTGTATTTTTAAAATATAGATACCTATCAAAACAAATGTCAAGCGAACATTCCGCTATAGATTATTGTAATACATGACTTGGAGAGCCCAACCTAATAATTTCTTGATGATATCACAAAGGAATGTGCGTTCAAACAAGAAGAACTCGAGGAGTAGGATTGTTGAGGATATCACAAAGGAACATGTGTTCAAACAAGGAGAACTCGTCGCTTGAGGAGGAGATGGAGGAACGAGGCATAGTAAAGTGGACACATCATATGAAAAAACTCCGTCTTGAACTCTAGGAGTGACTCAAGGTACATGTATACACACACATACACATATGCGCATACATACATACTCACAGACACACATACGCACACACTTATTTATTTAGATTTTAATAATTTTTGTATCAACACTTCAGGAGTATACTAGTGATTTGGTTCGGTCTACAGATCAATATAAAACTCTAAATATTAATTCTGAGATCTTAATTGTTATAAATTTAAAATAAGAATTGTACACCGCAAGGCGTCGGTTTGGCCGAGTGGTTAAGGCGACAGACTTGAAATCTGTTGGGTTTCACTCGCGCAGGTTCGAACCCTGCAGCTGACGACTTATGGAATAAAATCTTGTGAAATAATGTTGTCCGTACCCACCCCTTTTCTCTTCTAAACTTTCTCGTTTTTGCAATGTATTATGTTTCTGTACAAAAGCGTGGTACCCAATCAAGTATTGTCTCTAAACTTCATCGCTTCTCTATGGACTTCCTCTCGTCTCTCTAAACTTCATCTGCTCTATGAACATCCTCTCTTCTCTATTGCCCAACCAGGTCATTTTCTGTCTAAACTTCCTTTTTTTCTGTGTCATCCCATTCCTGCACTCCCTTCTTGATATATTTCTCCTTACTCTATTCATTCAACTTACAGCTTTTCACCCATGAATCCACGTAGTACGTTCTCCTCCTCTCTTAGCATGTTCTCCTCCTCTCACATGCACTTAAATATCCTTGTGTTCACAACAAGTAAGAGACGTTCTCCTCCTCCCACACACATACTTATACATCCTTGTGCTGAATATAAAAGTGGTTCCTCCTACTCTTGATGATAACAAAATCAGGACACTAAGACATGTTACAAAACTTAGGCAAAAAATGGTTTTCTTGGTGTTTCCACATATTTCGCATTTATACTTGCTCTATCTCCACTTCATCTTTCGATCTTCATCTTTTCATGTATTTAGATTTTGTAGACATACCACCTATTGGAGTTCCAGGTCTACACAAGCACACAAACAACACAAGGAAGAAGAAGAGGAAGAAGCTTGGACAACAACACAACACAGAATGTATTACCAAGTGAATGTACAAACATAAGTGACCCGTTAGGGGTCATAGACATATATATAAATCAAGGAAAAAAACCCTCTTAAAGAGGGAAAAAAGCACCTCAATGTTCCTAAGTTTGTTCGCACACATCTCTACTTAAATATATCAATGAATTCCCCCTATGAGTTATGAACAAATGACGGACACTCATGTATAAGGAAGTGTCAAGCTATGTGAAAAGAAATCAATCCACAAAGGGAAGTAAACGGAAAGCTTTACGAAAAGCTTCAAACTTCTCCCTAGACAAAGCCTTTGTGAAAAGGACTACAACATTATCCTATGTGGGCACATAAGCCAAAATGATCTCTCCACTAGAGGATCTCTCCCTGACATACTAATAGTTCACCTCAATGTGCTTTGTGCAAGCATGGAACCCATGGTTCCTCACAACTTCCAATGTGCTCTAATTACTCTTATGTTGCAGAGCTAAAGAGCGCAGAAAGCAGAGAAAAAAGACGGGCCCCAAAATTTTTCCGATTTGGACACATAATTTTTTTGTAACATAACCACTTTTGTATATATTTTCCGTTGTAAATGCACTAGAGGAGTCCTCTAGATGCATCCCCTCAGAAGATTAGTGAATTACCCATGTACATTAGTAGGAAGTTAGCAATTTAGTGAATAAAGTGCCGGTCTCTTGTGTGAAAGGACCAAACTTAGGGCACTAGTATATAAGTCAAAAGCGACTCATTGTAAGGGACTTCTTGTCATTGTGAAGAAGAGCACTTCTGAAATTTCGAGTTTGCCTCTTCCTTGCTGATTTTGATCTTCATTTTGCTCATGTATGTGTGCGTGATGCTTGAAATGCAAGTGTAGGACTGTTGTCTACCCCTTCCCCCTTGTTTTGAGTGGCTGTAGTGCGTGCGTAAGCTAGGAGAAGCAAAAACGCGGGTGTTAGTAGTTCCCGTAATTCACTGTTTCTGCCATAACTTGCAGCAGAGTGGTCAGAATTGAGTGAAACCACCACCATTGGATTCGTCTCGTCGAGAGCTTCGAAACGAGTACCCTATTGCCTATGTTCGGAGTTCTGGGCTGGGAGAAAACCTCAAAAAACCAAAACTGCTGAAAGTAGGTTTGCGGCAACACTTCCAATTTTTTTCAGTAGGTGCGGGTAGTATTGGTCTTTTCTCTTGCTTGGATAGTTAACTCACTTCATTTTCTATCACGTGTGCAAATGTCTTCATACACTTGGTAAGTCATTCCTTCGGATTGATAATTAAATGTGTGCAAAGGACTCCACTATATGCACTTGTATTGCAATTGAGGTATAGTCTCATTGGTACAAGTCCTTGAGTCATTGCGGCTCAAGTACACACGTTTTTGGCGCCGTTGCCGGGGAGGCACTACACCAAGTTGCCTTCGTGATAGTAGAGAGCAAGTGTGATCGAATCGTACTTGTAGAGGTGAATTTGTCCATTGACGAGTAGTATTCCATTTCAGCACTTGTCACTTCTCATCCTTGAGGTGTGTGTGATAAGTTTTAGGTTTAGGTGTAGGAGGAGGGAAGAGAAGGAAGAGTTAGGGTTAGTTCAGGAGAGGAGTAGAGAGGAGAGGAGAAGTAGGAATAGGCAAAAAAAAAAAAAAAAAAAAAAACCCAAAAAATTCACCAAAAATAGACCAAAATTTCAATTTCTGTCCCAAAAAGTATAAAAACCCAAAAAATTGACTCATTTGACACTTGCTGGAACTCTGGTATCGTGAGCGACAGCGACCGGTATCGTGGATCTGGTATCGTGCGTTCGAGGCTGTTTCAGTGAGAGTTTGAACCAAAAGGGCAAGCTAGAGCAGGCAAAGGTGAGTTCTTATCAAGATCATTCACTCAAAGCACTTGAAACATGCACAAAACGTGATTAAAACAGTGCGCAGTATCGCGGGGGGGGGTAAAGAGAAGTTATTTCTGAGTTGTTGTGTGATAGAGAGGCCTAGAAGGGAGGAGGAGTGTAAGAGCTGCAAGGGGGTGAGAAAATTTCCACATTTCTTGTGATTTGGCTTGAGTATCGCGATCGGTTGAGTTCTGGTATCGCGATACCAAAACTCCCTTGTATCGCGATATTCGCCGTCAGTATCGTATCGCTTGATACCTAACTTGGTATCGCGATACCGCACTGGTATCGTGACCCTGAGTTGGTATCGCGATCGCACAATTGCGGTAGTATCGTATCGTTGGTCATCGACCCTGGTATCGCGATACCATTCTGGTATCGTGTAGCCAAGTCGGTATCGCGATCGCGCTTACTACAGTGATATCGTATCGTCTCCCACTAAGGACAGTATCGCGACACCATCGTGAGATCGTATCGTCATAGTCTCTAGTATCGTATCGTGGAGTTCCTAGGGAAGTATCGCGATACTATACTTAGTATCGTGTCGTCGAAGTTTAAAGATCGTATCGCGATACTGTCACAGGTATCGTATCGGCCAAAAATTCGGTGGTATCGTATCGCTTCCTCCTAGAGTAAGTATCGCGAAATCACACAGGTATCGTATCGGCAGAAGATCAGGTATCGTATCGTTGGAATCTTTTGGTATCGTATCGTCATAGTTCCAGTATCGTATCGTGTGCAGCAGGGGTATCGTATCGTCTGCTTCCCAAAGTGGTATCGCGACACCACACTGGTATCGTATCGCCTCTGTGCCTGATATCGTATCGTGGGCATGGTCTCGTATCGTATCGTGTGATTGTCAGTATCGTATCGCAGTCAAAGGAGTATCGCCGAGAGCAGTATCGTCAGGAAGTGGTATCGCCGAGATAAACCCTTTCTTTAGTCAGACACTTTGAGCCTTTAGGAGAGCTAACCAAGGGGAGTCTAAGAAGTATAAAGGGAGGCTTAGGTGTGTGGATGAACTTGAGGTCAGGAAGAGTGCTAAGTAGCCGAAGGAGTGTCATCTCTTCTATAGGAAGCACTGCTCAGGTCAGTCACCACTCCGTCTACTCAGAGACCTCTAGTGAATCTGAGGAAGACATACCCATGGCATCAGAAGACATGCAAGGTCCAGCACCACATAGGAACTTCATGTCTACAGTGGAAGGTGAGTACCGTACTGCCTTACAATATGTGTCCACAAATACCCAGGAGATTCCAATCTACCTGGATGGCTTAAACAGGTCCGTTGCCAGAATGGCAACAGTACAAGATGTCACCATCATACCACGACCAGCTGTCAAATACGAGGGAGGTGCTTACATTGACAAAATGGGTCACATCTATATAGTAACTGAATTTCCGGAGAGGATCAATGAAAGAGGAGAGTTCATGGATCCCAACAACTCTGAAGAGTTAGTGACCACCCCTAGAGGCAGATCACAGGTATCACGGGTCTTGAGAGGAGACTTGATACCTCAAGACGACTACTTGTTGGAAGTCTACATGATTCACGGAGCAGACTTATTGCTTCAAACTGACGTACCTGTTCAAGGAATAGGAGAGAGCCCCATGACCTTCTATGAGTTGAAAGACCCAGAGGACGAAACTAGACTCACTTACCTAGATAAGAATCGAAGAAGATATTGGCCGGTAGGTGTCCTAGACAAGGCTCGGCTGAGATATATGGGTGCGCCTGTATTTCCTCAGAGGGAGCAGGCAACTACCTCGCAGAATCCTTTTGGAGATCAACAAGAGACGGAACATACCACATCAGGACAGACCAGTCAAAGAAGTGTGCCCAACCGTACTCATGTACAGTTTGCAACTCCAGGTGAGCACACTCATAATCAGACCCACACAGGGATGGGGAACCATTTCCGACCACCGATCAGACCACGACCACCTGTGGGAGGACAGCCAGGAATACCTCCATTACGACCAGCTGTCCCGGTTTTCCCTGTAATGCTCAGACCACCTGAACCAATGAGAAGATTGAGACCAATCCAAGTTGCGAAGTTTATGAGAAACCATTATGATGGATCAGGGGAACCATATGATCATATTGCCGAATTTAAACAAGTTCTAAGAGCAGAACAAGTAGAGGACTTCTTTGTGCAGTATGAGTCTTTTGGACTCACCCTCACAGGAACGGCTCTAACTTGGTTCCAACCTTTAGATCCCAATCGATTTGGAAACATGGAGCAATTCTTTCAAGAATTTATAGGAGAATTTACAAAAAGAGGGATTAAACACAATTCTGCATCATTAATCCATAGCTTTAAGCAAAACCCTAATGAAACTGTGAAGACGGCTGCCCGAAGATTCAACCAATGCGTGGATAGATGTCCTACGGCTGAGAGACCGACTCAACAAAAGATGATTTCATTGTTTTTAGATGGACTCTCTAACGGGACCCTAAGAACCCTAGTGTATGTAAAAAGGCTGCAAACATTGAGTGAGTGTCTTCAAGAGTGCATCGACTTGGAAGATAACCTTGCTGAGGATCTCAAAGGTACTACCGACCTCACAAAATCAGAAGACTCAAGAAGCACAGTGACGTCCAATTCTAGTAATGTGGAAGAACTAGCAGAACTATTAGCTAAGAAACTAGGAGTCCAAGGACAGAGAGCTTACCAATATCCAGCTCAAAGAGTGCCTATGATGAGGAGGTGTAACTTATGTGGAAGAGAACATCCCACACACTTGTGTGCCAGAGGAGGAGCTGGTGCACAACCAATGTATCCACACAACAGACAGCAACAACAAGGGACTTCTTCATACTGTCACATCGAGCAAAAATATACCAATCATACAACTGAGAACTGTCCCTTTAATAGGCAAACACGACCTGTCAATCCACCACAATACCGACCTTATGGATACCCACCTAGAGAGCTTGGTAGGGAGATGCCTAGATACAATCCGTATCCGGTAGGAGCGCAGAGACAATACGAGCAA
This sequence comes from Ceratopteris richardii, assembly GCA_020310875.1. NCBI lineage: Eukaryota > Viridiplantae > Streptophyta > Polypodiopsida > Polypodiales > Pteridaceae > Ceratopteris > Ceratopteris richardii. The sequence goes on along the minus strand of CM035425.1, from coordinate 82,329,576 downwards.
GCACTGTATCCACCACCACAACCAGTATTGGGACCCCAACTATCTCAACCTCAACAAGTTGTACCTGTGAAGTATACTCAACCGGAAGAAAACTTGGAGAGAGCCATAATACCAGCTTCAATAGCGACCAATGTAGAATCAACCAACCAAGGGTATGAACCTCCACCAGGAGAGTACTATCCATATGAAGCCAACATGATGGAATATGAACCAGCATATGACATGGCCTATTATGGATATGAAGGATTTGATCAGAATTATGGAACGGAAACTGCAACTTTAATGTATACAATGCCCAAGACACAACAACCGTTGAGACCTCCTATTAGACCACCCGTGCAAAGAGGACCATGTTATAGATGCGGAGGGGATCACTTCATTCGGGAGTGTCCTCGACCTTACAACCCTTCACCACCCAGGATTTGGGAAGGATATTGTAGTGATTGTGGGAAAGAACATCTTTTCAGAGATTGCCCTAAAAACCCTACAAAAACTCAAGGTCCTGCACCAATCAATGTAATAGAGGTCATAGAAGAATCTGGAAGTGATAAGGAGTACACTGTGCCGCTGAAAGCTATTACTAGAGCTCAAACAAAACAACAAAAAGGAAATAAACCGGAAGAAAAACCAGAGCACAATAAAACAGTAGAACCAAACATTCAAGTAGTCGAGGATTCAGAGAACTCATGTGAGAATGCCCAAAACACCAAAGTACAAAAATGGAAAGAAAGACGAGAAAAGCTCAAAGAGAAATGGGCAAGAAACAAGAGCCAAGACAGAAAAAAACAACCGAAGGGTTCTAGAAAGCTTAATGAACAAAAAACGCATAAGGAGATCCCTGAATCACCATCAATTAGCCCAGAGGAAAAGAAGCCAGGATCAATTCTAGCTGACTCAAAGCCAGAGGAATTGGACATGTGGCTAAAAGCGTACCAAGCTAGAATCAAAATGGGACCAAACCTAGAACAACATGAAAGACTCTATCCTCAAGGGGAATTAGAGAAAGAAAGACTGGCGATATGCAAAAAACTCATAGAAGTAGCACAGGCGACTCTAGAAAAGACTATCCCAATTTTGCCTGAAACAAGGATCGCACAAGAACTATATGAAGAGTACATACAACCTAAAGATAAGGAACCTAGTCGAGAAGATGATCGAAATGAACGAATGAAATCTCAAGAAGAACAGGTATCCATAATACCCGACCTAGAGGAAGATTGGTCCAAAGACTTGTGGAAAAGAATTAGAGAAGAGCAATGGAAAAAGGATGGAATCAGTCCACCTCCTTTTGAGGAAATAATTGGAGCAGAAAGTCACCATGATCATAACCTAGAGGAAGCATATGAGGAAGTGTCAAGATTTGATAAAGGAAGAGAGGAAACCATGAGCATCTCAACGCTGCCCAACTACATGGGAGAATATGAAAGAGAGTCGGTAATAATACGAGCACCCACAGTGCATGGGAAAGAAAAAGGGAACTCAGAAGAGAGTTCACACAATCTAACAGAACTTAAGAAAACAAAGGTGCAATGTAAATTGACGGTGGAAGAGTTGCTTCAACTTAGACCACATCTATGGAGACAGCTAGCAAATCAAATAGAACAACCGGCAGAGAAAGGAGAAATGAAAGGAAAGGAAAAAGAAAACCACTCCAAAATACGTGTTCCAGTTGATAAAGTAGGAGAATGTAGCGAAGGAGATGAAGGTAACACGTGCTTACCTGTCACCTACAATGGGTACATGACCAAGGCCATCTTAGACACTGGAGCCGGAGTAGGAATTGCAACGAAGGAAATTTGGGAAAAGTGGGGTAAACCAGCCTTACGACCCACTCGCATGAAGTTACAATTAGCAGATGGACATGTAGAGAAACCCCTAGGAATATTGGAAGGAATTAGGTTAACCACGTGTGGAGTAGAGTTTGAACACACATTGGCCATCTGTAAGTTCGAAAAAGCAAACAATTATGAAATGATATTAGGACGACCATTCATGCGACAGATGCGAGTAGTACAAGATTGGGGCAGAGATTCATTATATCTCCAACATCAAGGGAACACTACCAAGATAAACCTGCACACATTCGCTTATCGGGATGTCCCTCCATTACAATGGAATCCAGTCCACAAAGAAGAAGATGACTTATCCATTCACAGTGCGGGATCAAGTGACCAATCTTGGATGCACGAGGATGCCCAGTTGTGGATGTGCAAAGAAGCCAAGAAGGAGGAGTGTAAAAAACAAATGTGGCCAATAGGGCACCCTAATTATCGATCGGTAGAAGACCCCCATTATATGCCTCAAATTTTTTCAGATGAGCTCTTCGAACCACATGGCTGGATGGAAATCCTAGCCACATTAGACGTTTGTGTGAATGAAGAAGTATTGACAATGAACGACTGTATAGACGAGGAAGGATATGATGTGAACCTTTACATGGTGGTCCTCCAAGAAGTAGAAGCAGGAGAAATTGTAGAGGAAGAGGAGAAAGAAGAGTACGAAAGCATAGAAATGGAACCAGAGTTCGACTCTGAAGAACAATATTTAGAAACTATGCAAAAAGAATCAAAAGAAAGGCCGACAAAAGTCTTAGCAATTGACACCATCCCAAGATTACACGAGCATAGAGAGGACACAAGTAAAGTGGAACCTGAACCAGACCACTTCGAAGTTCCAGAACATTTTAAAAGATACGAAGTGGAAGAAAGGAAAATAGCAACTCAAATGCCTAAACGAGAAGCACGAGACGGAGAAGCCTATGATAACAAAGAACAAACCAAAAAAGTGGTTGTAACGATAGAAGACGGAGAAGAGAGGTGCACGTATATTGGAAATGATGTATCGGAAGAAGAAGAAGAGGATCTCATACACCTCATCCGAGAATACCGAGATGTGTTTGCGTGGACGTACAAAGACCTTAAGGGTGTAGAACCTAGCATATGCGCTCATCGAATCCCTATGACTGCAGATGCGAAACCTTCTAAACAACGCCCTTACACATATAACGAGGTTTATGCAGCCAAAATCAAGGAAGAAATTGACAAACTACTAGCGGCAGGATTCATTTATGAGATTGAACACACAGAATGGGTATCGCCACTAGTTGTAGTGCCCAAGAAAAACGGAAAATTAAGGGTGTGTATCAACTTAAAAAAAGTAAATGCTGCAACTATACGCGACAGTTTCCCTTTACCCATCACAGACCATCTTTTGGAAAGAGTTGCCGGCAAGGAGGTCTATAGCTTCTTGGATGGATTCTCTGGTTATAACCAAGTAGCTATTGCAACCGAGGACCAGCATAAAACCGCATTCGCGACGGAATGGGGAATCTATGCATTTAGAGTGATGCCTTTCGGGCTCACTAATGCGCCAGCCACCTTCCAACGATTGATGTGTCATGTTTTCAAAGAATTTCTGAGAAAAAGCATGGAAGTATACGTAGATGATTTGTGTACATACTCAAATCAACGACCAGACCACATACCGGAACTGCGGAAAATATTCAATAAATGTAGACAGTATAGAGTTTGCTTGAACCCAGAAAAATGTGTCTTCATGGTAAGACAAGGAAAAATCCTAGGACACATTGTTTCAAAGAATGGAATATCTACAGATGAGGATAAGATTAAAGTCATATTGGACTTACCAAGACCCAAGAATGCGAAGGAAGTGCAAGCCTTTATGGGACACTGTGGATATTACCGTAGGTTTATTCACATGTATGCCATAATAGCTAAGCCCTTATACGGTCTATTGACTCAGTTCACTTGGACAGACGAGTGTGAGAAAGCCTTCAACGAGCTTAAGAAACGGCTGAGTACAGCCCCAATTCTGAAGTCACCAAATTGGAGCAAGCCTTTTCATATTCATGTTGATGCTTCGAACTATGCCATTGGATGTATCCTTGCTCAACCGGCCGATGAAGGAAAGCTTGATCATCCAATCGCTTACGCGAGTAGACAACTAAACCAAGCTGAGAGAAATTACACGACTACTGAAAGAGAGGGCTTAGGAATGGTCTACGCAGTAAAAAAGTTTAGACATTACCTCTTAGCCAACAAGTTCAAATTCTTCATTGACCACCAAGCCTTGCTGTATCTAGTCAATAAGCCTTGCAACACAGGGAGATTGGTACGATGGTTCTTGTTACTAATGGAGTTTGACTTTGAGGTAGTGGTCAAAAAAGGAAACACACATGTGAGAGCAGACCACCTTTCTAGATTAAAACACGGAGAGCCACCTAGCGGAGTGCCTGATGATTTACCAGATGCTTATCTGTTTAATCTTGAGGTATGTCCAAAGTGGGCGGAACGACTAATTCCTATACTCACCCATGGCCCTCAACACTCAATAAATAAGGATAGCAAAAAAGAGATTCTTCAAACAAGAAATTTACACATTGTTGCGGGAAGTATGTATTATAAGGAACCAAACGGTGTCTTATCAAGATGTGTCGAGGAGGACGAGCAGAAGCAATTAATTCACCAGGCACACATAAACAAGTGGAAAACCCATCAAGGAATGCAGGGAACAATACGAGAATTAAAGAGGTTAGGCGTATATTGGCCTGATATGTCCAAAGACGTTCACGAGCATGTGAGTAATTGTGGGGAATGCAAAGAAACTAGCCCTGAGGATCACGTGTCCTTACCATTTTCTACCATAGCGCCTAATTGGAGTAAAGCACTAATGCAATTCCTCAAAACCAAAGAGCACGAAATAGGAGCTAGCCTAGCAAGAAAGCGATCCCTAGAAGAATTGAGCAAAGATTATGTGATAATGGGAAAACAGTTGTTCAAAAGAGGAAGAGACAATCAACTCAGATTATGCGTGCATGAAGGAGAGTATCTTCCCATATTAGAAATGGCACACGCAGGAGCTGCGGGAGGACATTTTTCAGCAGATAGAACGGTCAAGATGATTCTCTTTGCAGGCTTGTGGTGGCCAACTCTACATATGGATGCTGAAACATATGTGAGAAGTTGCGAAATATGCCAGAGAGCGAAATATCCCGTTCGAAGAGACGACATGCCTTTAAGACCCATGGTTTGTGCAAGAGCATTTACCAAGTGGGGAATTGACTTCATAGGACCCATCAATCCACCAGCCAGAGGATCACATGCAGAATACATCATAGTAGCCACCGATTACCTGACTAAATGGGTAGAAGCCAAGGCTACCAGAAAAAATGATGCTCAAACTACAGCAAAATTTCTCTTTGAGCATATTTTCACACGATTTGGACTACCGATCGAGATAGTGAGTGATCGAGGAACTCATTTCCTGAACGAAGTCATTGAATCGCTAATGAATGAATTCTTAGTGATTCATAAAAAATCAGCCCCATACCATCCCCAAGCCAATGGTCAGGCAGAGAGTTCCAACAAGGTACTATGTACGGTATTGACAAAGATTGTCAATAATGGAAGGTCAGATTGGGACAAACAATTGCATCATGCAATTTGGGCCTTCCGAGTGGCATATAAAACGGCCATTGGAACTACACCTTTCAACCTAGTGTATGAGCAGAATGCAATTTTGCCAATTGACTTCTTAATACCTACATTAAAAGTAGCCCAGCAATATGAGTGGAGCGGTCATGAATTGTCTCAGCAATTAGATCAAATCGAAAAGCTGCATGAGACTAGATTGCAAGCGGTAGCAGGCATCTATGCCGCTAAACGGAGACAAAAGGCATACCATGACTCACATATTAAAGATAAGGGACTCAAAGAAGGTGATTTAGTCTTGGTGTACACCCTAAAACAGCACGCAAAGAAGCTCCAAAAACGCGGATATGGTCCTCTGATCATAAATCGAATCTCCACTAGTGGTGCAGTCAATCTCGCCACACTAGACGGCGACATTCTTCCCAATTACATCAGTGGATGCCGAGTGAAACGATTCATGGAGCCTCTGACCGATGAAATGCTAGCTAGACTGTTGGGAGCTCAAAATAGGAAAAGGGAAGAAGAACGAATACGAGAAGAAGCGAGACAGGAAGCCCTAGAACGCGTTAGGAAACGGAAAGAATGGATGAGGCAACGAGACGAACGCTATCTCCAAGGTGAAGAACCTATCCCTATGGCTAATTATCGAGTCAATAACCCTGATACGAATGGTGTGTACAACGCACAGCCTTACTTAAACTTAGGGATTGGTCAGACGGAGTATAAATTGATAGACGCATTAATCGACTCAGGAGCAGGACTTAGTTGTGTACGAAACAAGGTCATAAAAGATCAGCAGTTGAAGGTGACTCCCACAAGTGCACGGTTGATAGGAGTGGGAGGTCAAACCCTAGAATGTATTGGAACGACAAACATATCTCTACACATAGGAAATTCCTCCATGAAACAGAGAGTGTTAGTCTGCAACGATGAGGACCTGATAGAAGACTTGATTTTAGGACAAGACTGGATTATCGAGAATGAAGTATGTATCCATCTAGCTCAAGGGTATATCTCTGCCAAAATAGGGCACAAAGAAATATTTAGCTTACTAGGAGAGAAGCCACTGTGCCAACCTAAGATTGTGGAAAATTCGGAGAATAGCTTAGGCAAAGAACCACAAAGGGAATCCGGTACCCAGGCTCCTAGAGTCAATATGGAAACAGCAGAGACCTCGAATGCAAGGATGACCGCAGAAGAACCTGAACATTCCCAAACGGTCAAGAAAAGTTCAACCACTACCCAAAACTATCAACAAGCTACCCAACCGACCTATTGGACAACCTCAAGCACAGGTTCCGGTCAGACACAACACAAATACAAATGGGTGCGCAAGGATCAAATGAGCATTCAAGGACAACCAACACCCAACCCAGAACCAGCAAGAGGAGTAACCAAGTCTATGGAAAAAGTAGTGCAAATTTGGGTTCCGAAACCCTTACTCGAAGCTCAGAGAGGCCGACAACAGATATGGATTCACAAGAAGGCTGCTCGGAATGCAAAGAAAGCTAGGACAACCCAAGAAATACCTCTTTTCAAGAAAGACGAAGCAGCAGACCCATGAAATCTCAACAGCGAACCCTAGGCACCGATTTTGGTGCTCAGAGTCAGATCAAACCAACACCAGCCAATCAAGGACGCAACAAAAGAACATGTATCAAAAGGATGACCACGATTCAGATATGGAGGCCGAAGAAAGTACAAAGAAAAACTTCACCATTTGACAATCCCAATTGCACTCATGAAGTACACAATGCACCTAAAGTATGCATAATAGGGCAACCTTACACGGCCATGCATTTGGCACATGATGCTCCAAACAAGATTAGTGGTACACATTCTCCCAGGGAGATTAGCTCTCAGCTTGAACTCAAATAGGAATGGATCTACAGTGTAAATAAATAAAAGCTTCGGCTATGCTAACAGTTGTTCTCTTTCAGGAAAATGAAAAAGAAACTAAAGAGGTGGTAAGAGATCTCAACTATGGGGTTATGGGAACGGAGTGAAGAACGACGATACTCAGAAATGCACCACACTACTGCATTCTTTGGTATGAAACTAATATACTTCACTTACGAGTGCAGATGTCTTCTCAAGATTCTGAAGCAACCATACCTGAAGAAGCCATGGACTTCCCACCCCAAAGTATTACAAAGGCGAAGGGACATTGGTTCCGGGAAGATCAACCTGACGGGGAATCGATCTTCCTTGCAACAATCAAGATCATGGACACCGATCATCAATTTACTATTCTGTCCCAGGATTTTCGAATACTGCATGGGATGCCATCTATACAGGATATCATGACGAAAGCAGGCATTCTCAAGTATTTCGAGTTGCCCATTTACAAACCAGATTTCCAAAGATGTACACAGGTGATGAATACATTACAACCAGCATTACATGACCCGTTGGTACCAGAAGCTAGAGTAATGGACAAAGTTGGAGAATGGGTAATTATTCAGTTCACCCATGAACTGATCAAGGAAGCTTTTGGATGGGAGAAAGATGGGATTACAGTGGTGAAGGAAGAAAGCCGAGGTGCCAAAACTAGGACATTCACCGAAATTAATCGGGTGGACATCGAGGAGGCGGTCAGGCTAATTCACCAGCATTTCTGCTTTCCTAACATGCACCGATACACGGCCCCACAAAAAATCATCGTGCAATTACTGTCGCATGCAATCAAACAAATCGGGAATCAAATTAATTTGACCCCATATGTGCAGGAAAGATTGTTCGAAGCGAAGAAGCAATGGAAAAACAAGAAGTTCCTCAATGGGAGTATTGCACTGACCATTCTGATATACCATGCGTTAGGCATCAGGGAGCATCTACAAGAAATGCCCTCATCAACAGGTTTAGCTCAATATGCCAAAGTAGCAACGGTCCCTAAGAAAAAGAAAAAGACAACCATTGTGGAGATGGCGGAACCAAGCTCTCAACCCAGAATGAGAGGCACAAAAAGACTCAGAGAACTCGAGTTACAGGAAGAGGACACACAAATTCGGAAGAGGGTCCATGTTGTTCCCAAGGCCACGATTGAGAAAAGAAAAGAAATAACGGAAAAAGACTTGACAGAAGCTCTCGAAGAGACCCATCAATATACAGAAGGGCAAGTTAATTTGCCAGTGCAAGGTCACCACTATAAGCAATCACAACAAGCAACAGACCAGAAAGCCAAGCTCACAAAAGTTCATAGATATAAAGAAATAGGCTTGGATAATTCTAGTTCGGTCTCGGAGAAACAAGAAGAACCAGACAATTCATTGCTTAATGTCGATATTCAAAGCGAATCAAAAGATGATGGACATTGGGATGAATTAAATGAAGTGGACTATGGCGCAACCCAAGACGGACACACAGAACAGGATCAGGCAAAAGAGATAGACACAAATGCTACTAAACAGCCAGAGGAAGAAGAAAGGCAACAACATGTTCAATCAAAAGACGACTCCACTACCCATATCAAAGAAGGTAAATCCAATAATGAGGAACAATTAGTGCTATCAGAGGATGAGCCTCAAGAAGAAGGACATGATGAAGAACCCTTCACTCCACTAAGGGTTGTGGCAGAACCATCCCCCATGGACGTCACATTTCAAGGAAGTGCCACGAAATCTAAGGATCAAGATAAAAACAACGAAGAACTGAATGTACAACTACAAGTCCGACAACCACATAATGAAACTATTCATGTGGACAAAGGGAAAGATGTACTCACAGGAGAAACCCCAAGTATACCAAGGACATGGCTAAACGTCGATATAGCTCAGCTCAAGCCCGTGGTGCAGGATATGATTCGAACCGCACTAGACACTCAACAGTTAATGCTTGATGCTGATGAAGATTACGATCAGGCCATGCGTGAAAAGCAGGAGCTTCAAAAAGAAGGTGTGGATCTGGCTAATAGGTTATCAAAAGCAGAAGCTCAAGCCTTAAAGAAACACGAGGAAATAAAGAAGACCAAAACACAATGCCAGATATTAGAAAAGGAAAATGACCAACTAAAAGAACAAATTTTGGAGCTCACGAAGAAATTAGATATGACAAAAAAAGAGAAAACAAGGATCCATGCTCGTAGTAAGATCCTCGAATCACAGCTCAAGGTGAGTATGGAGGAAGCTGACCACTTAAGGAACAGAAACAAGGAGCTCATGACAGCTCTCCTCAGTGATCAACAACCGACGGAGACTGCCGATTCAAAAACGGACATGAAAGAACTGGAAGAAAAGATGACAAAGATGGCAGATCAGCTCAAACAGGAGCAGGCCGTCATTGCTGACTGGGAGCAACGGTATATGAACGACACTGCAGCTCTACGCAAGAAATGGAAAAAAGCTGAAAATGATTATTTCAGACAGTGCAAAGAAGACACAGATCACATGAATATAGTTGCACAGGAATTAATCAAACATCAGGAAAAACTTACCAAGGCTGAAGAGGAGCTCAAGAATAAAGATGACATCATTAAACGGCTGCAGGAGCAGATTGAGCTAAAAGAGAAACAAGGGACACCAGTAGTTCCTCCAGAAACCACGGCTACTGTGGAGGAAGAGGTACGTCCTCTCTCTCCCCCCTTGTATCATTCACCAATAAGGGCGGAAAAGGAGGTTCCACTAGAACCTAACACACGCGACATTGCAGAATTGAGCAGACCAGAAAGGGCACTACTGGTGTCCCAGCTCACTGCTGAATTTGAAGATCAAATAATTCAGATAATGAAAGAGGCTCAGATTGAGCATAAACAATTGGATCAAATTTTGAAGCCATTCAACGTACCATACGGCCTACTTAAAGAACAGACGCGGCAGTATATAAAATCTGCAACGAATAAGGATCCGGACCACAACCTCCACTTTAAACATGACACGTTCAATTACACTCAAGAGGAGTTCGAGAGAGCAGATCCGATATGGAGACGAAAGCTTTTGGAAAAGAATCCTACATTGCGGGTACAGTGGGAAGCATCTCCATATGCACTTCAAGTCAATCCATCTTTTTGTCCTGTACCCCGCAGACGATCTTGGACGCAATTTTGGGAAGGACAGCGCCAAGGCAATATTAATAACCAGTGGCTCAATTATCCATTACTACCTAGTCCGCCACATAACTACCTACCGACAGAAGAATATATGGTCAAAACAATGGAATTTTGGATTGCAAGATATGCTACAGTTCCGGACTTAGCCGTCAAGATGACCAACAAAATATTCAGCATGCTTATTACAGTTTTGAAGGTGTTCCAGCATGCTAAGTACACATTTTTAAATTTCATCGGCATTACGCAGGGCTCAGAAGCATTAATTTTTGATTTATCTACTATTCCCAGCCGACTAACTATCATGGCATATTATTCTCGTCTCATGTTTTTGCCATCGACGTATATGCAGACGTTTGAAGAAGCATTCTTCACAGGCTTCTTTGAAATTGATTCAGAAATTTTTGTGAAGATGACTTCAAATTTAAATGCAAGACTGGTGGCCTATGAAACTAGCTTCTTCGCTGATCACAGACAGGCGCCAGACGACGGAGTGAAGTCAAAGCAATGGAAGGAATTTATGATATGTCATGCAAATCTGCTGAACCAACGAGAGCAAACAGCCATCCAAACATACACGCGTCGCCTCAGAAAGCCTGTCGAGGACGACAGAGTTCAGGAGGAGGGACGTGTAGAGGGACAATCAAGCAAAAAGAAAAGAAGAAGAAGGTCCAAGTCCAAAAGTGCGCAGTAAAAGATAAAACATCAAATGATCAAGGACCACTCTCTGCAGGAAGCCCCGCAGGGGCGCAACACCCATCTCTGCACAGAGCCCCGCAGGGGCACGCACCAGGCTACAAAGCTAAACCCCAGGGTCCCGAGTAGTGGACTTTTCAAACATCAGAGTAGGACCAAAAGTTAGAAAGGGGTAGAGGCTGAAAAGTTGAAGAGGGTGACTAAGAACAGCACATTCCTACTCACTGGTGGCGTGCGTGGCAACCCGAGTCAACAGGCAAGACAACTACATCAGGCTCTCGAGTTGTAGAGCTTGAATCAAGAAGGCCATCGAATCTGCATGTCTGTTTAACTGCAGACAACACTGACCAAGGGGAGCGTGCAGTGGAAAAGCTGAAGCGCCTCTAAAACGTAATGCAAGATCAAGAAGCAGACAACACTACCCACGGGACGCGTTCGCGAAGCAAAGTCTGTCAAGGGACGACAGAGACGAAGAGGGGGAGAGTGTTGCAGAGCTAAAGAGCGCAGAAAGCAGAGAAAAAAGACGGGCCCCAAAATTTTTCCGATTTGGACACATAATTTTTTTGTAACATAACCACTTTTGTATATATTTTCCGTTGTAAATGCACTAGAGGAGTCCTCTAGATGCATCCCCTCAGAAGATTAGTGAATTACCCATGTACATTAGTAGGAAGTTAGCAATTTAGTGAATAAAGTGCCGGTCTCTTGTGTGAAAGGACCAAACTTAGGGCACTAGTATATAAGTCAAAAGCGACTCATTGTAAGGGACTTCTTATCATTGTGAAGAAGAGCACTTCTGAAATTTCGAGTTTGCCTCTTCCTTGCTGATTTTGATCTTCATTTTGCTCATGTATGTGTGTGTGATGCTTGAAATGCAAGTGTAGGACTGTTGTCTACCCCTTCCCCCTTGTTTTGAGTGGCTGTAGTGCGTGCGTAAGCTAGGAGAAGCAAAAACGCGGGTGTTAGTAGTTCCCGTAATTCACTGTTTCTACCATAACTTGCAGCAGAGTGGTCAGAATTGAGTGAGACCACCACCATTGGATTCGTCTCGTCGAGAGCTTCGAAACGAGTACCCTATTGCCTATGTTCGGAGTTCTGGGCTGGGAGAAAACCTCAAAAAACCAAAACTGCTGAAAGTAGGTTTGCGGCAACACTTCCAGTTTTTTTCAGTAGGTGCGGGTAGTATTGGTCTTTTCTCTTGCTTGGATAGTTAACTCACTTCATTTTCTATCACGTGTGCAAATGTCTTCATACACTTGGTAAGTCATTCCTTCGGATTGATAATTAAATGTGTGCAAAGGACTCCACTATATGCACTTGTATTGCAATTGAGGTATAGTCTCATTGGTACAAGTCCTTGAGTCATTGCGGCTCAAGTACACATCTTAGTAAAGATGGTGATGGAAGAAAGACTCGCCAACACCCAAATCAACCAAGATGCCTCTAAGTCACGCACAATTAACAACCTACAGTATACTCAACCTCACAACTAGAAGTAGCCATAGTAGGCTACTTCTTTTGCAACTGAGATATGCATTAGCTACCAAGCATGAAGCAAAAACCATTGGTGGACACACGTGTGCATAACGACTAGTCAACTATGAGTTCAGAAAGCATGTAAATCTAGCAGTAATGATTCCCCCTTAGGAAAAAAAAATCAAAGTAGCTAGGTGCCATTCTAGCAGCCAAAGATGCACCTAATCGCCTACCAATTCTTAACACTTGGGCAATGTGCAACAAAGTAGCTATTAGGGCCACCACATGCTAGAGAGATGACTCTCCTCCCTGTTGGAAGTGTGAATTATGCAAGCTCTAGGTGGACATTGAGGGGAGGTGTTAGATATGCTCAATGTCTCACCCTTATGTAATACCACCATTGTTTGATAAAACTCTATTTTTTAAGGCCCCCATTATGAGGAGAAGCCATGTGAGAGTGTTGGACATTGGTAGGTTCCTAACTTTGAGGTCAGATAAGGTCTAGAGTAGACCATAGATGGATAGTTAGGAAGGTTAGTTCTAAGCCATTGGATTTGGGATTGATCCTATGTTAGGATCAACCTAAATCAAGGGCTAGAAACAAAAGTAGCTTCAAGGGATACAAACAGATGGTTGTTGATCCTACCTTTCTACCATTGGATTTACCCATAGATCAATGGCGGAGATTATTTTTGGCATGGATCAAGCTACCAAGACCCTAGAACATGGGTAGGATGACTTAGACTTGGAGTTGAAGACCAAGAGACATATACTCAAGGAGGCTCAAGGAGTGAGTCATCCAAGGCTCAAGGAGTTGAAGCATAGTTATCCAAACTAGGAAAACATTTTGGAGGGAATTATGTGCACACAGGAGGAGTAAGGAGGAGCTATCAAGCCCACACCCCCTCTAGTCTCTTGTAGGTATAGACATAGTTTACTTGTAAGAGTTGTAACTCTTTGTGTACATATCCAATTCAAGAGATTTAAAGTGCATTCAGTAGCTTAGGTACGTATCTTATTTTTGTTAAGAGGACTTCTAGAAATTAGTTTTATATGAAGAGAAACTAGTGTATCTCTATAACCCTAATTTTTGCATATCCTATATCTCTACATAGTGTGTTTTGTACAGAGTTGTTGACTAACCTAAATAATCCATTTGAGGTGTTCTATATCTTATTTTGAAAGCTTATGAAGCATGTTAAGTGTGGCTAAAAGCTCAGGTGATTTGGATCAGTGTACGGCATGTGAATCAGAGTTATGCTATAGGGTAGCAGAAAAGGTGTATGAAGGGACCTAGGTATTGGGTTTGTGTTCGTTTCACTTCTAGTGTGCAAGTCTGAGGGATCAAATTCCATCAGTTGGTATCACAGCAAGAAACATCCTTTGAAGAATTTAGGAGAAGGACAAAAAAGCTTCGACATCAAGGCTAAGAGGTATATTTCAGTGTAACCCTAATTTCCCATTCATTATGGCATATCTAGGTCAAAAAGTGGAGTTTCTTCACAAAGACAACTATCAACCATGGAGGTTCATAGTCATGAAATAAATGATGAGCAAAGGTTTATGATTGCGTAAGATCATGAATCAAGTAACCCCCATCAAGTGCAACAATGTCGAAAGCTATCCTTGTTGAAGAATCACTCACAAATTTGACATACAGACAGACATAAAGACGAAGAAAGACAAAAGAGAAGCAGAAACAAAGCATTCAGAAAATCAAGCCTTAGTGAAGGGACAAATTCACGACTATAGTATAGTTCATAGAAACTTCCAGAAATAAGAGTTTTGAATCTCGGAACAAAATGTATATATATGAGGTAGAAGATCATAATAAAATAGAGGATGGTGTGAGAAGTGCAGAGAGAGTGCATAGAACCGGAATAGAATAGCGCATATAGAAACTGAGGATAGTAATATAGAAGACGCCAGAGATTGCGTATGTAGAGATGAATAATAGAACCTGAACTGTCGGGTATTCATCTGAGAGAGATGGTAAGGAATAACTACTCAGAGTAGGAGAGTTTTCCATAGCTATGAACAAAGTGAGGCCAAGCTATTTTTGTACACATCTTCTCTAATAGAAAACACATGTTCATGTGGAAGTTTTGAGCGCATTCTTCGTATGTGAAGAAATCTGAGTAATTTCATGTTACTGTGAAAGTTAGTTAACAGTTACAGTTTTCTCAGTAAACATTTTCCGGTACATCTTCAAGTTAGATCTCGCAACATAGTGTAAAGTTTTTCATGAGAGATAGCTTATCTTAAAGCCAGTAGTCTCAACTATAAGTTGATCAAAAGACTTCTGTAAAACGGGACAAGTACACAGTACTATGTCTCACCGTAAAAGGCATCCTGAACTGGTGAAGTTTTTTCTTAAACTTCAGAAAGAGTTCATTTACTGAAGGAAGGTCAGGTATTACTTCCTTACTTCATCTACAATCATTTGAAGTAATTACAAACAGAATTGCAGTTGATTCCCGTAAGATTCTGGTAAGATTACGGTGACATTCCGGTAACAGTCCGGTGAAGTTTCGGTGACATTTCAGTGAGTTCAAAATACAGTTATAAAGTTTTCATTTTCAGAAGGTTGCTAAGCTACTGATGATTATAGAGGTGTTCTAATATCACTCTAGCTTAGTTCTAGTTGAGGCGTGGAAATTTTCCACAGTATTGTTAGTGAACAAGCTTTTGTCACGAAATCAACAGTGGTATCAGAGCGAAAGGTTCTGAAGAGCAGAAAAGGTTTCACAGAAGTAGAAACGGAAGTAAAGATACAAGTGAATTTGAAGAACTTTGACAAGAAAGGTGAAAGTTGAGATGATCAACAACAAACGGAATCAAGAAACGTTCCGAAGTAATTCACAAGGGTAAAGGTTTGTAAAAGGTAAAACCTTTTAACATTACACTCACCGGATGTAACAGAAACAAGAAGATTATGGAAGATCATATCTCTATTGACAAATTGGACAGAGATAATTATCCCGCATGGGTAATGCGAATTGAAGCCTTACTTATGAGTAAGGACCTAATGATATATGTGACAGGAGAAGAAAAGAAGCCGAATTTCGAAGACGACAATCAACCAAAGAAAAAAGAGTTAGAAGCCTTGAAGTTGTGGCAGAAGAAAGATGCAACGGCAAGAGCTTATATCTACAATACAATTACAGATCATCTACTACCGCACATTAGAGGTCTGGAGAAAGCGGAAGACATATGGAGTGCATTGGAAGATCATTTCCAAAATACGACGAAAGCTAGGAAGGCTAGCTTATGGTCAGAGTTTACAACATTCAAGAAAAAGCAAAGTCAAAGCATTAGTGATTATGTCACTAAGATGAAAGACTTGGCGGATAGTCTTGGATCTATTGATGAAGATATGGAAGATCACAGGTTGATAGCACAAGTGCTTGCAGGATTGAGAGGAGATGAAAGGTGGAAACCTTTCGTACTCTCAACTGAACTTTCGTTAAATCATTTTGTACCAGATTTAAATCAGTTGCTTGGACTAATGCTAACATTTGAGCAAGATTTGAAGAAAAACGGAGATAAAGGACATAGTTCGGTTAGGTATGCAAAGAATAAGAAGAAAGGTGATAAAGGTAAAGAAAAAGATGAAGAAGAGATGTCTACTCAAGCAAATTTTGCAAGAGGAAGAGGTAATGCCAGAAGTAAAAGTAGAGGTAAAGGAAGAGGTAATCAGACTAACCACAAGAAGACTTGTTGGATCTGTGGATTAAGCAATCATTTGGCTCATGATTGCTGGCATAATTCTCAAGGATCAAGTCAGAATCAGAACAATAACAGTAGAGGCAGAAGCGGAAGATATCAAAGAGGAAGACAAAGCCAAAGAGGCGGATATGGTAGAGGTGGAGCAAGAAGTTGGGGACAGAATCAGTCTCACAACACTACCTACTACAACTATGCGAATGATACGTAGAATGACAGTCATACAACGTTGATGATGAACTCGATAAGTATATCAGAGAATGAAGACCTCAAGGTATTCTATATTGACTTTGGTTCTTCAAATCATTTGTCAGGAAATATAGAATTGTTATCAGAACTTGAAGGAGGTATTTCAAATCATACAGTATAGACAGGTGATAACACAAAACATAATGTAAGGTCAATTGGAAAGGTAAAGTGTAAGAATGGAGCTGACCTATTAACAAATGTTTTGTATGTTCCAACAATCTCAAAGAATCTGATCAGCGTGGGTCAGATAGTAGAAAAAGGTTTTCAAGTCATGTTTACAAATGAAGGAGTATTTGTTGAAGATCCAGAGAATGGATACAATCAGATTGTCCATGGTAAAAAGGAAGGTAGACTTTTTCCTCTTAAAGTACAAGGGAATGTTGGTGAAGCCTTGATCACACATGGTGATGAGGTATTCACAGAGTTAGACCTCTGGCATAACAGGTTAGAACATTTTAATGAAACAGGAATCAAAACTATGGTGGAAAAACAATCCGTGAAAGGATTACCAAATATGAAGAATCAACATATGATTCACAAGTGCGAAGCCTGTCAGATGGGAAAAGCCCACAAGTTACCATTTCAGAAGAAAGGGTACAAACACGATCATGTGTTAGAACTCATACATACAGATGTATGGGGACCAACAAAAGAAGGATCTATCAGCGGCTCAAGGTGTAATGTTCTTTTTATTGATGATGCAACAAGATGGATAACTCTTTATGTTTTGAAAGAGAAGTCAGAAGTATTTGAAGCTTTCAGGCATTTTCATGCATATGCTGAAAGACTTACAGGACAGAAACTCAAAAGACTAAGGTCTGATGGAGGAGGAGAATATTTTTCTCGAGAGTTCAATGATTATCTGTGGAATGCAGGTATCAAAAAAGAAATAACTTACAGGTATACACCGCAACAAAATGGAGTAGCAGAAAGAAGAAACCGAACTCTAGTTGAGTTTGCAAGAGCAATGCTAAAGGAGAAGAATTGTCCAAATTATCTTTGGGCTGAGGTTGTAAATACAGCTACATATCTGGTAAATAGATTACCATGTACAACTTCAAATGGGATGACCCCTTATGAAGCTTGGTGGGGCAAGAAACCAACACTTGATCATTATAAAGTGTTTGGATTAATTGCTTATGCTTATATACCATCACAACTGAGACATAAGCTTGAACCAAAAGCTGAAAAATATGTGTTCGTCGGATATGATGAAAAACAGATGGGTTATAGGTTATGGAGTCCTCTAACCAAACAATTTATTGTTTCCAAAGATGTGACATTTGATGAAGGAAAGAGCTGGTATACAGATAAAGAGCATAGTGTTGAAAAACGTGAAGAAGAGATAAGAAGGAAAGAAAAAGGAAAATCACATATGTAGGTGAATGAAGATGAAGATAATATGCAGGCAAGTACGTCCAAGATCGGATCAGGTATGAGAAACGAAGATGGACCAAGATTTGATGAAGATGTGTATTCAGATACACATGAAGAATATGAGCTAAGAAGGTCAAACAGAGTAAGGAAACAACCAACAAGGTATTCCTATGACACTTCTTATTTGACTCAGAAAAACTATGCTTACTTAGTAAAGGAAGATGAAGAACCTCAGAATTACGGTGAAGCAAAAGGTAAGAAACAATGGGAAGAAGCAATGAAGGAGGAGTTCAATGCTCTTGAAGAGAACAAGACTTGGGAACTTGTTTCAAAACCAAATGGAAAGAAAGTGATTGGAAATAAATGGGTTTACAAAGTTAAGAAAATTGCAGATGGAAGGATAGCCAGATACAAAGCTAGACTGGTGGTCAAAGGCTATGCTCAGATGCATGGCATAGATTATGATGAGACGTTTAGTTCGATGGCAAAGATGTCAACCATAAGGACATTGATTGCTATAGCAACATCAAAAGGATGGAAGCTAAGTCAGCTGGATATAAAGAATGTGTTTCTGAATGGATATATATCAGATGAGGTTTATATGGAACAACCTAAAGGGTTTGTAAGTCCTAGTTACCTAGATCATGTTTGCAGATTAAGAAGCTCTCTATGGATTGAAGCAATCTCCAAGAGCTTGGAATTACAGACTTGTGAAGTATCTCAATGACCTTGGATACCAAAGCTCGAAGGCTGGTGCAAGTCTACCCATTAAGAGAACAGATGAAGGTATGATCTACACTTGTATTTATGTAGATGACATAATAATCACAGGAACCTCAAATGAAGGAATCAAGGAGGTAAAAAGATTACTTGAAAAAGAATTCAAGATCAGTGACCTAGGAAAGTTATCATACTTTCTTGGAATGGAAGTTACATATACAGATCATGGCATATATGTTTCGCAAGAAAGGTATCTCCTAAACTTACTAAAGAAGTTTAACATGGAGAGTTGCAAAGAAGCTTCAACACCGCTTGAAGTAAATCATAAACTCAGCAAATATGGTGGTGCAGAGTCTAAAGATATGAGGAAGTATCAGTCGTTAGTGGGAAGCTTAATTTATGCTACTCTAACAAGACCTGATCTCAGTTATGCAGTGGGAGTTCTCTCTCAGTTCATGCATTGTCCGAAGGATCAACATTGGGTTGCAGGACAAAGAGTTCTTAGATATATCAAAAGAACTACAAAAGAAGGATTATATTATCCTTTTACGTCAAATATAAAGCTGAGAGCATACAGTGACTCAGACTGGGCAGGAAGTCAAGATGACAGAAGGTCAACATATGGGTATATGATATACCTAGGAGATAAGCTTGTAAGCTGGTGTTCAAAGAAGCAACACACAGTGGCTTTATCGTCAACAGAAGAAGAATATAAAGGACTTGTGGAAGCAGCTAAAGAAGTGATATGGATGCAGACCTTGTTCAAAAGCATGGGTATTGATCAAGGTATACCTATCATACATGGAGATAATATGAGCTCGTTGTATCTTGCAGCAAATCTAGTATTTCATGCAAGAACAAAACACATAGAGATTCAATATCATTTCCTGAGGGAAAAGATAATGGAAAAAGAGATTGAAATAGTATACACATCTACAAAAGATCAGATAGCAGATATTCTGACTAAGAGCTTAGATGGAGTAAAGACAAGTAGATTCAAAGAAATTGGAGGTATAAAAGAAAAGAAGAATATATGAAAGATCAGAGAATGCAAATTAGTGATTGAGGGGGAGTTGTTGAAGAATCACTCACAAATTTGACATACAGACAGACATAAAGACGAAGAAAGACAAAAGAGAAGCAGAAACAAAGCATTCAAAAAATCAAGCCTTAGTGAAGGGACAAATTCACTACTGTAGTATAGTTCATAGAAACTTCCAGAAATAAGAGTTTTGAATCTCGGAACAAAATGTATATATATGAGGTAGAAGATCATAATAAAATAGAGGATGGTGTGAGAAGTGCAGAGAGAGTGCATAGAACCGGAATAGAATAGCGCATATAGAAACTGAGGATAGTAATATAGAAGACGCCAGAGATTGCGTATGTAGAGATGAATAATAGAACCTGAACTGTCGGGTATTCATCTGAGAGAGATGGTAAGGAATAACTACTCAGAGTAGGAGAGTTTTCCATAGCTATGAGCAAAGTGAGGCCAAGCTATTTTTGTACACATCTTCTCTAATAGAAAACGCATGTTCATGTGGAAGTTTTGAGCGCATTCTTCGTATGTGAAGAAATCTGAGTAATTTCATGTTACTGTGAAAGTTAGTTAACAGTTACAGTTTTCTCAGTAAACATTTTCCGGTACATCTTCAAGTTAGATCTCGCAACATAGTGTAAAGTTTTTCATGAGAGATAGCTCATCTTGAAGCTAGTAGTCTCAACTATAAGTTGATCAAAAGACTTCTGTAAAACGGGACAAGTACACAGTACTATGTCTGACCGTAAAAGGCATCTTGAACTAGTGAAGTTTTTTCTTAAACTTCAGAAAGAGTTCATTTACTAAAGGAAGGTCAGGTATTACTTCCTTACTTCATCTACAATCATTTGAAGTAATTACAAACAGAATTGCAGTTGATTCCGGTAAGATTCTGGTAAGATTACGGTGACATTCCGGTAACAGTCCGGTGAAGTTCTAGTGACATTTCGGTGAGTTCAAAATACAGTTATAAAGTTATCAGTTTCAGAAGATTGCTAAGCTACTGATGATTATAGAGGTGTTCTAATATCACTCTAGCTTAGTTCTAGTTGAGGCGTGGCAATTTTCCGTAGTCTTGTTAGTGAACAAGCTTTTGTCACGAAATCAACAATCCTGTGGTAGAGCTTTAGTCAAAGCATCTGCAACATTATCTCGAGTATGAACCTTCTCAACAATAATGCACTCAGTGGCTAAGCAATATCTAATGAAGTGACATCTCACTTCAATGTGCTTGGTCTTTGCATGATAGACTAGATTCTTAGCCAAAGCGATGGCACTGTGACTATCACTAAGCAAACGAGGTACATGCTGAGGTAGACCCATATCACAAGGAAGAAGAGAAAGCCACAATGCTTCCTTACATGCCTCACTTGCTACAACCTCTGCTTCTGTGGTGGAAACAATTCTACATTCTTGAATACAAGATCTCCAAGAGATACCACCTCTAGCAAAATAAAAAATTTACCATGATGTAGACTTATGATTGTCTACACAACCAACATAGTCAGAATATGTGTAACCAATAATGGATGCTTTCCCTCTACCTAAGCATAGACACTTGTCCTTAGTCCCACTCAGATATCTCAAAATCATCTTGACCACTTCCCAATGTTTCTTGCCAAGATTAGTCATATATCTGCTCACAACTCTCACTGCAAATGCAATGTCTAGTCTTGTAGATATCATAGCATACATGAGACTACGAATAGGAGATTGATAAGGAATTTTAGTCATGAATTCCTTTTCCTCATCTGATTTGGGGCAATCATCCTTGATCAATTTCACATATGTGGGTAAAGGTGTACTCAATGCCTTTCCACCTTGCATATTGAACCTATGAAGTACTTTGGACATGTACTCACTTTGAGACAAGCATTTGCATATTTTACTCCTATCACAAGTAATGCCCATGCCAAGAATATGTTTGGCATCCCACAAATCCTTTATATCAAATGTATGATTGAACTTCTTCTTGAGAATTGATAAGTCATAAGAGGACTTCCCAACAATCAACATATCATCGACATAAAGTATCAAGCATATCAAGCTATCATTTGAGCATCTTTTTGTATAGAGACAATGATCCTCATTGCTTCAAGAATAGCCTTGAGACTTAATAAAAACATTAAACTTTTAGTACCATTGTCTAGGGGACTATATAAGTCCATATAAACTCTTCTTGAGCTTACAAACTAGACTTTCTTTGCTAGGAACTACATGACCCTTTGGTTGTTCCATATAGATCTCATCTGTAAGATCTTCGTGTTTGGACTAGATCTAAGTCCTCTAATGCAATGAATCCAAGCAACATGCATAGGGTAGTCATCTTGAACACTGGAGAGAAGATTTCCTTGAAATCAACACCATGTTGTTGCTTGAAACCCTTTACAACAAGATGTGCTTTATACTTTGGAGAAGCACTATCTAATGTGAATTTTAGCTTATATACCCATTTACATGGTAAAGCTTTCCTACCCTTGGTAAAGGTACTAAGTCCCAAGTACCATTCCTGTGAGTAGAATGCGACTCACCCCATACATCAGTATGGACTAGTTCCAATAGGTCTCCATGAATGTATACCTTCTTTGTGAATGGTTGCCTGTGAGACTTGCCAAATTGACAAGCACTACATTTGTAAATCATGTGTTGTTTGGAGATATTTGGTAGGTGAAGAACACTCTAATCCCTAATGATTTTCTTCAGAGCCTTTTCACCTATATGAGCTTACCTTTTGTGTCAAATTTCCAACTCTGATAAGGTTTGACTACCACAATTGAACAAAGCAATGTTTCTAGTATCTTGGAGCTCAAATGTGAATAATCCACCTGACTTTTCTCCCCCTGCTATCCTCTTGAATCCCTGATGTGGATCCTCAACAAATGCTCCATTCTTTGTGAATTTGACCTGCAATCATTTTTTAGCAATTAGACCTACACTTATGAGGTTTTTGGTGAGAGTTGGCACATACAATACCTTGCTCAATAAGTTCATATTACCATTTGAATTCTTCACATGACCTATCTTATCCACTGGATGCCTTGTGTCATCTCTTGTTTGGACTTAATGTCTATTCATTGGATCCTCCAAGTCTCATAGTAGAGCTACATTTTCTTCTACATGATTTGATCAACGTGAGTCTATATACAATACATGTTAATATGCTTTATCTTGCTTCATGGTCATGTTCATCAGAAGTAATGAGTCCTCTTGAGTTTAATCATCTGAAAAGTTGTTGTAGTCTCTCCTTCCTTTGTATCCTCCTTGATAATTATTTTTGTTGTATGATTTGTTGTTGTTGTAACCATTGTTGTTGTTGAATCTATCCCTTTAGCAGTGTGACAATTCTCAGTAGTGTGACTAGTTAAGGCACATATGGCACATGGAGAGGAGCTTTGAGTTCTCCCCCTGCCTTGTCTTCCTCCTCTACCTCTTCCTAGTGAGCCTCTACCTCTACCTGCAAAGTTTGCTTGAGAGGTGCTACCCTCGTCATCAAAATTTTTATTTGCTATCTTTATTCTTGTTCTTATCTGTATATAGAGCAGAGGATTGATTACCTTTTGAGTTGTCTCCATTCTTCATAACCTTTAACTCATGTGTGAACAATTGTCCCATGAGGGTGTTGAAATCAAGAACCGGCATGTCCATGTAGAGGTCCATGGATATGGTGAAGGCTTCTCGTTTGCCATCTGCCTTTATTTCATTGATCACTTGCCTTAGTATTTTCTCTTCATCAATGATATCTCCAATGCTTCCAAGTTGATCTACTAGGTCCTTCATTTTGGTGAAAAAATTAGTTACACTTTGCTTGGGCATCTTCTTGAGTGTGGTGAACTCCATCCATAGTTGATTCTTTCTTGCTTTGGTACTTGATGAGAAGAATGCTTTAGGAGCATTCCAAGTCTCTTGTGAAGTCTTGCAACTCTTGATGTGTGGAAGTAAAAAAATCAGAGATTGAGTTAAGAATATATGACCTTGCTAGAGCATCCTTTGAGCACCATGTGGTTAACCTCTCTTGTTCTTCTTGAGTTGGTTGTCCTTTGCTTTTGAGGATTGGCATCATCTCATCTCCAGATATGTAACCATAGAGATTTCTTCCTTGAAGGTAAGCTTCCATTCAAAGTAACCAAGCTAAGTAATTACCTCGATACAATTTTCTATGGATGAGGGAAATCCATCTCCCATGTTGATTTCTTATTGCTCTGATACCACTATGAGGAAATGGATAAGATAGGTTCCAAAGATGAGATGGTCTTGCATAAAACCTGCTCTACACTTGCCAAGTTAACTCTAGGGATTTTGAATAGACTCCCTTAGCTTCACAATAGTGAATCTGGAACCACTAAGTGCTTTGGAGCATCATTCCCAAAAGTTTGCATCAAAATAAATAACTTGCATGTACTAGAATGTGAAGAAACCTTCTATTTTGGGAATAGAAGTGCTTAATGTTTTGCTCAAAGCTCACAACCTAGTATGAACTGACCAAAGAGCTTTTTCACACATTTGATTTGAGTGTGTAGCTAACTAAAGCAAGTTATCTCATCAATTTATCTATACCATACATTGCAAAATGAATCTAACAAGTCAAGGGGGTCATCTCGAATTTTCAGGATCTGGAAGATGTGCAACTATAGTCACCTTCTATGATTCATATCTCAAGATCCTTTGAAGCAAATGTGATGAAAATTGATATGAAGTAGTAGACTCTTGAATCTAACTAATCCAATTCAAGGCATAGCAAACTAAAGAGTACATGTAGATAAATTGATTCCACAAAATCACTATAATGATGAAGATGTTGTAGAGGATAGTAGATAGAGATGAACTTGAAGAAATGTATCAAAATGTACATGGTAATAAATGTATGATACAAGGGAAGTGTAGTGGACTACAGATAATTAGTGTGAGCTCAAGGTATGCTCATTGAAATAGATTAATGTCTCTTAGAATGGCTCATCTATCCCGCGACTAAACATATGTGTATTTATACACATGTTCCAAGTTTGAATTTGAATTTTCCCTCATGTAAAAGTGTTCCTACACTTTATAGATTATTTGAATTGATACTTCCTACCACATGATTTGTGGGTTCAGATCCCTTACTTCAAGAGATTCCTCATTCTCTTTGGTTTTACATTTATCCAAAGTAACTATGCCCAAAATGACTAGCATAGGTTCACATGAAGTTCTTTCTTGTGGAGAGATAAAATGATGTGTAGTCTTGAATGATTGGCCAAACACTTAGGCTTTCTAATTGCCCCAACAAAGAGGTATCTTGAGCCCCTTAATGATGAAATGTTTGTGCAACTCCAAAATTATAAGGATAGGAAGGTAGCAAAAAGTAGAGTTAGAGAAAAAGTTCTGGAGAAAGCTAGGAAAAGGAATGTAAACAATTGATGCAAGAGCTTTTTGACCCTCTTCCTTCCAACCCTATTTGAGTATTCACACTGAGAGTTATAGATGAAAAACCATTGGAAGAGAAG
This sequence comes from Ceratopteris richardii, assembly GCA_020310875.1. Classification (NCBI taxonomy): domain Eukaryota; kingdom Viridiplantae; phylum Streptophyta; class Polypodiopsida; order Polypodiales; family Pteridaceae; genus Ceratopteris; species Ceratopteris richardii. The sequence continues at coordinate 82,304,319 of CM035425.1, read as the reverse complement.
CCATGGCTACATTTCATGCTAGGACCAAATTTCAAGGAGATAACGATGGCTCACATAGACTCAAGCACATCAAAGAGTGTGATTTGTATCAAATTAGCTTGGGCTATGCAAGAAGCTATCTATCAAACAAATGTCCATGTAGTCAACATAAAAGGAAGAAAACTAGTATGCATATGAGAGATGATATATTGATCAATATTCAAGGACTTGTCTTTTTAGAAGAATTTGTTATTGTTGATGAATGGCATATGGAAGACCAAATAATATTAAGACAAGATTGGTTGAATAGGCATTCTATGATAGTAAATTATTCTGTAGGATGTGTGTTTGTGGATAATGGACCAATGAATGTCATCATTTTTAATCCACATTGCTTGGCACCTAAAATTGAATGCTTGATTACATTGTTAGAAAATAAGCAAGCTTCAATTGTGAAGCTTGGGGTCAAGTTTGCATCTCATAGCTCACCTTGCATCACTTATATTTCTAAAAATAAAGTTCTCTTGTGTTTAGTCATGCGAACCATCTCTTATTTCATTCAAATTGTAGTTTATCTTATGTGAAAATATAAAGTCAAGTGTAAAGATCTGAAGCCATATGTGAGCTAAAATCAAAACCAAGAAAAGTAAAATGGAGTCAATCAAATGCAAATCACTCAACAAAATCATGTGCCTAAGTTTGGAGTTGATCAAGTTGAAAATGAGGATTTGCAAGTACCATTGTGATGCAGCAAATCTCTCCTCCACCTACGCTACCTCTTTAGCTCTCTCAAGAGCCATTTCCTCTATGCTATATAAAGGGGGCAATTTCTCAGTGTTTCCTTGAGCTCCTTTCAGTAGTAGGAATATCCATATCATCCTCCTTGTCAGTGTAATTAATGTTACAACTCTTCTCATTGTTTAGAGAAGCATTCACAATCTTGCCACACACTATGGAGTGATAGTTGTCACGAGGAAGGAGATAAGGAAGAGAGCTCACACACACACTCTCACTCTCAAGGAGAAGCACACACACAGATTGAGGCAAGGAAGATTGATCTTCTTCTTCTTCTTCTTCTTCTTCTTCTTCTTCTTCTATTACATAAAAAGGAATGTACAAGAATGACCTAAAAACAAGAATACAACCAATGCAATATATAAAGATCAGTACATAAGGAAAAACCTAATGTCCCTGAATGAGTAAGCTGGCAAGGAACAAATGTGCCATCACTCTCGGTAGATAAATCTAATAAAGCTCAATGAAGTATCCCTGACATATACCAGCGTGACCACTATACATGTCAGAGAAACAAAAAACTGGTATGTGTCATCTTGGATCATCACATGTTGAGCTTGATATCTCAACACTCCCCCTCAAGCTCAATGCCATATCCTGTAATCCAAGCATCTCCCGAAACTTCTTCAACTTCTCAGCTCCAAGTTCTTTGGTGAAAATATCAGCAACCTGCTCATCTGTTCTCACATAAACAAGATCAATATCACCTGCTAATACCTTCTCTCTGATGAAGTGATAATGTACCTCGATATGCTTTGTTCTGGCATGGAAAACAGTATTTCGTGCTAACTGTATGCTCCTAAGATTATCGCAATAAATAGTGATAGGCTTTCTCACATCCACACCTAAATCTGCAAGTAGCATTTCTAGCCATGATGCCTCACATGCTGCCATTGCAACACCTCTATACTCAGCTTCTGTACTCGACAAAGCAACAGTGGGTTGCTTCTTGCTTCTCCATGTAATAGCTGCACTCCCAAGTGAGAATAGAAAACCACTAGTAGATCTTCTATCTGGAATGCCACCAGCCCAATCTGCATCGATGTATCCATAAACCTGCAAATCTACACCAGCCTCATAAAACAATGCATAATCCAAAGTAGCACTCACATAACGTAGAGTGTGCCTCAAAGCATCCAAATGTGGCGTCCTGGGAACTTGCATAAATTGACTTTCAATTCCAACAGTATAGCTTCGATCAGGCCTTGTAATTGTGAGATATATAAGACTTCCCACAATTTTCCTGTACATAGTAGCATTTTCCAATGCTTCACCTGATGTAGAATCCAACTTCAAATTCTTGTCTAATGGCATAGAAATTGGCTTACAATCGTCTGTAGCTCAGTGATGAGTAGCACCTCCTTTAATGTCGATCCGGGAAGACGTGAGGATGGTATGATGACCTCGAGCAAGTGAAGGCACAAGTGCATGAGTGAGAAGCACACCAACATGCACACACATACACACACACGTGCGCACAAGGCAAGACAAAGAGGAAGACAATGGAGTTCTTTTAGATTACTTCCAAAATGCTCGTACAAGTTCAAATCTATTACAAGCTAACCTCAAAAATGAGCTCTCTAGCTCTATTTATAGTTTTTGACTAGCTTTTGGCCTTGTCCAGACCTAGTGTCCGGCCTAGTTAAAAATTAGGTTCTAGGGCCTATTTGGAGGCTCAAACGAAGTCTAAAAATTATGAAAATTGGTATGATGCTACTTCTAATACTCGTCAAACTTGAGGACTCCTCGGCTTGCACAAAATGGAGTTACAAAAAAGGTGAAATGGTATTTACAATGATTTGTAGTGATGAGAATCACTGTTATGAAGATGTTGTTTTGGAAAAATTTGAATGGCCTACTTGCCAGATCTTCGTTGACTGCTTAGTCTGCTTGTGCCTTCTCTTCGCTCTGGCTCCCTTCTTTGGCTTCCTTGTCTTGTGAGTCCTTTGGTGCCTTGACTACTGCCAACATCCCCCCTCTCTCGCGTCTGTCGTCTCTGACAGACCCTTGTCTAGCTGTGCGTTGGACATAATATTGAACCACATCGGAAGCAAGGTGGTGTTCTTCTAATCGTAGCCCCCGTGTTAGGTCTGTTAACAATGCATCCCAATCCATTGGACTTGGGACGTCTGGATGGGGCACCCGCAATTGATCTGAGTGGATGGTCCTCTCCACAGCAAATAGTTGGAGGAGATGTGAGGGCTTGGGTACTAATATTTCGGAGTGATATTCCCAGAACCCTGTGATGAACATCTTCTCGAAGGTCTGCTTGAAGCATGCTGGGAGGTATTTTATTCTTGCATGCCAGGCATATACTACCTTTATTGAGTGGGTAGTGCTCATATCATATACCAGATCTTGGTTGCCTATAGTGAAGCCAACTCCTGAAAAGTGGGGGTCCTTGATGTTCTTGAATGTCCTGAATGTGATGAGCATTAATTCAAAGATTTTCATGCACATTTGTGCCATCACATCAGGGGTGTTCCGTAGTCGAATGCTCCAGTGACGGATTGTAGAAATCATGTAAGCAACAGTGGGAGGTCCTTGTGGAGGTGCTAGATAGACATAATTTAATCACTTTGCACAACCTTTGACGTTCTTTACAGCAATGGTAAATTCGGGCCAGGTGCGTCTGCAGAAGACTGGAACATAACAGGGGTTGTATTTGATAAAGAGTGGCATGTTAGTCCAAGTACGAACCATCTCGGTCTCAAGAAGACGGATCCTCCAAGTGGGTTGATGAATGGATCCTTTTTTAGCACTCTTAGGGATATCATCGGGCCCAAATTGTGTGGCAAAGGTTGGAGCCTTGCCACATCATCGTTGATGCGTTGTAATCTACCAGAAGTACACAATAAGGCACATACTGATCGTCGTTGGTGCCTATCCATCTGTGATGAGACATACTGCGGAAATACTCTCACTTTATGATTGGATTTGGATTGCCACTCGATCTTCATGGGTTTTCGGTGTCTTTTCGAGTGTCTGAAGCCATTCGGGTACTTCGACTTCCAAGGTGTCCATTCCTTCTAAGGTTTGCTGACCTCTTGGCATCGGCATAGGAACATATGGTTCCTCATACGATTCATCCACCTCAATGGGTACCAACTCATCTGGCTCTGGTTCTACAACTGGAGAGGGATGTCTTTCATATTCCAGTAACTTCTTCTGCAATTCTGCCACCTGCTCTGTTAATGCCTTTACTTCCTCTGAAGTCGTGGTTGTCTCTATGATCTTGGGTTGTGCCTCCTGTTCCCTGAGCTGGCGGCGTAGCGCATCCCGTTCCTTTTCCAAATCATCATGTGCTTCTAATAGATCGGCATAGCTTTCCAAGATTGTCTTCATTGTTTCTGAGGGGACTGCTTTGAATTGTTCTGGGTCGATCTCGTGGGGAGAGCCTTCCATGGCAGCTTCCAGGTTTTCTTCGTTTTGCTTCTGCAGACGCTTGTTTTCTTCAAGGGTGGTAGCCATGTGTTTTCTGAGTAGAGTCAAATTACGCCGGACTCTTAGATTATCTGTTTGGTAGACTTCAAGTAAAGCTTCGAGTTGTTTGACACCTGGCACTTGTGATGGTTGGGGTGCCTCCAGGAGGGTTTGATGGGCCTGCACGAGTGTTGTATAGCATTGATTGAGGTCAGCCTTTTCATCTTCTATGGTTATAAGCCGTCTCTGTAGTTGTTGGTGATTCGTAGTCAGTTGACGATGACAATCTTCGAGAGCCTGATACTCACTCTGAAGTTGATATACACACTGATGTAACATTGAAAACATATTATTTACATTAAAGAATGCAGGGAAAGGGGAGAATGCAGGGGGAATGGGGAGGGGAAAGGGAGTCATGAATGCTATGGAGTCAAGTGGTGAGGTAGGTGGAGGGGGTATGGGAGATTGAGGCTGCGTGGGGGGAGGGAGTGGTGCTGTGGCTGGTGATGTTTCCATTGTGTCGAACGTGTGCGTGAATGTGTAGATGGGGATAGTGGGTTGGGTGGATGTGATATTCGTGAATAGTGTTGTGAAAGTGGGCATGATAATCCCTCCGAATTGGATGTCGGGAGAGAGAGGAATTCCCATGACATATATGGTAAATGGCAAAAATAGGGGTGGTAGTGCCATGTGGTGAGGTGAGTTGTGTAGTGAGAGGTGAGGTGTGTGGTGAGAGTTGTTCCGCCTGATGTTCTTCTGTTTGTGTGTTATCTCTTAGTTCTGATACATTGATGTGAATTTGCTTGTCGGATCGCATGACTCGTTTCTCAAATCGATGAATATAAGCCATGGCTGCATGAACGACTTCATCTAAGCCTACCGCGTCTGCATGCAGGTTCATTGATTCAATAAACATGTCATCCACACCTTCCTCGGCCAACATTTGACTCATGAGCACCTTTCCTGTTTCGAGCGACAATTTGTGTTGTTCTTGGACTCGCTTCATGGTTTCATACAATCTTTTTATTTGGGCCGAGTAGGCTGGGGCACTTGCTAGTTCTGAAAGTTCGTCATATTCTTGATCATACTCCTCGTTTGCTTCTTCTTCTTCTGTCTCTTCTTCACCCTCTTCTACTTCTACTACTTCCGGTTGGGCCGGGGCTGAAGTTGTAGTAGTGGGTTGTGGTCCTTGGGTCTGCTCTGCGTCTGTCTCCAGCTTGTACTTGGTGAGATTCTCTATCTCTGCCAAGTACAAGCTGAACCAGATCTTTTTTGGTGGCATTGTGAAGCGTTCTTGGGCGGGGAAAGCGAAGTGCTGCATGATCGTCCGTAGGTGGAGAGCGATGATTGGTGTCATTGCTACCATGTTCTTCAATTTGTTGAAATCCTTTTGCTTCATCCTGCCTGGGATCATTGTTTCCTTCTCAGTGGGGATATGTATACCTTGCATGTTCAATGCTTCTCGTACTAGGTTGAGGATCAGTTTGAATCTTTTGAGCTCGTGGCCTGGTGTTAATGAGGGTAGCACGAAGGTACTATCGCCTCCTTTAGCCCTGCTAGGGGTGATGGTGCTGATAAAGTAGGAACAGTGCAGGAAATCTGGCTTAGGTAAATGTCCCCGGAAATAGCCATCCAAGCCCGCTTTGGTCCATACTGATCGCATCACTTCTGCATTCTGATATTGCTCAAATTCACGGGTGAAGAAATGATATCGTCCCCGTTTGCCATTAAACTCAAGTTCTGCCTCCCAAAAGTAGGTGCCGTCTCCCAATGGCCCTGCGACATCACTGAACCAATGTGCATGCTTCCCCACTTGAGAAGTGTGCCCCTGAGGCGGGTCCTGAATAGGAAGCACATGCACAGCTCTAAGTTCTTGAGGTCTCTCAGTGAGTTGTGGTTCCAGAAGGAGGGTTTCGATGTCCACTATCTGGGCGCTAGACCCTGCCTGGGAGCTGGTGCCTTCGGTTTCTGCCATGTTACAGCTTGCTTGCTAGTTCTATGAGAATATAGAAGCATGCGTTAACATTGTAAAGGAGAAGGTAGAACAACTTTTTTCCCATTACCACATTCACATGAGGTGAATGATGAGTTAGTCGATCAGTGAGTGCTCGATGATTGTGTGTGTTGTTAATCCTATGAGCTAAGTGAACAGATGCATTTAGTAGGTGGAGAGGAATGTACAAATGGGATCAGGGGGTTTATTACAAGCTTTTGGCTGCCAAACACAGTGAATGACTTTATGTTTTGGTTTCGTGCAGACTCTAGAGGGCTTTATGAGGGTGTCTGCTTGGAAATGAGGCTTTATAGGGGCCCATTTGCAAGTGATTCCACTCGTGCTCATGTCTGAATATGTGTTTGTGTGTATTGACTGAGAGTGGGCATCGGCTCTTTGAGTGAGTGAACCCTGTTGTACATGGTGCGATTTGTGTGTGACTAGTTGAGCCCGCAAGCAAGCCTTAGGCACCCAAATTTGTCTTGATTGTGGGCTAGCCTTCATCGACTTCTTGGGTACCCAGATAGATTTCACTTTCACAGAAGGATTTTTGGAGGACTTCTTATTAGTGTCGTGTCGTTGATCACTAATAGGAAGTTGAGCCAGTTGTTGTGGCTGGACTGCAATAGGATGCTCGCTCTTCCGTACCCACACTTATTTTGGTGGTTGAGACACCATGCGTCATATTTTCTTTGTGCCTCGAGCACAAGTCGTCTGCTTCTTCTGCATTTGATCCACCTTTGGTTGTTGCATCCCTGTGGCTTTTGGAAAAGAAGGGAGTTTTGTTGTACCCTTAACTTCTTTGTTGAGACAATCATCCCTCTCCATCACATAGTTTTGGACAAGAATAGCATTGTCAACTTCATGTGTACCCCTGGAAGGACCAGGAGCTTGTGCCTTTCCTAGTTCCTTGAGTGCGTCGTTGTCTATTTTAGCTGTAATTCGACTCTGATTTACCCATACCTGAAGAAGTCCACTTCTTAGGTTTAGGTTGACTGCATGATCATAGATCCAGTCTTGACCCAAGACAAGAGGTTCAGTGAGATCCTCATCTTGACACACTAGTACTTTGACTGTCATTAGAACATCTTGAATGTAGAGGGGGAGTTCCACCTCGCCCATGCAAGGGGTTTCCACACCTCCCAATCCTATGAGATATGCTTCTATAGGATTGACATTTAATTTCAACTCTCAACAGTAAGAAAGTTTAACGGCACTAGTGGCTGCACCTAAGTCAATCAAGGCCCGTGCAGTCCTTGGAGTTACAGGAAGAAGTATATATGGACCAACCACAAGGATATGAAGATTCAAATCATTCAGAATATGTTTGCAGGTTTCAAAAGGCTTTGTATGGGCTGAAGCAAGTCCCTCGTGCATGACATGCAAGGATTGTTGATTACTTAACCAGCATTGGGTTTTCTATGTGTGATGCAAATCAGTCACTATATGCAAGGAAGGCTGATGATGGCATCACTATTGTGGCTATTTATGTTGATGACCTGATTGTAGGTGGTGATAATGAAGGAAGCATCAAAGAGGTAAAGCAACTTCTTATGCAGAAATTTGACATGAAAGATGTTGGTGTGCTGCACTATTTCTTGCGCATTGAGTTTATACATACAGAAATAGGTATATGGATGTTGCAAAGGCAACATGCCTTGAATATGCTACAAAAGTATGGTATGGATGATGTTGGCAGTAGTCAAGGCACTGAAGGACTCACAAGACAAGGAAGCCAAAGAAGGGAGCCAGAGCGGAGAGAAGGCACAAGCAGACTAAGCAGTCAACGAAGATCTGGCAAGTAGGCCATTCAAATTTTTCCAAAACAACATCTTCATAACAGTGATTCTCATCACTACAAATCATTGTAAATACCATTTCACCTTTTTTGTAACTCCATTTTGTGCAAGCCGAGGAGTACTCGAGCTTGAGGAGTATTAGAAGTAGCATCGTACCAATTTTCATAATTTTTAGACTTCGTTTGAGCCTCCAAATAGGCCATAGAACCTAATTTTTAACTAGGCCGGACACTAGGTCTGGACAGGGCCAAAAGCTAGTTAAAAACTTTAAATTCATTTTTGAGGTTAGCTTGTAATAGATTTGAACTTGTACGAGCATTTTGGAAGTAATCTAAAAGAACTCCATTGTCTTCCTCTTTGTCTTGCCTTGTGTGCGCGTGTGTGTGTATGTGTGTGCATGTTGGTGTGCTTCTCACTCACGCACTTGTGCCTTCACTTGCTCGAGGTCATCATACCATCCTCACGTCTTCCTGGATTGACATTAAAGGAGGTGCTACTCATCACTGAGCTACACCAAATTTTGGGGCCGTTGCCGGGGATCGAGCTTTGAGGACGAGCGTGTGATGGTAAGACGTAGAGTTGAGGCGTTGGAGTTATAGGTATTTCCTTCACTTTCATCTATTTTCTTTTGTTTTCTTCACCATCTTCATCACCATCATCATCATCACCATCTCCCACCTCCATCTCCATCATCGCAAAAAATTTCAGTTTTTTGGTCATATCACCATACCCATACCATTCCTCTCATTTCACTTGTGAGAGAGAGCGAGAGAGCGTTTGTGTGCTTGTGATTTTCTGTGTTTTTTGAGATTTTCTGCAGGAATCAGCATCCCCAGTAGCTGCACCAGCTCCAGCAGGTAAAAAATTTGACTGTGCAGGTCCCGAGGCATTGACCGTGAAATTTTAAAATTCCTCAGTTTTTCGTCAATCACGATCAACCTATCAATCCCGATCGATAAACCACGACAAACGCTTGCCGACCGACCTGTCAATCGTGATCGACACGTCAATCGCGACCAACAGAGTCAACGACCGACTGACCACGACCGACAGAACCAACGCATGACACGTGTCAATCACGATCGAGCCATCAATCACGATCGACCAGTCAATCGCGACTGACACCCCTGACGGACCTGTCAATCGCGACCGACACAGTCAACGACTGTTTGACCGCGACCGACTGAACACTTGCAACGGACCTGTCAATCACGATCGACCCATCGATCGCGATCGACAAAGTCAACAACCCTTTGACCATGATCGACTGAAAATACGGGCCACGTGTCAATCGCGATTGACCCATCAATCGCGAGTGACAGCCACAACGGACCAGTCAATCGCGACCGACGACTGACGGAGCTTTCGATCGCGATTGACGGGCAAATTTGGCCAATTTTTTAGGGCAAAAATAGTGGTCTAATTTTTGGCAATTTGTGGGGAGCTTTTAAGGGTTAGTAGAGCATTGTGAGGCCGACACCCAAAGCATTTCGAGAAGTCCTGTCTGCCTGTTAACCTGTTCTAAATCCTGTTTTAGCCCCAAAACCCTGAATTGACATAACTTTCTCATACGAAATCCGTTTGCTGTGATTTTTATTTTGTTGGAAAGCTGAGGATTATTAGATAGGGTAATTTGAAGTTGATCATATCTCGAGGTAGGAGAAACTGAGGGTCCCTTGGGATTGTTTTTCATAAAGGCAAAAGACAATTTGGTTAGTGAATTACATGCATGAAAGTGATCTGTCTGTCAATTGAATTCAAGTCTGGAGCTAACTTTGGGACTTTTTCAGGTTCTTTGAGAAGCATCAAGGGGTACTCGAAGCAAGAGTAAGTGCCAGCTTGGGAACACGCTTCCTGGGCACACAAGGGCAACCAAGGGAAGAAACTCAAGGTTGGAAATTCTCAACACCCTCTGTCAATCCCTAGCTTAGGCTAAGTACGGATAGAGGTTTTGATTAATTAGGGATACGTTAAGAACGACCAAGTCCAAGAACTCTAATCATTCAAGTGCAAGTGTTAGGAGATTACAATTGCGAAACAACCTAAGGGAAAAGAATTTAAATCGAGTGACCACACTCAAAATACGATAAAACTAAGTGTTCCTTGCGACGAAGATTAATTGGACAAGAAGTGACACCCTAAGGAAAATTAAAAAGAACAAGTGACTTATACAAAAAGAACTCAACAACGAAAATTGTACTTGGGAAATTCGGGGAATTCTTCAATTGGGCTTATGAACCTTAGATCAGGACGACACCTAGGGAGAGATAGACAAAGTCTTAGATCTTCAGAGGTTAGTGTCAATCATACTGCTAGGTCTTGGGCCCAGCAGTTGAGCCATCATTCGTACTACCCTAGTTCTGAGACTAGCGAGTCTGAGATGTCCCGCGGTATGGAGAGACCTACAGGAAGTTCAGGAGTGCCATATTTACATAGGGTAGAAGGCCCTTACAAGACACAACTCGAATACCTTAGGACCAACCGATTAGGTGCTAGCATCTATGAGGATGGTCTAGGAAGATCTGTGGTCCAGATTAAAAACCCTGACCAATCCCTTGGACTAGAGCACCCAGTTGTCAAGTTTGAAAATGGAGCATACCTAGACAAGGAAGGAACCATATATGTAGTCACCAGTCATCCAGATAGGACATATGAATTCGGGAATGTGATCCCTGAGACGGACATAGGTGATCTAGAGCAAGGAAACATGGGTGTAGAACCTAGAACCCCCCGAGGCAAATCTGTTCTCACTAGGATTATCACACCGGAGTGGATTCCCCAAGACAATAAGAGCATAGATCTGCTCCTAAACCAAGAGACTGATGAAGCCTTTTGGAGGTATAAATCTGAGCAGCCAAATGAGGTAGGAACAATCATGATATATGAGTTCAAAGATCCTGATAGCCCAGGCAGAGTGACCTACTTAGATCACACCTCAGAGAGGATCTTTGTGGTTACAGAAAATGATAGGCATGCTTACACTTGGAAAGGTGAATTTATTTTCCCCCAACCAAGATCTAATGTGTCCTATGGTCACCCCAGAGCTGGAACATCCCAAGCTCATGGAGCTCAAAGAGACAGACATAGAGATAGACCTGAGGTAATCTTTGCCAACCCAGTGGGAAGAGAAAGAACGAGAACGGAAACAAATAGAGCGGAACCTGAGGGACTTAGAGCCCCAAGGAACCAAAGGAATGCTGATGATTTCCCTCTGCCAAGGCCTAGGGAACACACCAGAACCTTGAGACCTACACAGTTGGTTAAGTCCATGAAGAACTACTTCGATGGCATAGGAGACCCATATGATCATGTGGCTGAGTTTAGGCAAGTCTTGAGAGCTGAACAAGTTGAGGACCTATTCACGCAGTATAATGCCTTTGGTCTAACCCTTAGGAACACCGCTCTTACGTGGTTTCAACCACTAAACGAGAGGCACTTTAGAAACATAGACCAACTTCTAGAGGCATTCATTATTGAATTCTCTAAGAGTGGCATCAGGCATAATACTTCCTCACTGATTCATAGCTTCAAGCAAGCCCCTCAAGAGACGGTTAGACTTGCAGGGAGAAGGTTTAGGCAATATTTAGAGAGATGCCCTATTTCTGAGTTACCCACACCAGCCAAACAAGTGGCTTTATTCCTGGATGGATTGCTCAATACCAAACTACGATCATATGTGTACTTGAAGGACCCTAGAACTATAGAAGAGTGTGTACGCATGTGCATAGACATTGAAGATAATCTAGGGGAGGAATTAGAACTATCAAAAATCTACAACGATTCAGATAGTTCTTCCAGCCTTAGTTCCACGCAATCCACCTCTATTGAGGAACTCGCGGAGAAGGTAGCTCATAAGCTAGGCGTATCAAGCAAACAAATACCAAGGTTTGCCCCAAGGAGGCGATGTTATACTTGTGGGGGTGACCATTTTGCGAGTGTATGTCCCATTATGGCTCAACCCCAAGTGAATCCTAGTAGCCAGTACTACACAATAGAGCGAAGATACACCAACCACACCGCGCAAGATTGCCCCTATAACAAACAAGCTGTCAGACAAAATCACCCTCAGCCACTTCCACAACAAGGAAGATATCAGAACCCATATCCACCACAGCAGTTTGCTAGACCTCAACAAACCTATCCACCATAGTATCAGGCCTAGCAGAGACCTCAACCAGTGCTAGCACAACAACCACCTGCTCCAGCTAATGTGATTTCCGTAAAGTATGCAGCTGTAGAAGAGAACTTGAATAGAGCCATAGTGCCAGTGACACCATTGCTTTCAGAAAGCGACCCGGGTGATCATAGTTTTGATTCTACTCACATTGATAGCCCCCAAGCTTATTATATGTAGTCTCCTGAACATGGTGAATCCTACTATAGTGAAGAACCGAGTGAACCAAGTTGGGATCCAGAGTATGCAAACATCATGTACACAAATCCCAACACTAGACCTCAACCTAGGCAGGTAAGACCCCCATTCCCTAGAGGACCATGCTATAGATGTCAAGGAGATCCCCTCATCCGTGATTGCCCGATGCCTGCACCTACACAACCCTAATCAGTAACAATTCAGGGCTTTTGTCAAGATTGTGGGAGGGAGCATCTCTTAAGAGATTTCCCAAAAAAGCCCAAAAAACCCCATTAACATGCCAAAAATCACGCCTATCAATGTTATTGGGTTAGTTGTAGATTCCTCAGGAAGTGTAACTTCCACTGCACCAGTACAGGTGGTCACTAGAGCTCAGGCTTTGCAGCAGAACCAAGGGTTAGGTCAAGGAAAGAGTGCAGAGGTTAGTGAAACTGAGAGCATAGCCAAGAAACGGTCGAGAGCCTGGAGGGGTAGCCGAGAGAGAATGAAAAGACAATGGTCCAAAAAGATGAGCGACTTAGAAGAAAGCATAAGAGAAACAAAAGCCAAAATTGTTGAACTCACCTCTCAAACAAACTCTCACATACCACCACCACCTTCATCTCCATCACCATCTAGTCCACCATCTTTCAACCCACATCAGACCATCCACCCACCCCCTAGAGTAGGATCAGTGCTAGCTGACCCCACTCCTGAAGACATAGACATGATGCTTAAGGCATATCAGGCCAAAATCCAAGAAGGGCCAAATGTGATGAATCATGACAAGTGCTACCCTAGAGCTGACCTAGAGATAGAAAGGACCAAGCTTTGTGCGAAAATGGTCGAATTGGCTCAGACCATGTTTGAAGCCAGTCGCCTCTTCAACTACTCTGGCTCAGCTAAGACACAATTGCACTTGGATGGACTATTAGAGAAGTTAGAGAGCATAATTGCAAGATCTGCCAAGGAAGAAAAAAACCAAGGAAGAAATGAGGCTAGTAAAAGAAGAAGCATCCCCCCACAGGAAGCTTATGTGCCCAATTCCACTGAACCAGACACCTCTTCTTCTATGAATAGGTACACACCAGAATTCCTACGGGAGATTCAAGAAGAGAAATGGGCAAAAGAGAGTGAAGTCCATCCTCCCATTGAACTGGTAGATGACGCACATGACCGATTCCCGCAAGATATTCCCTCCATTTATGGAGAGCAGGAGAGTGCACAAAGTCAAGAGAGATTAGACTTCGAGTCTAATTCTTTACAGGAATTACCCCACTTCACAGGCCCATGGGAAGCCAAGTCTACTTGTATGAGAGCACCCACGGTCATGGTAAGAAACAAAGACTCAGTCATACCTAGGAATACGGAGGTAGTGAAAAACACTAAAGTGCAGTGCAACCTCACTTTAGAAGAGCTGCTCAAAGTTAGGCCAGAGTTATGGAAACATGTAGCTAACCAAGTGCCAGAAGTAGTGAAGCCCCGATCCCAGGTAGGTTCTCATAGAACAGTGCCAGAAATCCCTCTAGACAAGATAGGAGATATGAGTGAAGGTGAAGAAGGAAACACCTATCTTCCCATTACCCATCAGAGGTACACAACCAAGGCAATTCTAGACTCAGGTGCAGGAGTTGCTATTGCTACCACTTCTCTATGGAAGCATTGGGGCAAGCCAGCACTCAGACCCACGAGGATGAAATTGCAGATGGCCGATGGTCACATAGAAAGACCCTTAGGTTTGCTGGAAGGAATAACCCTCACTACATGAGGTGTCGAGTTTGAGCATACTTTTGCCATATGTGATTTCAACAAGTACCATGCCTATGAGATGATTTTGGGAAGACCATTTATGCGACAGCTGCAAGTGGTCCAGGATTGGGGAACCAATTCCTTGTATTTGCAACACTTAGGTGTTACGACCAAAGTCAATCTCAAGGATTACTCTCATAGAGATGTACCGTCTATTCAATGGAATCCCATCCATAAAGCCAAGGATGACACGGAGTCGATGCACTCCATTGGATCAGGATCCTCATGGATGCATGAAGACACTCACTTATGGATGTGTAAAGTAGCAGTAGAAGAAGAGAAGAGAGAAAAGGCCAGAGAGATAGGTGCAAAAGAAACCCATAGATCAATTCAAGACCCGGCCTACACACCTGTAGTATTTCCTGATGAAGAATTCGAACCTCACGGCTGGGCAGAAAGTTTAGCAACAATGGACGTAGCCATCAACGAGGACCAATGGACACCCCACTGTGATGAGGATGGCTATGACATTTCAGTCTTCTCTGTAGAGCCAATCATGGGAGATTCGGTTATGGAAGAATGCGAACCCAGCCCTGATGCAATTGCGGATGCAAGTGACTCCAATCTAGAGTCAATCATTATGGACCCACCATTTGCATCAGATGAGGAATACTTCTATGAAGTCGAAACTCACCCTCAGAGACATGGAGAGCTCACCAATGACGTAAGGTTAACCACACAAGTGACCCCTAAGGATGAAGGAAAGAAAAGAAAGAAGAGGGAAGTCACCCGAGAAGAGGAAGAATCGTTGTTTGAGGTTCCCGAGAATTTCAAAAAGTATGAGATACACGATAGGAGAGTCATGGTAAGAATGCCAAAACGCGAGGTGCAAGTAGGAGAAGCCTATGATAACAAAGAAACTACCAAGAAAGTAGTCGTAGCCATAGAAGAAGAAGAAGAAAGATGCACATACATAGGCCATGACCTGATAGAGGAAGAAGAGCATGAGCTAATAGCCTTGCTGAGAGAATACAGAGATGTATTCGCTTGGAGTTACAAGGATTTAAAAGGTGTCGACCCTGACATATGCTCACACACTATCCCCATGACCTCAGATGCCAAACCCTCCAAGCAAAAGCCATACACATACAATGATAATTATGCTGCCAAGATCAAAGAAGAGATAGATCGCTTGGTCGAAGCTGGATTCATCTATGAAATTGAGCACACTGAGTGGGTATATCCCATTGTACTGGTGCCCAAGAAAAATGGAAAGCTACGTGTGTGCATTAACTTGAAGAAGGTTAACTATTCCATAAGTTGTGCAAGGAATGCCCGATTTGCTTCACTAAACCACCCGTGGAACATGCCACTCTCTATCAAGTGTCCATAGTGCTGGATTGGAGTGAACCACTAGTAGCCTTTCTGAGGATGAAAACATTCCCTCAAGATATGACATTGGCCAGACAAAGAAGTCTAGAACAAGAAGCCCTAGATTACTCACTCATTGGTGATAATCTATACAAGCGTGGTAAAGATGGTTACCTCAGATTATGTGTCCATGAGAGTGAATATCTTAAGATCTTGGAAACTGCTCACCAAGGTGTAGCAGGAGGACATTTTGGACCAGATCGGGTGATCAAAGCAATCCTTTTTGCAGGCTTGTGGTGGCCGACCCTTCACATGGATGCACATACCTATGTGAAGAGGTGTGATGTCTGTCAGCGAACTCAGTATCCTATACGCAAAGATGAGATGCCTTTAAAACCTATGATGGGTGGACGTGCATTCTCTAAGTGGGGAATAGACTTTGTAGGTCCTATTAATCCCCCAGCCAAGGGTTCACATGCTGAATATATCATTGTGGCCACAGACTATTTAACCAAGTGGGTAGAAGTGAAAGCTACCACAAAGAACGATGCTCAAACGACAGCTAAGTTCTTATTTGAGAATGTATTCACGAGATACGGGATACCTATAGAGCTAGTCAGTGATAGGGGGACTCACTTCTTGAATGAAGTTATTGAAAATCTTCTCCAAGAATTCTTGGTAGTACATAAGAAGTCTGCCCCCTATCACCCACAAGCTAATGGCCAGGCTGAGAGCACAAATAAGATCCTATGCAATGTGTTGACTAAATTGGTAAATAATAAACGCTCTGATTGGGACAAACAGCTACACCATGTTGTTTGGGCATACAAAGTTGCCTATAAAACGGTACTCCAAGCCACACCCTTTCAGATGGTATTTGGCCAAAATGCGGTGCTACCTTTGGACTTCTTGATTCCCACATTGAGAGTAGCACAGGAGCATGAGTGGACGGGTCATGAACTCTCTTCGAGAATTTTTGACCTCGAACGATTAGGTGAAACAAGACTAAGAGTTGCAGTCGGAATATATGCAGCTAAGAAAAGGCAGAAGGCGTACTTTGATGCCCATGTGAAGGATAAAGGATTGAAAGCAGGGGACCTAGTGTTAGTCTACACTTTGAAGCAACATGCGAGAAAGTTAGAGAAGAGAGGCTATGGACCTATGATCATAAATAGGATCTCGCCTAGTGGAGCAGTCCAATTAGCCACACTTGAAGGCGATATTCTCCCTAGCTACATAAGCGGATGCAGAGTCAAATTATATCAGGAACCTCTCACTGAGGAAATGCTCAATCGACTCAACACTGCCAAGAAACGTAAAGAAGAGGAAAAATGAGTTCGAGAAGAAGCACAGGAAGAAGCCTTGGAATGCATCCGAAAAATGAAGATGAGAAGACAAGGACGAGACCAGCCAAGGACAGATGACTATGCAAACCCAGGATATCATATGGCTATGTGTGAAGTCTCAAGTGTAAGCCCCCATAGAATAGTTGACCGACGTCCTTTTGTGACCTTGGAGATAGGACAAGGAATGTAGGAAAGCATTCTTCACATCCATCTGATACAAAGTCCATCCTTTTTGTTGTAGCTAATGCAACAAGTGTTCTAACAGTAGACATTTTAGCTATAGGGCTGAATGTTTTCTCATAATCAATGCCATATGTCTGTGCATATCATTTAGCTACCAATCATGCTTTATACCTGCGTATGCTACCATCAACATTATGCTTTACCTTGTAAACCCATTTGCGGCAGGGCAGTCCAATTTCCTCATCAAGACTCTTTTCTGAATCACTTAAATCTCCATCAACATCTTCAAAACCTACACATGTTTTATGATCTACAGAAAGCTTTTCTTTACCTTTCTTGGATGTATTTGATGACTTTGCTAGATTGAAATTTCCACGCAATCTTCCACTCCATGGATTTGAGTTGGAACTATTGCTTGGTGATGCATCCTTTCCACTGAAAACTTGAGATTCTGCACTTGATTTTTCAGCATTTTCTTTGTCATTTGGTTCAAGATTCAGTCCTTCTTTGCTTCTATCCTCTAGTACATTCTCACTAACATGCTTGTCATGTGGAAATGATGCTCTTGACTGTTTACCAAATTGACATGTTGCACATACCTTTTGCATTTCTGCAACTTTGAAATTTGGTAGTCCATGGACAACCTCCTTTGACTGCATCAATTTCAGCCTTTGCAAGTTTGCATGTCCAATCCGTTTGTGCCACATCTCTATATCTGCAATAACTCCTGCACCTTTTGCAAACATGGCTACATTCATTTTAGGAATCTTCACATTTAAGGTGAACATCCTACCCACTTTGTTTCCTTTGGCAACCAATCGACCATTCTGCTTGTATTCTTCTACATATAATCCATCAACATTGAACCTAACTTGTAATCCATGGTCAACCATTTGTCCAACAGAAACCAGATTCTTTGTTATATTTGGAACATGTAGCACATCAGCAAGATGTTTTACCTTTCCATCCTCCATCGATAGTGCTATGTTTCATGTATGCTCAATAGGATGTGATGTGTCATCACCTGTTTCAACATATACAGGAACTGGCAATTTTTGCAAAGTACTAAACCATTCCGCATGACTGGTCATGTGATTTGAAGCACCTGAATCAACATACCAGACATTATCATTTGATTTTGAAACACCAGTAGACATTGTATTCATCATGTGATGTTGAACCATGAACAGCTTCTCAGAATCATATGCACTTGTGGATGCATAGTTATTCTGCAACACTTCTATTATTTTGATTCTTCAACCTACAATCACGTTCAAAGTGTTCAGGTTTACCACAATTCCAACATCCTTTACTATCATTACCTGAATCATTTCTTTGGAAATTTTTGCGGTCTCTTTGGCTCCCCCTACCTTGAAATTGTCCTCTTCCTCCTGCATGATTTTTTTGCTGACTTTGGTCTTGGTTACTATTTCCTCTTCTACTTCCAAAACCTCTACCTCTGCCTCTTCCTCTACCCGAGTAGAATACTTGCTCAAAACTAGATTTTCCTTGGGAATTTGAATCATCACCAAGATTCTTTTCTTCAATAATCATCATAGATACCATATCAGCAAAATTCGGAATATTTTCCCTGGTCTGTATAGAAGTTCTGAACTACTTATATGCAGCTCCTAAACCACGAAGACACACTTCCACCTTATCATCATCATCTACATTCACGCCAATAGATGCAAGTGACTCACATATGCTTTTATTTTCAAGGTGTAATCACTTACCGACATGCTCTTCTTCTCTAATGTATACAGCTCTTTCTTGAGTTGCAATTCCCGTGCCTTTGTATTGGTCTCATACAATGTAACCAAATTGTTTCAAGCCTCTTTTGGAGTCTTGGCATCCTGTATGTGTCCAATCATGCTATCTTGTATGCTAACAGATAGCCAGTACATTACCTTCCATGCTCCTTGATTCCATTCCTCATATGCTCTTACTTGATTTGAAGTCCGATTCCTTTTTTGTAACTATGGAGCATTTTCATTCTCTCCTTCGATGTACTTCTGGTAGCCTTTTCCCATCAGGAAATTCGTCATTCTGAGTCTCCAAGCATGGAAGTTGTTCTTGTCCAGCTTATTGCTCATAAGCGGGCTCATTCCATCTGTGTTTTCCATTTCTGCAGCAATTCACAACACTACAAGCAGCACTTGTGCTTGAACACTGTCGCACTATGATGTGACAGTTCAATCTGAAAAAAACACAGTTTTCATGTATCAACAATACACGAAATTGCTTGAAATTATGGATCTAGAATATATGAGTGTTTCCAAACACAACACAAGTTACAATTTCTGAAACTGACCTGGTTTTTATGTGGGCCCCACCTTCACACCAATTTTCGTAGCAAATGGAGGTCATTTGTGAATCGCGTTTTCTCCATGCCTTGTTGTGTACTCTTCACCGTCGTCTTCTCCACGAGCTCTCTACAGCCACGACCATGTCACGAGGAAGGAGATAAGGAAGAAAGCTCACACACATACACTCACTCTCAAGGAGAAGCACACACACAGATTGAGGCAAGGAAGAATGATCTTCTTCTTCTTCTTCTTCTTCTTCTTCTTCTATTACATAAAAAGGAATGTACAAGAATGACCTAAAAACAAGAATACAACCAATGCAATATATAAAGATCAGTACATAAGGAAAAACCTAATGTCCACGAATGAGTGAGTTGGCAAGGAACAAATGTGCCATCACTCTCAGTAGATAAATCTAATAAAGCTCAATGAAGTATCCCTGATATATACTGGCGTGACCACTATACATGTCAGAGAAACAAAAAACTGGTACATGTCATCCTGGATCATCACATGTTGAGCTTGATATCTCAACAATAGTGATACATATCTTCATTGGATAGATTCCTCATTAGATTTTATGTTTCCTATATACTCTCCCCCCCCCCTCTCTCTCTCTCTCACACACATTGTTTAGGAGTGAAATATTTTTAGCTTGTGTGGATGATAAAAAAGTGAGTATGAATATTTGATTCAGTGTGCAAACATCCATTACACTTAGATAATATGTGAATGTGCCTAAACGTATGAGGATATTGGTTAAAGACTCATGGATATATGTATACACATATAGGCTTTGCCATATGAAAGTGTGTATGATTCTACATGTGTTAGTAAATCATGCTCTGTCATCAATAGAGGACATTGGTCAATGATGTGCAATGCACTAGACGTGTGGGTTGTTTATTATGTGGTTGTAAATATTCTCATTATGTGCTAAGTGAGCATACACACCTATGTGTGAAGGTGTGTAAAGTGATGCTTGAGTAAGAGGAAAAATAAATATGTTTGTTATATGAAAAGATATCCTACATATTCCTGTATGGAGTGATGCTTTAGTAACCAATTTACTTGAATGGTTGTATAATTTGTTCAAGGGGAATCGCATCTTATGTGTGAGCATAGGTTAGAGATTATATGTTCTTGTAATGAATCTTGGAGGCTTACAGGCTTCCAAGCATTGAGTAATGTTATATGAAGAGTTTGTATTATGTATAATTGGATAATAAGATGTCATGTTTAAGTGCAAAAAGATTAGTGGCAGCCACTGGAAGAGCGTCGAATAATTGCAGAGACTTATATTAGACTTTCCTTTATAATTGATACAAAAGTTTTATTTGAATGTTAAGAGTGTGGATTTATATTCCAGAGAATGTACTTCTAAGAAGAAGTTGAATTGGCTCAATATCTTATTTTATGTAATTTTTATAGTAGGTCAAAAATGGAGGTTTATAATTTTTGGAGAGGTCTAAAATTTGTAGAAAGCAAAAATTGTCAACTTGCAGAATGTGCTGCTTATTTTTTTCGTACTGAAATACTATCACCTAAGTTACTAATGTGATTAAGTAAAAGAGTAACTTGGAATTAAAATTTAACATTCAAATATCCTTGTGAGGTTGTGAGGTTGTGAACTTATTCATGCTTTCATGTACTATAGAGGAGTTATCCCTCTCTCCTTGTAGTGGTATCAACACTTACCATCATCTATTTCAACAATGGCATTAGAGCCACATATGTGTGGCTATGAGTCTATTGAAGCTCTTTGTAATATTGGAAAAGAGCACATATTTAATACTTGTAGATTGGATTCAAAAAGCATATGGAAGGAAATATGCAAGAGGGATGATAGCCTACGAGGCATGTCATAGTTGCAAGATGTTTCCCTTTGTATTCGAAAATTGAAACATGTTGGTTGAAGCATTGGAGAAGCCTCTAGAATGATAGCATTCAATTCAAATGAAACTAAGTTTGTTAAATGATTGAGATGAAGATCCATAAAGTTGTTAGTCATGCAAAAAGTCCCCCCAAGGTATATTTGGTTCATTTGAGTGACTGTGTTTGAAGACATTTTGACTACATAGGTCTTTGAAGAGGTCACATAGAAGGTGGATGAAAGCTAGAGAAAGCAAGAAAGGAAGCTTGAAGCTTCATAAAAAAGAGCAATGTTGTTTATTGGTTGATTGCATATCTAAATTCATCTATTTTGTGGTCATTTTTTTCTTGCATAATCTTGGTTTATTGATAGTTATGCTTAACCTTTAAAATCTATGATTACGCTTTCACCTAAAAGCTAAGAGTCTCATGGGAGACAATGATTGGTTTGTTTTCTTATTCGACATATGTGATTGGTGGTCTAAAGGTTGGAGTTACTGTAAAGGATTTTTTAATAAGTACTAATACTAAGAAGCCAAGCATGAAGCAAGAAGAGTAAAACAAATTCTTGAAGTCTTGAGGAAGAGGTGCATTAGTGTAAAGTGGACACACCACCATATGGAAGAAAGAAGTTGCTAGAAGAAGGCACATTCAATTGGACACCAAGATTGCATTCAAAGGGAAGGTAGAAGCATTCATTTGACTCATAGGAGTTCAAAGATCAAGAGGAGAACTTGGAAGTGCATAGTAGCCATTAAGGTATATTTGAGGTGAAGTTTGTTGTTTGCATGTGTGCATTGAAGATTAGGGAAGATCTCAAGTAAGTAGAGATCCAATCAGTTGTAGAAAAGAAAATTATGTGGAACATTGTTGAAGGTTTATGTGAGTATGTACTAGGTGAAGAGATTCAATATCAAGGGGAAAACCATGAGTACATGAGTACTAACAATAACTTCAACTTTCAAGACAAGTCAAAATGGAGTGAAGAAGACCATGCAAATCCTCAAATGATGAAGATATTGGTGAATTAGTTCAATGGTTCAAAATTTCAGCACTTCAAGTCAAGACGTGACAAGAAGAAGACTTGGCAAAGTTATTTAAAACAATCAATGAGGTAGAATGAGTGCATAGACACTCGAGGAAGTCAAGAGTACATGAGGAAGATTTAAGAAAGTCATTTAAGAGAGGATCTTTTTAGAGTAGTTTCTTTCATTTCTTAGGAACTTTTCAAAATGAAAAAGGAAGGGACTTTAGAAAGCCTATAAAAAATCCAAGATCTTAGTTGTAAAGAACTTTTTGGTTGAGTAATTTTAGATCCCTCTTCTTGAAAATTCATTTTTGTGATTTCTCTTGCATTTTGAGTGAGTGTATTGCTTGGTTGTGGGTGTTTGACACCTGTTTTAAGGTTGTGGAAGCATTATCTAACATGATTGCATTATTTCAAAGTGTTTTGACATGACCAAACACTATTTAGGTGATTCAAGCAAGTGAAATTGGATTTCCCAGCTCTACATAGGCCCGTTAACCTACTTCTTTTGCACTTTTTCCTATTGCAAATTGTCGCATTCTTTGAGATCTTTGAGATAGTCTATAGCATGTGTAAATGGGATCATTAACAAGGGAGATGCAAGCATGCAGGTGATTTGATCTTGTGACACTATCCGAAAGTGTGAGCTTGACACTATCGAAAAAGTGTTGATGTGATACTATCTGAATTTCTTTGCTTGACATTATTGGAGGTGCTTTGGGTTTGACACTATCAAAAGTGCATGTATTGAACTCTATCATGGACATGCTATCATGGAATGAGGGAAGTTTTCACTTGTGATCTCTTTTCGATCCACTTGGCCATCGTGATTTCTTGTGGAGGAGTGTACTCATCTACTTCTATATCACACTTGCATTCATCCTTGGATGGAAACTTTCATGTTTAAGGCCTTGTGGCTTGTGGACCTTGTGAACTAGATAGTATGTGGATCTGCTTGGAGGCCATCGTGACGATGTGTTTCTACTTCTCAACTTGGTGCCCTTCCATTCTATCTATTTATGCCACCGATTGCAAGTAGATTGAGGTCTAATATTCATGGATTGATGTTTTAGAAGTGTACAAACATAACCTAGACTACAACCAAAAGTACAACTCAACATAATGGAGTTATTGAGAGGAAAAACATGTCTCCCATGGAAATAGCAAGGTTATGGTCAAAAGCCAACTGTACCACATCCCTTGTAGCTTGAGGTTACTATGTGTGCAGCATATGTACCTAACAAGAGTCCCACTAAAGCATTGCAATCTACTCCTAATGAGGTTTCATGTGTGTTGCAGAGCAAAGAAGAGCAAAGAGGCAAAGAAAAAGAAGGGCCCCAAAATTTTTCCGATTTGGACACTTTATTCTTGTATTATAGCCAATTTGTAACATATTTTCCGATGTAAATGCACTAGAGGAGTCCTCTAGATGCATACCCATAGAGATTTGTATCTTACCTTTGTAAATTAGTAGGAAATTAGCCTTTTAGTTAATAAAGTGCCGGTCTCTTGTGTGAAAGGACCATCTTTAAGGCACACGTATATAAGTCAATTTGTGACTCTTTGTAGAGACTTTTTGCCATTGTGAGAATCAAGAGCACAGAATTTCGAATTTGTGACTTCTCCTCTCTGTATCTTCTTCATTGTGAGCTTGCATGCATGTGTGATGCTTGGAAAGAGTGCTTAGAAGTGTTGACTATCCATGAAAGTGCTTGTTTACTGTTGGTAAGGTATGTGCAAAGTGTAGGAAGTGTTGAAGTGTAGGAAGATCAATCCCGTGACTCAGAATTTTGCTCATAACTTGAAGCAAAGGCATCAAAATCAAGTGAAAAGACCACCATTGGATGCGTCTTCTTGAGAGCTTTGAAATGAACCCGGTATTTCCTATATTCGAAGTTTGGAGCTGAGAGAAAAGCTCGATTTACTGTTGATTGCTGCTCCAAATGTCGTGACACCATAATTGATCCCTGAAACTTGTTTGGAATAGATTTATGCTTATTTGCACTTTGTGAGAGTTCATGTGCATTGACCATCAATTGAATGCATGTCTTCATACACTCGGCTAGGTTTTGATACTCCTTGGATTGATAATTAAAGCATGAGTCCCCACTATATGCACTTGAGGGGGATCGAGATATAGTCTCTTTCTCCACAAGTCCCTAAGTCGGTACTTAGGTACACACTTTTTGGTGTCGTTGCCGGGGAATGTTGAATCAAACCGAGGCATTCATGAGATGGTGAATAGCTCGTAGCATTGAAGTCAGTAGAGGAGTTGTGAAATTCTCTTCTTTGCTAAGTCACTCTCACACGCACTTACTACTTCTCGCTCTTGGTGTGCGTGTAGTGAATTGATAGTTTAGGAAAGTGAGTAGAGACATGAGTTAGAGTAGGAAGGAGGAAGTAGGTAAGTAGGCTAGGAAGATAGGATAGTTTTTAAGTTAGTTCTTTCAGCTTTTTGAGCCAAGCATTTCCCAAAAGTATAAAAATAAACAAACTCTTCACTTCATTCTACAAGTGCAAGTATCAAGAGTACTAGAAATCGAAAATCGTGAGTAGAGATCAGAGAGTTTGGGCCACGCAGAGCAAGTGAGGGTGTAGAAGAGCTCGAGATTAAGCTTCCAAGGTGAGCACATTAAAACTCTACTCCTTACAACCTTTGAAGTCAAGTAACACGGGAAAACGACCTGCAATGAGTGTCATGAAGGGGTTCTACAGGGGCTAGGAGGGTTTTTTCTTTGATTCAGGTATTTGACGGAGGGGAGATAAGCTCTAGGAACACCTACATTAAGTTGAAACTCAAAATTACTTGCTAAAATTTGGAAAAAAGGTCAAATGTCGTGTCCTCCCGCGGTCGAGTGTCACAACATCTAGATGTCGTGATCTCCTATGGTTGAGTGTCGCGATATCTAGCCACGTCGGATATCGTGAGAATTTTTGCGACATCTGGTAGATATCGGGTATCGTGGGATTTTCTTCACGACACCTAACAAGTGTCGAGTGTCGTGATTTATTCTGCGACACCTGACGAGTGTCGGATATCGTGGACGATTTCTCATGACATCTTACGAGTGTCGGATATCGTGGACTTTTTCGCGACATCTGACGAATATCGGGTATCGTGGAGCTTTGCTCGCGACACCTGACGAGTGTCGAGTGTCGTGATTTATTCTGCGACACCTAACGAGTGTCAGATATCGTGGACAATTTCTTGCGATATCTGACAAATATCAGGTATCGTGGGCTTAGCCTGGCGACATCTGTTGGATATCGAGTGTCATGGACTCACTTCTGTGTCAAGTGTCAAGTATCGTGGACTTTGTTTCGTGATATATAACAGATATCGAATATCGTGGAACTCATCTGAGAGTTGAATGTCGAGTGTCGTGGAGTTCTAAGAACGATACTTGTCCTGTGTTAGTGTCGTGAATTTAGCCACTGTCAAGTGTCATGCAAGGAAATCCTTAGATATTTCAATGGGAAAATTTCAACTCAATAACATAATTCTTACAAATCTGAAATTCAGCAAGGAGCATTGGCAGCTGGAAAATATCTAAACTCAAGTAGAGCTTTTAAGTGAATGAACCTAAGATCCGAAAGAACCCTAGGGAGTCGAAGAAGTGTAATCTCTTCTGTGGGAAGTGTAGCCGAACCAAGTATTCACTCACACTACTCTGAAACCTCGAGTGATTCTAAGGAGGAAACCCTTATGGCCTCGGAAGACATGCAGAATTTTGTACCAATAATTGGCATGATGTCAATTATTGAGGGTGAATATCGAACATCTTTAGAGTATGTGAGCACCAATCAACACGGTTTACCCATCTACCTAGATGGGCTAAACAGATCAGTGGCTTACACTTACCACATTGTACCAAGCTAGGAATGAGGCTCGCATTGCTTACCTCCAAAAACAGTTGGAGAGTGAGCACATGAATGAAGGTGATTCTATGGACAGTTTCCTAACGAAGATCAAAGACTTGAAGGAACAGTTGATTTCTACTGATGAGGTTATACCAGATAGCTCACTTGTGCAGACCGTTTTGAATGGTCTTCCTGATTCATATCAGAGTTTTGCTTCTACTCTTCGATTGATGATGAAAGGCAATCCAAATGCCTTATCATTTGAGGAGTTAGTCTCTATTCTGTTGCAGGAAGATCAGTCCAGGCAAAACAAGTCCATTATGCCAGTTGCAGATCAAGCTTTCCTGGCTAGTCAGAAGGGCAAAGGAAAATGGAGCTCTTCAACTAGTAAGCAGAAATCTGCTAATTCTACATATTCAAAGAAGGAAGATAAAGATGAGAAGAAATCATAAAAGCAGAAATTGTTTTGTAAGTACTGTAAAGGGAATTATCATATCATAAAGAACTGTCCAAAACTGGCTGCTAAAGAGGCAAAGAAGAAAGAGGTTGGAATGGTTGTTGCAGAGGCCTCTACACCAAAAACAGAGTCTGCAAATCTTCAGGAAGAAGAATGGGCGTTTACTACTGTCTGCAGTTTTGACCCATCTTCTCATGAGCAGTGCATGTCTGCAGTAGACTCGGATGTTTGGTATTTTGACAGTGGGGTGATCAAACATATTACCTCGGAGCGCAATTTCTTCTCTTCACTCGAGCCTGCCCCTACAGGGAATACTGTTACATGCGCCAACAACTCCTCTTATCCTGTTATGGGAGTTGGTAAGATCATTTTGACTACTGCTAATGGTAGTTCTTTCACTTTGTCAGATGCTCTATTTGTGCCAGGGATCAAAAAGAACCTGTTATCAGTTTCTACATTAGCCAAGATTGGCTTGGTTGTGAAATTTGTTGATGACAGGTGTACAGTTCATGATTTGTCAAATGGCGATGTGATTATTGCTTCTGGCATTTTATGTTCTGGGATGTATAAGCTCATAGACTATGAAAGATCTGTAAATGATTTGGCATGTGCAGTAAATGATTCTCACGCTATGCCAGATGCAAAGCTTTGGCATGCACGCTTTGGTCATCTGAATTTTGCTAGTTTGCTACGCCTCTAGAAATCTGAAATGGTGTCCTCATTGCCCAAACTTCAGGCACCTGGAAAACATGTTTGTGAAGGTTGTATTTTGGGCAAAATGCAGCGTTCATCCTTTCCAAAAGACGGTTCAGTTCGGGCTACTCAGAAATTGCAACTTGTACATAGTGATGTCTGTGGTCCTATGCAGACACCTTCTTTTGGAAATTACCTTTACTTTGTGACTTTCATTGATGATTTTTCCAGGCATGCATAGGTATATCCACTCAAAGCAAAGTCCGAAGTGTTCATGTGCTTTAAACAGTTTTTGGTTTTGACTGAAAATCTGTCAGCATGTAAAATGGGCACCCTCCGTTCTGATCGAGGGGGGGAATATATGTTATCTGAATTTAATGCATTTTTGGCTAAACGTGGGATAAAACACCAGTGTACAGTGCCATATACACCTCAACAGAATGGAGTTGCTGAACGAAAGAGCAGGTCACTCATGGAGATGGCAAGGTGCATGGTCAAGAGTAAGGCTTTACCACATAGGTTCTGGCTTGAGGCTATCATGTGTGCAGCATATGTACTGAATAGGTGTCCCACTAAAGCGCTGCAATCTATCACTCCATATGAGGCTTGGCATGACCGCAAGCCATCTGTTGCTCATCTGCGTGTTTTTGGTTGTTTGGCATATGCACTAGTGCCTGAACAACATCGCAGAATATTGGATGATAAAGCAATAAAATGTATTTTTGTTGGGTACAGTTCTGAAAGTAAAGGCTATCGTCTATATCATCCATAGACTAAACGCATTCTGGTTAGCCGTGATGTTGTATTTGTGGAAGATGTTGTTCAGCCATTGCTTTCATGTACTAAGGAGACATTTGTTAGCTCCAAAGACATGTATGATACTTAGATGCCTCTTTTTATAGGTGGGCAGTCTAGTGCTGGTCCTTATGAGGCAACTTCTCAGCCTTTGCAGGTTTCATATGATGATGCAGATCATTCCATTTCTGATGCAGATTTACATGATGCACTTGTTGATGAGAGAGCTGATATTGAGCAGGCAAAAACTATGCCAAAATGGTTGGTGCAGACTTTGCGTGACAGCAAATTAGATGCACCTTTGTCATATCGTACTCGTTCAGGCTCTCATAGTGCCTCCTTTGCATCAGATTGCTATGCTATGGCTGCGTCTAGTCTCTGTGATGAGAATGAGCCTGTTTCCTTTGATGAAGCACAGAATTCTGAAAATTGGATGGCTGCTATGCAATCTGAATATGATGCTATAATGAAGAATGGTACATGGTCTTTATGTGACTTGCCTCCTGGCAAGAAGGCCATTGGCACTAAGTGGGTATACAAGCTGAAGCGTAAACCTGATGATACAATTGACAGGTATAAGGCTAGGCTTGTTGCAAAGGGTTATGCGCAGGAAAGAGGCATTGTTTTTTATGAGACCTTTGCACCTACATGTCGTATGACTACTGTTCGGAGCATTTGTGCACTTGGAGCCCATCATGGTTGGAATGTACATCAGTTGGACATTAAAATAGCATTTCTGAATGGTGACTTGCATGAAGAAGTGTATGTTTTTCAGCCCCGTGGCTTTGTGTAGAAAGGGCATGAAAACCAGGTGTGCAGGTTAAAGAAGGCATTATATGGTTTAAAGCAAGCACCACGTGCTTGGTATGAGAAGATACATGCCTATCTGATTGCACATGGTTTTGAGAACAATCCAACTAGAAGCACCTTATATGTTAAGCGTGCTAATGATGTGCTTCTGATCATTGTTATCTATGTTGTCGACATGCTGCTCACTGGTCATATTGAGAAGCATATTGCTGATTTTAAGGCTGATTTGCATGCCTCATTTGAGATGTCTGTTCTGGGGCATTTGCATCACTATTTGGGCATTCAGTTTATGCAAGTTGATGGTGGAATGGCTTTGTGTCAAACGAAATATATTGACACATTATTGTAGCGTTTTGGCCTTGAAGACTGTAAGCCTATTGCCACTCCTATGGAGACAGGTTTACGATTGAGTCTTCATGATGCTAGAGATGCATTTGATGTTGTTCTCTATCAGCAGGTTGTTGGATGCTTGATTTACTTATGCATTACTCGGCCAGATATTCAGTTTGTTTTCTCACAGATGAGCAGGTTTATGCATTGCCCAAGAGTCACGCATTGGAAGGCAGTTAAGCGCATCTTTCGCTACTTGAGTGGTACTCGGCTACTTGGGTTGTTTTATCACAAGGGGGAATCACTACCGCCAGATTTGCATGTTTTTTCTTACTCAGATTGGGCTGGTTGCTATGACACTCGTGTATCCACCAGTGGTTTTTGCTTCATGCTTGGTAGCTCATGTATATCTTGGTTGAGCAAGAAGCAGCCTACTGTGGCCACTTCCAGTTGTGGGGCTGAGTATAGGGCAGCTTTCACAGCGACTGTTGAGTGTGTGTGGCTCAGACGCCTTATGGCTGATTTGGGTGTTGGTCAGTCTTCTACCACCACCATCTTCACAGACAGTCAGAGCGCATTGGCAGTTGCGAGGAACCCTGTGTTCCATGCTCGCACTAAGCACATTGAGGTGCATTATCACTATGTCAGGGAGAGGTTCTCTGTTGGGGAGATCAGCTTGGCATATGTGCCCACGCAGGAGAATATTGCAGACCTTTTCACGAAGGCTCTGCCTAGGGAGAAGTTTGAAGCTTTCCGCAAAGCTTTGGGCTTACTTCCTTTTGTGGAGTGATTTCCACATAGCTTGGCACTTCCTTATACATGAGTGCTAGCTCCTTGTTCACCGCATCACTCCCAGGGGGGATTTGTTGATATATTTAGGTAGTGATGTGTGTGAACACACTAGGACCACCGGGGCACTTTTTTCCCTCTTTAGGAGGTTTTTTTCCCCCGGCTTGTATATACGCCTATTGCCCTAATGGGCTACTTATCTTTGTGCATTCTCTAGTAAGACATTCAGTATTGTGTGTTGTGCTCCAAGCTTCTTCTTCTTCCTTGTGTTGTTCGAGTGCTTCCGCAGATGTCTAACTCCAACACCAAGGTCAGAAAAATGCATTTTCATCGGCTGCTCGACAGAGCAAAAAGGATACAAGTGTTACAACCCTAGAACAAAGGAATTAAGAGTCTCGCGAGATGTGTTCTTTGATGAACTAAGACCATGGTATGAAGATAAAGGAAAGGAAAAGATTCTTGAAGAAGATTGTGATGATTATGCAGGAACAAATCAAAGAGAAGTTCAACAATCAAGCACAAAGGCTTCAGGTCCAGAGGCATCTACATCAAATGAAGAATGTTCAACATGGAGGGGGAGTCAGCTCATAGTAGAGCCAAAGAGGCAAGTGCTACTCCAAACAGTGAGGTAGATGCAAGTGAAGAAGAATATGAAGAGGTAATCACTCCAATGGTAAAGCTAAATAGGTTAAAGAAGCAACTCTCTAAAGGCAATGAAAGAAGATCTTCAAGGACAAGGTATCCAACTCAAAGGTTCAGTTATGATAGTTTTATGGCGACACATTTTGCATACATGATGCAGGTTATCAAAGACAAAGAGCCTGAGACATATGAAGAAACTTGCACACAAAAGGAATGGAAGCAAGCTATGAAAGAGGAGATCAAAGCTCTCAAAGATAATCACACATGGGAGCTAGTGCCAAAGAAAGAAGGTATGAAGATTGTTCCAAACAAATGGGTGTTTAAAGTAAAGAGGAATGTTGATGGTTCACTAGCTAGATATAAAGCTAGATTAGTTGCCAAAGAATTTAAACAAACACAAGGCATAGATTATGATGAAGTTTTCAGCCCCGTTGCAAAGATCAAAACTATCAAAACCTTAATAGCAATTGGTGCTTCAGGGAGATGGCCATTATATCAACTCGACATCAAAAATGCCTTTCTCAATGGAGAACTATAAGAAGAGGTATACATGAGTCAACCGGTTGGATTTGAAGATGAAAACCATCTAGATTTTGTTTGCAGGTTGAAGAAGGCACTTTATGGCTTGAAGCAAGCACCAAGAGCATGGAATCAGAGATTGGTAGAGTATCTAACTAAGTGTGGATACAACCCAAGTGAAGAAGGAAGAAAATAGAGAGGTATATATTTGCATATACGTCGATGATCTCATCATAACAGGAAATGATGTTGCAGGGATTAAAGATATCAAAAGGAAGCTTGGTCAGGAGTTTAAAATTTCAGATCTTGGAGAGCTGAAATATTTTTTAGGAATTGAAGTTGTTTATGGAAAGAGTGGCATCTACTTGATGCAAAAGAAGTACTTGTTGGATGTTCTTTTCAGATTTGGAATGAGTGAATGCAAACCACTCACTCAACCCATGGACACAAATACAAAGATTTGTTCAAATGATGGAGAACCATTGGAAGATGTAACGACATACAAAAGCATTGTAGGATCATTGATCTATGCAAACATTACAAGACCTGATTTGTCTTATGTTGTTGGTGTACTTTCTCAGTTTATGCAAGCCCCGACAAGTGAACACTTAAATTCAGCCAAGAGAGTATTGAGATACATAAAGCATACAGTTAATCATGCTTTGTTTTACAAGTTTGATGAAGAACTGCACGTCAAAGGCTTTAGCGATGCTGATTGGGCAGGTTCAAAGGAAGATAGAAGATCAACCTCAGGTTATGTGTTTCTGATAGGAAGCAAACCTATCATATGGAGCTCAAAGAAACAACCTACTGTTGCACTTTCATCCATGGAGGCTGAATATAGAGGATTAGCATTTGCCACATGTGAAGCAATGTGGATTAAAAAGCTTTTGGCTGATCTTGGAGTGCAAGTTGGAACCATCCCTATATATGGTGATAACATGTCAAGTATCTACTTGGCAAGCAATCCTATGTTTCATGCAAGGAGCAAGCACATAGAGGTCCACTACCATTATGTAAGGGAGAAGGTGTTGAGCAAAGATGTGGAGATAAAGTTCATTAGAACCAAAGAGCAGGTTGCAGATATGTTTACAAAGTTCTTGAATGCTTCTAAACTCAAAGGCTTCAAGGATGTGATAAATTTGCAGGACATGGATGAAGATAACTCCCAAAATGAGCTTGACGGGGAGTGTTGAAGATAAATGTACAAGCTCATTTTCATATGAGCCATTCTTGGATAAATTTACCAAATATAAAGATAAAGGAAAAGTGGAGAAAAAAAAGAAAAAATAATAAAAGAAAAAGTCTAGTCAAAATTCATGATGAGTAAGAGTTACAATATCTTGCCTTGTAGTTAGTAGCATGTAGTGGAGAAAGTGGTGAGTTAAGAAGGAGGCACAAACTTCTTCACATGCTCATTGGTTATAAAAGTGAAGTGGGAGCACATTCAAAACAAGGAGAGAAAGAGGCAAGAGCTCCCAGTAGTCGGATATGGCCATTTTGTCATTTTGGCTTCCCTTAGACTCCTTCCAGCCGCACATCAGTTTGTACACAGCTCTGTTGCAGAGCTCATATCTCAGTACATATGTAACCATTTTGTGCGTTTAAACATTCATTTGAAAGCTTATCTTGTGCACTTTCTGCATATAAAATACCTCTTTGAAAGCTTATGTAGTTTGTGAGATATTAGTGAGAGAGTGAAGTCCAGTTTTTTAGTATACCTATGTTGATAGATAGTTTATTTTGGTCGGTTAAGTTTCCCAACCAAAACATATCCAAATTGTATGATTTTTGTCTTGTTGGAAAGCTCTTGGCATCTACTTTCACTGTCCCAAATATCTCATTGAGATCGTTTATATTGTTTGAGATATCTATCAGATATCTCAAAGAATATAAACTGTCCCAAACATCTCATTGAGATCGTTTATATTCTTTGAGATATCCCAAATTAAAGAGTCGCTTGAGTTCAACACCAATCCTCAGAGCGCCTGATTGGAACAAACCCTTTCATATTCATGTGGATGCTTCCAAGTTTGCCATTGGATGCATCTTGGCACAACCAGCAGATACGGGAAAGTTAGACCATCCTATAGCCTATGCCAGTAGACCATTAAATCAAGCAGAGTGCAATTACACCACTACGGAGCGAGAAGGTTTAAAGTTTCAACACTACCTATTGGCAAACAAATTCAAATTCTTCATTGATCATCAAGCGCTATTGTACTTAGTCAATAAGCCTTGTAATACAGGACGACTAGTACAATGGTTTCTATTGCTGATGGAATTTGATTTTGAAGTAGTAGTCAAGAATGGGAATATGCACATCAGGGCAGATGACCTATCGAGAATGAGACATGGAGAGCCCCCCACAGGAGTACCAGACGATCTACCAGACACTTATCTTTTCATTCTCGAAGTATGTCCACAATGGGTAGAAAAGTTGATCCCTATCCTCACCTACACACCTAAACATGGGATCACTACAAACAAAAATCAGGAGTTATGGAAGACTAAAAACCTCCACATCATTGCTCGAAGATTTTCCGAGTGGGTTACTCATGAGATGCGTGGAGGAAGAGAAACAAGAGATGTGGCTTCAAAAAGCACATGTAAATCAATGGAAAACTCATCAGAATGTGAGCGGAACATGGCAAACATTGAAGAGATTGGGCATATATTGGCCGACCATGCAAATGGATACACATAACTATGTATCTACCTGCCCAACTTGTCAAGAACGAAGGCCAGAAGAGAACTTTAGTCTATGTTACTCCACTATAGCACCTAGGTGGAGTATGCCTTTGGTAAAATTCTTAAAAACCAAGGAGTACCCAAAAGGAGCTACTTTAGCAAGGATATGTGCTCTTGAAGAGCAAAGCAAGGACTATGTTCTTATAAGAAAACAGCTCTGCAAGAGAGGAAGAGACAATCATCTACGAGTGTGCATTCATGAAGACGAGTACCTTTCTGTCTTAGAGATGCCTCATACAGGAGCTTCAGGAGGACATTTTTCTACAGATAAAACTACAAAAATGATTCTCTTCGCAGGAATGTGGTGGCCAACTCTACATCAAGATGTAGCCACTTACGTCCAAAGATGCGATACCTATCAACGAACAACATATCCAATTAGAAGAGATGAAATGCCACTGAAGCCCATGATGAGTGCCAGAGCATTCACTAAATGGGGTATAGATTTTGTAGGACCTATTAGTCCACCAGCTAAAGGTTCTCATGCCGAGTACATAATTGTAACAACAGATTATTTGACCAAATGGGTAGAGGCCAAAGCAACCAAGAAAAACGATGTGAGGACTATGGCTAAGTTTCTCTTCGAGAACATATTCACTAGGTTTGGATTGCCTATTGAAATTGTGAGTGATAGGGGCACACACTTTGTCAATGAATTGACAGAAGCCCTAATGAATGAATTCTTAGTGATTCATAAGAAATCAGCCCCCTATCACCCACAAGCCAACGGACAGGCTGAAAGTTTGAACAAAATCTTATGCACAGTCCTCACTAAGATTGTTAACAATGGCACATCTGACTGGGACAAGCAATTACATCATGCTTTATGGGCATTCCGAGTAGCATACAAAACAGCCATAGGAACTACACCATTTAACCTGGTATACAGACAGAATGCCATCTTACCGATTGATTTCCTGGTACCTACTCTCAGAGTAGCTGCAAATTATGAATGGACTGGACATGAGTATCAACTCAATTGGACCAAATAGAAAAATTACATGAAACAAGATTACAAGCAGTGGCAGGTATTTACGCTGAAAAAAGGCGGCAGAAGGCATATTTTGATGCTCATATTAAAGATAAAAACCTGAAGGAAGGAGATTTGGTCGTGGTTTATACTTAGAAGCAACATGCAAAAAAACTACAAAAAATAGGATATGGGCCCTTGATAATCAATCGTATATCTACCAGCAGAGCCATCAGCTTAGCGACCCCAGATGGAGAAGTATTGCCAAACTATATAAGTGGTTGCCGAGTAAAAAAGTGTTTAGAGCCATTGATAGAGGAAATAATTTCATGACTTCTAACAGCAAAAAATAGACAAGAAGAGGACAAAAGAATACGAGAAGAAGCAAGACAGGAAGCTCTAGAATGAATAAGAAAAAGGAAGGAATGGATGAGAGAGAGAGAGATGAAAGATATCGACAAGGAGATGAACTTGTCCCAATGGCTAATTTTAGAGCCTCCGAAAACCTAGGACATCAATCAAAGCAACCATATTTGAATTTGGGTGCTGGAACATAAGAGTACCACTTGGTGGATGCTCTCATTGACACAGGAGCAATTGTTAGCTGTATCAAGTCTTCGTTGACTCAGAAACTCAAGGAAGAATTACGCCCATCTAAAGCACAGCTGATTGGAATAGGGGGAAAAGTTACTAAATGCATCGGTGAGATTACCTTGTCACTACATCTCGGAAATAACACAATGCAACAAAAACTCTTGGTGTGTCACGATCAAGACTTACTAGAAGAACTTGTGTTGGGTCAAGACTGGATATATGAATATGAAGTGACTAACCAATTAGCCTTCGGTTACATATCGGGCAAGATAGGGCACCGTGAGGTATTCAGCGTGTTAGAAGAACGACCTATCAAAACCAAGTGTATAGGCCTGAGCGATCACTCACGCATGCATGATGATGAATGTAAATCCACCTCCACTAGGGGAACCCTGCCAGCAAGTACTTCATGTGAGAGTACACAGAATCTCAATCTCACACACCCTCCTAACACAGTGAACCTCATTACTAGCATCATTTCCAATAAAAGCCCTAGTGAGGAATTGAGCACAAGAAAGACTAGTCATCAAGACTGTCACGAACCTTCACGCATTAGAATCCATCCTATTCCTCACACCATATAGGCTTGGATCAGAAAAGATCAGGTGACAGCATATCATCAACAACGGAGCTATATTCTACAAAGGAAACAACAACAGTACAAGAACCCAAATCAAGCTGGACTCCAAGATCCACAAAGAATTGCTAAAGTATGGATACCAAAGAAAGTGATTGCCGCCCAACTGGCGAGAACGCAGATATGGATCCCCAAATCATATGCACCAATGATGATCATCAAAGGCAAAACACCAATAAACAAGAAGGATCAGTACGACATGAAAATGAAGAATCAAGAAATCGGTAACTACATGAATGGTCAGAAACAGAAATACGCAACAAAAAACATTCGAAGGTTTGAAAGGATGGCAATGCAGAAGGACGACTTTCGAGTTACACCGAGCACTAGGAACTATGGAGATACAGTCAGTCACCAAAAATTAAAACAGATCTGGACACCTAAAGTTGATCAATCTGCATACATCACTCAGATGCTTCAAATTGCACACATCTTGAGTTGCAAGAGTCTCAAGTGTGCATAATAGGGCCACAATACAAGGCCATGCATTCGGCACCTAATTCTTCTTCTACTGGATAGTGAAGCACATTTCCCTCTCAGGGAATAGGAGAGCACTTGTACAATAATCTCAAGGAAAATAACTAATAGTACAATAAAAGCTTCCGCTAGGTACTAATGCTTTTGTTTTCTTTCAGAAAAAAATAGAATATATATATATGTATATATATTGATGGAGAGTGTTAATCTCCAAAAGAACAAATTATCCTTGAATTTAGAGAACCTCTATATCAAGAATAACTTAAAACCTTCACCAATTTGGAGGATCAATACTCAATTTTCAAAATCTTGAACAAACTGTGAAGAAGGTGACCAGAGAAAGTCTCTTGTACATAACTCATTCATTGACTTATCAAATGTGTAAAGTTTTTTATAAAACTTTGCACAAGGTGTCGCCTATAGTTTGCGCACTTCCTCCAAGTTAAATCATTTCAAATGACTCAGTAGATCTTGAGAAACGATCTTAACAAGTCACCTATGTCTAAAATTGTTCTTCTAAGTAGTCGATTCAGACACCTGTAACTTCTAAAGCTTGGTTCTCTCAATTTAGAACCCATTTATGCAAATGCTTTTAGACATAGGTAGCTTACCTTCCAACTTAAAGAATGAGTGCTTTCTTGCTCAAAACTTTACACTGTGGAAGGAGAACTGACCAAAACATTAGCATCAAATTTTGCACCTCCTACAACTTCACTGCTTTACATTTACACATGTAAATGTTCCTACACTCAATTCTCTCAAGTTGATCACAATTGGAAGCTAAAAACTTGTACAAAGGTCAATCAACTATAGGCTTAGACATGTACAAAAGCATTTCACAAAAGATTCAACACAGAAGGAGAACTCTCAGAAATATCGGGTACAACTTTTCTTCATTTCTGGAAAAACTTTTACATCTGGATGAGAGAGCTATTCTATTCACTTCACAAGTGTCTAATGACATCTAATTCTTCTCAAATCTGGTTTTTTACACACTCTCTCTTATTTTCCCCGACATTTTTCCTTGTATATATAGGCAAATATGTACAAGCTCATAAATATACAAAAGTATAAGTGAGCTAACTCTAAGCTAATGTACATATGTGTACACATCTTCATCTTCTAGATATGCACTTCCTTCATGCTTCATAACTTGATCTTTTCTTCAGTCCTTGACTTCAATTCTTCATCAAAAACTTCAATTGTTGATTGCCTTGCACCAACAACTCTCCCTCAATCATCAATTGAGGTTTTCTCTATCTTCTTTATACCTGCCATGTCTTTGAATCTTTGTAGCTTTGGTCCATCCAAGCTTTTGGTTACCATATCAACTATCTGATCTTTTGTTGAAGTATGTATAACTTCAATCTCTTTATCCATCACCTTCTCTCTTAGGAAATGATACTGAATCTCAATATGTTTAGTCCTGGCATGAAAAACAGGATTAGCAGCTAAATATAATGAACTCATGTTTTCTCCATGAATAGTGGGTATGCTCTGAATGATGTCAAAACTCTTCATAAGAGTCTTAAGCCATATCACTTCCTTTGCAGCTTCCACCATACCTTTGTACTCGGCCTTTGTGGATGATAAAGCAATTGTGTGTTGCTTCTTTGAACACCATGAAATTAACTAATCTCCCACATAACACAAGTATCCATAAGTTGATCTCCTATCATCAGATTACCTGCCCAATCTATATCACTATAAATCTTGTTGTTTGTATCTGATGTAAAACCATAATACAATCCTTCTTTGAGTGTATCCGTAATGTACCTCAACACTCTTTGACCTGCAACCCAATGTTCTTTCCTAGGACAATGCATGAATTGAGACAATACTCCAACTGCATATGACAAATCAGGCCTAGTTAATGTAGCATAGATCAGACTACCAACCAAACTTTGATATAACTTCATGTCCTTGAACTCTTCTCCTCCATATCTGCTCAATTTGTGATTCACCTCCATTGGAGTAGGTGCTACCCTGGAATCATCCATTTTAAACTTGATCCACAAGTTTTTCAAATACCTTTCTTGAGTTACATACACTCCATGTTGAGTGTATGAGATCTCCATGCCCAAG
This sequence comes from Ceratopteris richardii, assembly GCA_020310875.1. Classification (NCBI taxonomy): domain Eukaryota; kingdom Viridiplantae; phylum Streptophyta; class Polypodiopsida; order Polypodiales; family Pteridaceae; genus Ceratopteris; species Ceratopteris richardii. Next base: position 82,265,712 of record CM035425.1, on the reverse strand, counting down.
AAATGTGACAAGTCTCCCAAGTCACTAATCTTGAACTCTTTCTCCATTTGCTTCTTTAGGCTTTGAATGCTTTTCTCATCTGTACCTGTAAGAATTATATCATCAACATATATGCACATGTAAATGAACCCATCATCACTTGCTCTAACAAGCAAGCTACTATCTGCTTTAGATACTTGGAAACCAAGTTCTTTCAAGAACTTCACAAGTCTATAATTCCATGCCCTTGGGGCCTGCTTCAAACCATACAAATCTCTCTTGAGCTTACATACATGATTTGGATACCTTTCATTTCTGAATCCTTGTGGTTGCTCCATGAAAACATCATCTGAAATGTAACCATTTAGAAAAGCATTATTCACATCTAATTGACATAATTTCCAACGTTTACATGCAGCAATAGCTATGAGTGTTCTTATGGTTGTCATCTTTGCCACAGGACTATAAGTCTCATCATAGTCTATTCCATATATCTGAGCAAACCCTTTCACAACAAGTCTAGTTTTATACCTAGACACACTACCATCTGCAAATCTCTTTGTCTTGTAGACCCATTTGCATCCAATGATCTTCTGACTATTTGGTTTAGGAACCAAATCCCATGTCTGATTCTCCATTAATGCATCATACTCTTCCTGCATAGCTTTCTCCCAATTTTCCTTACCTTTTGCCTCTTCATATGTAGAAGGGTCTTCATCTGCCTTTATCATATAAGCATAATCTTTGGTAGCCAAAAAAGAAGTGTCATAGCTATACCTTGTAGGTTGCCATTTGTGTCTTGATGATCTTCTGATTTCTCCACTTCTTGAGGTTTCTGGTTCATCACATTCTGGATCAGACCTTGGCACTTCTTCAACTTCAACCTGTACTTCATTGTTTTCCTCTTCATCAAATATATGAACCTTTGATTTACCTTTGTTTTGATTCACAACTTCTTCATCAGCTGCATAAATATTGATTGTACCTGCATACCAAGTACCTTGCTCATCAAATGTAACATCCTTTGACACAAGAAATTGTTTTGTGGATGGACTCCACAACCTATATCCCATCTGCTTATCATCATATCCAATGAACACATAGTTTTCAGCTTTAGGTTCCAATTTGTGCCTTAATTGAGATGGCACATATGCATATGCCAAACATCCAAATACTTTGCAATGATCTAGAGTAGGTCTCTTACCCCACCATGCCTCATATGGTGTCATACCCTGCAAAGCTTTACATGGTAATTTATTGACCAAATATGTAGTTGTATTTACAGCCTCAGCCCATAAATAATTTGGACAATTTTTCAGCTTCATCATGGATCTTGCAAACTCAACAAGAGTTCTATTCCTCCTTTCTGCTACACCATTTTGTTGAGGAGAGTACCTGCAAGTAATTTCCCTTTTTATACCTGCATTCCACAAGTAATCACTGAACTCATTAGAGAAATACTCTCCCCCTCCATCTGACCTTAGTCTCTTCAATTTTGACCTGTAATTCTCTCTGCATACACATGATAATGTTTGAATGTATTGAATACCTCTGACTTATCTTTGATCACATAGATAGTGATCCATTTGGTAGCATCATCAACATAAATCACATAATACCTTGAACCATTTATACTGAAATCCTTTGATGGTCCCCACACATCTGTGTGTACCAATTCAAGCTTCTCTGAATACATAAAACCATGCTTGGAATAAGATTGCTTATGATCCTTACCTAATTGACATGCCTCACATTTGTATGTCATATGTTGACCTGCAACATTAGGCAATCCAAGCACTGAACCATTGTTAACCATATCTTTGATACCTCTTTCATTAAAATGCCCAAGCCTTTTGTGCCAAAGATCTAACTCAAAGATCTTATGACCTCCATAGGTGAACAAGGCATGACCAATGTTGCCTTCAATCTGTTGAAGAATCACTCACAAATTTGGCATGCAGACAGACATACTGACGAAGAAAGACAAAAGAGAAGAAGAAACAAAACATTCAGAAAATCAAGCCTTAGTGAAGGGACAAATTCACGTCTGTAATATACAGCGTAGAAGTTTCCAGAATTATGAGTTTGTTGAAACCCGGATCAAAAATTGTATATAAGAGAGCGCATAGAACCGGAATATGAGAGAGCAAATACATAGAGGAAGAAGAAGACGCCAAAGATCGCATATGTAAAGATGAATAATAGAACCTGAATTGTTGGGTATTCATCTGAGAGAGATGGTAAGGAATAACTACTCAGAGTAGGAGAGTTTTTCCATAGCTATGAGCAAAGTGAGGCCAAGCTATTTTGTACACATCTTCTCTAATAGAAAACACATGTTCATGTGGAAATTTTGAGCGCATTCTTCGTATGTGAAGAAATCTGAGTAATTTCATGTTATTGTGAAAGTTAGTTAACAGTTACAATTTTCTCAGTAAACATTTTCCGGTACTTCTGAGAGTTAGATCTCGTAACATAGTGTAAAGTTTTTCATGAGAGATAGCTTATCTTGAAGCTAGGAGTCTGAACTACAAACTGATCAAAAGAGTTTTGTGAAACGGGACATGTACACAGTACAAAGTCTGACCATAAAAGGGATTCTGAACTGATGAAGTTTTTTCTTAAACTTCAGAAAGAGTTCATTTACTGAAGGAAGCTCAGGTATTACTTCCTTACTTCATCTACAATCATTTGAAGTAATTACAAACAGAATTACAGCTGATTCCGGTAAGATTACGGTGACATTCCGGTAATAGTCCAGTGAAGTTTGTTGATATATTTAGGTAGTGATGTGTGTGAACACTCTAGGACCGCCGGGGCACTTTTTTCCCTCTTTAGGAGGTTTTCTTCCCCCGGCTTGTATATACGCCTATTGCCCTAATGGGCTACTTATCTTTGTACATTCTCTAGTAATACATTCAGTATTGTGTGTTTGTGCTCCAAGCTTCTTCTTCTTCCTTGTGTTGTTCGCGTGCTTCCGCAGCCGTCTATCTCCAACAATTGGTATCAGAGCAGGTCGTCGCTTCTTCTAGGGCGCCGTTGACACTCCTCCGTTTGCAGTCTCAGATTCGCACGAAATTTGGTGAGCATACTCAGGGTGTTTTCGAGATCAAAACGGCTTCGCTTTGTGGTGCCGAAATCGCGATCTGAGCTCGTTTCGGCCTCCGAACGCACTATCGCAGCGCTTGTGCAGGCTATTTTGTCCTTCTGTGCCAAAGGTATATACCAGTTTCTGTTCACCAGTTTAAGCATCTCAAAGTCTGCTACAGGTCTAGCAGAACTCGTCTGGGCAGTTCCGTTCAACTTTTTGAGATACAGTCAATTTTTTGCATCAAGGTATTTTAGTCACCGGCCATGGCTGAAAGCAGTGATGTATTCCGTATGTTGGCTGTTGAGGATAAGTTGGATGGTACCAACTACCTATTATGGGCTTATATGATGCGACATGTACTGGTTGCAAAAGGACTGTGGAACATTGTGCAGGGTGTTGAAAGACGTCCTATTACACCTGCGACTACAGGTACTACAAATACAGGTGCTTGAGGTGCTTGAGCTGATGAAGATGGTGTCGAAGATGATATTCCACAGATTCCTGTTCGTGTTGCTGTTTCTGTTGCACCTACTGCAGAGCAGATTCGTTGGGATGGCAGAGATGCCCAGGCACATGCATTGATAGCTTTGTCTGTCAAACGTGCCATTATTCCTCACATTTGCTCTTGCACAACAGCAAAGGATGCTTGGGATACACTTACCACTTTGTACCAGGCTAGGAATGAGGCTCGTGTTGCTTACCTCCGAAAACAGTTGGAGAGTGAGCACATGAATGAAGGTGATTCTATGGACAGTTTTCTTACAAAGATCAAAGACCTGAAGGAACAATTGATTTCTGTTGATGAGGTTATACCAGATAGCTCACTTGTGCAAACCATTCTGAATGGTCTTCCTGATTCATATCAAAGTTTTGCCTCTACTCTTTGGTTGATGATGAAAGGCAATCCGAATGCCTTGTCATTTGAGGAATTAGTCTCTGTTCTGTTGCAGGAAGATCAATCCAGGCAGACCAGGTCCATTATGCATGTTGCAGATCAAGCTTTCTTGGCTAGTCAGAAGGGCAAAGGAAAGTGGAGCTCTTCTACTAGTAAGCAGAAATCTGCAAATGCTGCACAATCGAAGAACCAGGATAAAGATGAGAAGAAATCAGAAAAGCAGAAATTGTTCTGCAAGTACTGTAAAGGAAATGATCATATTATAAAGAATTGTCCAAAACTGGCTGCTAAAGAGGCAAAGAAGAAAGAGGCTGGAATGGTTGTTGTAGAGGCCTCTACACCAAAAACAGAGTCTGCAAATCTTGTGCAAGAAGAAGAATGGGCGTTTACTACTGTCTACAGTTTTGACCCATCTTCTCATGATCAGTGCATGTCTCCAGTAGACTCAGATGTTTGGTACTTTGACAGTGGGGCGACCAAACATATTACCTCGCAGTGTAGTTTCTTCTCTTCACTCGAGCCTGCCCCTACAGGGAATATTGTCACATGCGCCAATAACTCCTCTTATCCTGTTATGGGAGTTGGTAAGATCATTCTGACTACTGCTGATGGTAGTTCTTTCACTTTGTCAGATGCTTTATTTGTGCCAGGGATCAAAAAGAATATGTTATCAGTTTCTGCATTAGCCAAGATTGGCTTGGTTGTGAAATTTGTTGATGACAGGTGTACAGTCCATGATCTCTCAATTGGTGATGTGATTATTGCTTCTGGCATTTTATGTCGTGGGCTGTATAAGCTCATAGACTATGAAAGATTTGTGAATGATTCGGCATGTGCAGTTCATGATTCTCAGGCTATGTCAGATGCAAAGCTTTGGCATGCATGCTTTGGTCATCTGATTTTTGCTAGTTTGTTACGCTTGCAGAAATTTGAAATGGTGTCCTCTTTGCCCAAACTTGAGGCACCTAAAAACATGTTTGTGAAGGCTGTATTTTGGGCAAAATGCAGCGTTCTTCCTTTCCAAACGATGGTTCAGTTCGGGCTACGCAGAAATTGCAGCTTGTACATAGTGATGTCTGTGGTCCTATGTAGACACCCTCTTTTGGAAATTACCTTTACTTCGTGACTTTCATTGATGATTTTTCCAGGCATGCATGGGTATATCCACTCAAAGCAAAGTCCGAAGTGTTCATGTGCTTCAAACAGTTTTTGGTTTTGGCTGAAAATCTGTCAGCATGTAAAATGGGCACCCTCCGTTCTGATCGAGGGGGGGAATATATGTCTTCAGATTTTAATGCATTTCTGGCTGAACGTGGGATAAAACACCAGTGTACAGTGCCGTATACACCTCAACAGAATGGAGTTGCTGAACGGAAGAACAGGTCTCTCATGGAGATGGCGAGATGTATGGTCAAAAGTCAGGCTTTACCTCATAGTTTCTGGCTTGAGGCTGTCATGTGTGCAGCATATGTACTGAACAGGTGTCCCACTAAAGCGTTGCAGTCTATCACTCCATATGAGGCTTGGCATGACCGCAAGCCATCTGTTGCTCATCTCCGTGTTTTTGGTTGTTTGGCATATGCATTAGTGCATGAACAACATCGCAGAAAATTGCATGATAAGGCGGTAAAATGTATTTTTGTTGGGTACAGTTCTGAAAGTAAAGGCTATCGTCTGTATCATCCACATACTAAACGCATTCTGGTTAGCCGTGATGTTGTCTTTGTGGAAGATGCTATTCAGCCATTGCTTTCATGTACTAAGGACACATCTGTTAGCTCTAAAGACATGTATGATACTTTGATGCCTCTTTTTACACGTGGATAGGCTAGTGCTGGTCCTAATGAGGCAACTTCTCAGCCTTTGCAGGTTTCATATGATGATGCAGATCATTCCATTTCTGATGCAGATTTACATGATGCACTTATTGATGAGAGAGCTGATATTGAGCAGGCAAAAACTATGACAAAATGGCTGGTGCAGACTTTGCGTGACAGCAAATTAGATGCACCTTTGTCATATCGTACTCGTTCAGGCTCTCATAGTTCCTCCTTTGCATCAGATTGCTATGCTATGGCTGCATCTAGTCTCTGTGATGAGAATGAGCCTGTTTCTTTTGATGAAGCACAAAATTCAGAAAATTGGATGGCTGCTATGCAATCTGAATATGATGCTATAATGAAGAATGTACATGGTCTTTATGTGACTTGCCTCCTGGCAAGAAGGCCATTGGCACTAAGTGGGTATACAAGTTGAAGCGTAAACCTAATGGTATAGTTGACAGGTATAAGGCTAGGCTTGTTGCAAAGGGTTATGCACAGGAAAGAGGCATTGATTTTGATGAGACCTTTGCACCTACATGCCGTATGACTACTGTTCGGAGCATTTGTGCACTTGCAGCCTATCATGGTTGGAATGTACATCAGTTGGACATTAAAACAGCATTTCTGAATGGTGACTTGCATGAAGAAGTGTATGTTTTTCAGCCCCATGGCTTTGTGAAGAAAGGGCATGAAAACCAGGTTTGCAGGTTAAAGAAGGCATTATATGGTTTAAAGCAAGAACCACGTGCTTAGTATGAGAAGATACATGCCTATCTGATTGCACATGGTTTTGAGAACAGTCCAATTGAAAGCACCTTATATGTTAAACGTGCTAATGATGTGCTTCTGATCATTGTTGTCTATGTTGATGACATGCTGCTCACTGGTCCTATTGAGACACATATTGCTGATTTTAAGGCTGATTTTCATGCCTCATTTTAGATGTCTGATTTGGGGCATTTGCATCACTATTTGGGCATTCAGTTTATGCATGTTGATGGTGGAATGGCTTTGTGTCAAACGAAATATATTGACACATTATTGCAGCGTTTTAGCCTTGAAGACTGTAAGCCTATTGCCACTCCTATGGAGACAGGTTTACGATTGAGTCTTCATGATGTTGGAGATGCATTTGATGTTGTTCTCTATCAGCAGGCTGTTGGATGCTTGATTTACTTATGCATTACTCGGCTAGATATTCAGTTTGCTGTTTCACAGATGAGCAGGTTTATGCATTGCCCAGCAGTCACGCATTGGAAAGCGGTTAAGCGCATCTTTCGCTACTTGAGTGGTACTAGGCTACTTGGGTTGTTTTATCCCAAGGGGGGATCACTACCGCCATATTTGCATGCTTTTTCTGACTCAGATTGGGCTGGTTGCTATGACACTCGTGTGTCCACCAGTGGTTTTTGCTTCATGCTTGGTACCTCATGTATATCTTGGTTGAGCAAGAAGCAGCCTACTATGGCCACTTCCAGTTGTGAGGTTGAGTATAGGGCAGCTTTCACAGCGACTGTTGAGTGTGTGTGGCTCAGACGTCTTATGGTTGATTTGGGTGTTGGCCAGTCTTCTGCCACCACCATCTTCACTGACAGTCAGAGCGCATTGGCAATTGCGAGGAACCCTGTGTTCCATGCTCGCACTAAGCACATTGAGGTGCATTATCACTATGTCAGGGAGAGGTTCTCTGCTGAGGAGATCAGCTTGGCATATGTGCCCACGCAGGAGAACATTGCAGACCTTTTCACGAAGGCTCTGCCTAGGGAGAAGTTTGAAGCTTTCCGCAAAGCTTTGGGCTTACTTCCTTTTGTGGAGTGATTTCTACATAGGTTGGCACTTCCTTATACATGAGTGCCAGCTCCTTGTTCACCGCATCACTCCCAGGGGGGATTTGTTGATATATTTAGGTAGTGATGTGTGTGAACACTCTAGGACCGTCGGGGCACTTTTTTCCCTCTTTAGGAGGTTTTTTTCCCCCGGCTTGTATATGCGCCTATTGCCCTAATGGGCTACTTATCTTTGTACATTCTCTAGTAATACATTCAGTATTGTGTGTTTGTGCTCCAAGCTTCTTCTTCTTCCTTGTGTTGTTCGCGTGTTTCCGCAGACGTCTATCTCCAACAAAGTTTCGGTGAAATTTCGGTGAGTTTCAAATACAGTTGTAAAGTTTCCAGTTTCAGAAAGTTTGCTAAGTTACTGATGATTATAGAGGTGTTCTAATATCGCTCTAGCTTAGTTCTTGTAACGTGGTGAATTCCGTAGTTGAGCTTTAGTTAGTTAAGCTCACTCACTACGTTAACAAGTAGTACAAGAGCTCAACAGTAGTTGATGGTCATCCCAACGTTGCGGATATGGCCACCAGCCTTCACAGAAGGTAAACTTGATGGTACAAACTACACCCTGTGGAAGTTCAAAATCACTTCTATTCTTGATTCATATGAGCTTTTGGAGACTGTTCTTGAGACTGATCATGAGCCCCAAGAAAGACCTGATCCAAATAATCATGGTTGAATGATTCCTCCTGATGCTGATCTTCTACGTGCTTGGAAACATAGAAATGCATATGCACTCTGTGCTCTTGTTACAAGAACTTCTGATAGTGTTCTGACTCTCATTCAGCATACTACGAAGGCATGTGAAGCATGGAACATATTGAGAAATCAATATGAAACTCGTAATCAGACACGGATTCAGAACTTGGAGAATCAGCTTGCAGTAGAATGGTTTGCTGATGGGGAGACTGCAGAGGTGTTTATCACTCGCATAAAGAATCTATGAGATTAAATGGTGGGAGCAGGTGTTCAAAAGTCAAGTGAGGAGCTAGCTCGACATTGTCTTCGAATCTGTCCACCTAAGTTTGAAGGTTTGGTAACTACTCTTAACACTCAAATCAGACCTCAACCACTAACTTTTGAAGAATTCAATGCCTTACTCATGGAGGAGGAGCTGCGGCTCAAGGCAAGGAGTGGTGGTAGCGAAGAAGATTTTGCATTCACAGCAAATGCTAAAGGAGGCAAAATAGACTCTTCAAAAGATGGAAACAAAAAGAAGAACGACAAAAAGAAGTTCAAGGGAGAGTGTTTCCATTGCAAGAAGAAGGGACACAGAATCCAAGACTGTCGCATCAAGAAGGCAGAAGAGAAGAGTGGCTCTTCAAAAGGTGGCAAGGGCAAGGAGTCTGCCAACACAACAGAAACAGAGCTTGAGTTATTTGTTACGATAGAGGAGGTGTGCTCCTCGGTTGAAGATTTAGGAACAGATGACTCATGGGTGTTGGACAGTGGTGCATCTTGTCACATGACGAGTAGAAAAGACCTTTACAGTTCTGTACAGCCTCTAAAGGAACCCATCATAGTAAAGGTAGGAAACAATGCAAGATGTCTTGCAGAGGGCGAAGGTACAGTTTCTTTCATTAACTCTAATGGCGATATCAGAAAGCTTTCAAATGTGTTGTATGTTCCACAGATAAAATGGATTCTACTTTCAGGGGCTTCTATAACTTATCAAGGTCATCAAGTATCTTTCAGTAAGACAGGAGCTAAGATTATGGATGGTAACAACAACATTGCTCTTACAGCCACTACAAAGATGGGCACAAGTAAGCTATGGCATGAGAGATTCGGCCACATTGGATTACCTGTATTGAAGGAGATGCATCGCAAGGGTATGGTTGCACACCTACCATCGATTGCAGAAATGAACGAACCATGTGAAGCTTGCATGATGGGCAAGCAACAGAGAAAGGCGTTTCCACAAGAAAGCAAGAATAAGGCAAGTTATCCTCTAGAGTTGGTGCATGCTGACTTGTGTGGAAAAATGCCTACACAGGCCTTGGGCAGATCTTCCTACTTCATGTTACTTGTCGACGACTATAGCAGGAAGATGTGGGTGTACTTCCTTCGCGATGGCTTCAGCTTCTTGAAACTGAAACAGGGAAGAAGATGAAGAAATTCAGGACAGACGGTGGTGGTGAGTTCACATCAACAGAGTTTGAGGATTTCTGCAAGAGTAAGGGAATCAAGCATCAACTCACAGTGGCACATAGTCCTCAACAAAATGGTATTGCAGAACGTCGGAATCGAACCATCATCGAGATGGCAAGGTGCATGTTGAAAGGAAAGGGTTTGCCTAATCAATTTTGGGCAGAGGCTATCAACACTGCTGTCTACATCTTGAATCAAAGCTACACCAAGCCACTTGATCAAAAGACTCAACAAGAAGCCTACACTGGTAGAAAACCTTATGTTTCCCATTTCAAAGTATTTGGAAGTGAATGTTATGTACATGTCCCAGATAGGGGGAGAAACAAGCTTCAACCAAAAAGCATCAAATGTATCTTCTTAGGGTACAACGAAGATAAAAAGGTTTATAAGATTTATGACCCTGAGGCTAAGCAGATCATGGTGAGTCATGATGTGGTGTTTAAGGAGGAGCAACCACATGCAGTGGAGGAGGAAAAGAGAGCTTCCACTTTATCATCAGGCGAAGGGGCAATCCACTATGAACTTGGCCCAAGAGCTATCCCTTCTACACAAGAGAAGGAAGCATCATCTTCAGATGATGAGTCTGAAAGTCGCCAACCTACTGACACCCAAGTGGAAAAGACATTGCCATGTTGCATGAGGCAGCTCTATGATTCTGCAAACCCCACCCCACAGTCACTAGAACAGGTTGCAGATGGACCGAGGCGATCACAGAGAATAGAGGAACAGAGACGGGCAAGCGCCCATATTGTAAACATAGCCTTGATGGCTTATCTCATTCAAGAAGAAGCAAAGGAACCAACCAATGTAAAAGAGGCACTCCATGATCCGAATTGGAGGGCTGCCATGCAAACAGAATACAATAATATCATGAAGAATGGAACTTGGGAGCTAGTGGATCGACCCCCTAAGCGTAAAGTCATTGGCACCAAGTGGGTTTGGAAGCTAAAGTACAAGGCTGATGGTACTCTAGAAAATTATAAAGCAAGACTTGTTGCATAGGGCTACTCACAAGTTGAAGGCATCGACTTTTGTGAATCATTTGCCCCAACTGCAAGAATATCACATGGATGTCAAATCAGCATTCCTAAATGGAGACCTCAAGGAGGAGGTATATGTGTCTCAACCACCAGGGTTTGAGGCTCCCCATTCAGAGAACAAGGTATGTAAGCTGAAGAAGGCATTATATGGGCTAAAACGAGCCCCTAGAGCATGGTACTAGCGGATAAGTATCTCTTGGATCTAGGTTTCAAAAGATGTGCTTCTGATGCTAACTTGTATGTTCTAAAGAAAGGAGGGAAGACAATTGTGCTTGTACTCTATGTAGATGACCTTGTGATCACAGGAAATGATGATGCTCTTCTTCAACAAACAAAAGATGCCCTGAGTTCAGAGTTTGAAATGACAGACTTGGGCTTAATGCATTATTGCTTAGGTCTTGAAGTTTGGCAAGAACTAGGGAAGAATTTCATCTCTCAACAAAAGTATGCAAGGCAGATATTGAAGGCATTCGACATGGAGGATTGCAAGGAAATTTCTACACCTATGGAGGTCAACACAAAATTATCTATTGAAGATACTTCACCTCTAGTGGATATTGGAAGATACAAGAAATTAGTTGGAAGTCTCATCTACTTGTGCAATAGCAGACCAGACATCTCTTATGTTGTTGGAGTAGTAAGCAGGTTCTCTAATAAGCCTTTCCAAACTCATTGGAAGGCAAGCATGCGGATACTCATGTATGTAAAAGGAACTATTGATTATGGTATTCTTTATGAAGAAGGATCATCTCTGGTCAGATACTGTGACTTAGATTGGGCAGGAGATATTGATACTAGAAAATCAGTTTCTGGATATTGCTTTTCTTTAGGATCAAGGATTTTCTCTTGGATTAGTAAGAAGCAATCGACTGTAGCATTATCTTCTACTGAAGCTGAGTACAAAGCTGCATGTGTTACAGCATGTGAAGCAGTATGGTTGAGGAGGATCCTATGTCACATAGGAATACAAGGACTGGAGGCTACAGAGTTGAAGTGTGACAACCAAAGTTGCATGGCCATCACCAAAAATCCTATTTTCCATGCACGTACCAAGCACATAGAAATTCAGTATCATTATGTGTGTGAGTTGATTGAAGACGGGGTCGTGGAGATAAGCTATTGTCCTACTGAAGAAAATGAAGCAAACATCTTCACCAAGGCTCTTGGGAGAGAGCAACTTCTTCTACACTTTCCAAAGCTTGGGATTGGAAACAAGGAGGTAGTTCACCATAGGGTGGACATTGAGGGGCGGTGTTAGATATGCTCAATACTCCACCCTCATGTGACCACAAATGATCCATGGTGCTCTAAGTTGTAAGGCCCCCATTATGAGGATAAGCCATTATGAGAGCCCGGACATTTGCAGAACCCTAACTTCCAAGTTAGATGAGATCTATGTGTGACCATTGATGGTTGCAGATGATCTTTGTGAGCCTAGCCATTAGGTTAGGTAGGGCATAAACTTCCATGCCATTAGGTTGCCATTTAAGGTGAAAATAAAGGCCCTGTGGTGTCGTGCGGTTTCCCCATAGAACCTTAATGGGGGGAGTGTAGAGGGGGGCTTACCCCCTTCTGCGAGGTCCGGGGGGCCTATCCCCCTAGCCCGTAGGGCCGAGACGGTAGGACTTCTGGTCGTGGAGATATTGTCAGATCGTATATTTTACCGACTATTTTGTATCTCCTGACTACGTTTATCTATACCGAATCCCCTTGTAAAAGCTATATAAGCACGGCCTAGGTTGAGCTTTACATAGCATTGCGCACTAGTAAGCCCTTCATCTAGAGTCTGTCTAGATCGCCATCTAAGCTCCACAGTGGAAGCGCATGGGTGGACCGCACCATCATTGTAACTACATCACGCTCGGCAATCTGAGAATTTGAGTTCTCTATCTGCTCTTACAAGGAATACTATCACATGTGCTAAGAACTCCTCTTATCCTATAATGGGAGTTGTTAAGATCATTTTGAATACTACTGATGTTAGCTCTTTCACATTGTCATATGCTTTGTATGTAACATAGGTCCAAAAATATATGTTGTCACTTTCAACATTAGGTAAGATTCACTTGGTTTTCAAATTTGTTGATGCCAGATGAACAGTTCATGATCTCTCAAACGGCGAAGTTATTATTGATTCTAGCATTTTATGTCATGGGTTGTACAAGCTCATAGGCAATGCAAAATCTCTGAATGATTCAGCATGTGCAATTCAAGATTATTATGATATCTTGGATGCTGCATGCTTTGGTCATGTGAACTTTTACTAGTTTGCTACACCTAAAGAAATCTAAAATGGTGTCTTCTCTGCACAAACTTGAGACATCTTGTAAACATGTCTATGAAGGCTATATTTTGGGGAAAATGCAACATTCATCCTTCCCAAAATATAGTTCAGCTCGAGCTGCTCATAAATTATGGCTTATTCATAGTGATGTATGTGGTCCTACATAGACACCTTCTTTTGGGAACTACCTTTACTTCCTGACTCTTATTGATGATTTCTTCAGGCAATTCAACAACGCATATCCGATCTGGAGACGCAAATTCTTGGAAAAGAATCTGACTCTATGGGTGCATTGGGAATCTGCATCATATTCATTACAAATGAATCCATCTTTTTGCCCGGTACCCTGAAGAAGATCATGGATGTAATTTTGGGAATAACAACGCTAGAGCACACTCAATAATCAATGGTTGAACTATCCACTATTACCAAGCCAACCACATAACTACTTACTTACTGACGAATATATGTTATGCACCATAGAATTTTGGCTATCAAGATATGCTACAATTCCTGACCTAGCAATAAAGATGACAAATAAAGTGTTGAGCATGCTACTCATAGTTTTGAAAGTTTTCAAACATGCTCAATATACATTGTTGAACTTCATCGACATTAATCAAGGAACAGATGCGTTAATTTTTTATCTCTTGGTAACACCTAGCCGACTTACTATCATGGCCATATACTCACACTTGTTCCTACCGAGTACCTATATGCAGACATTTGAAGAAGCATCTTTTACAGGATTCTTTGAAATGGACTCAAATTTTTTTGTCAAAATGACTTCCAATTTAAATGCTCATTTGGTAGCCTATGAATTAAGCTTCTTTGCAGATCATCAACAGGTACCAAATGATGGAATAAAATCAAACCAATGGAAGGAAATCATGATATGTGAAGCCAATCTGCTGAATCAAAGAGAGCAAACCACCATTCAGACATACTCATGTTGCCAGCCAAAGCCTATCGGGGACAACAAAGTTCAGGAGGAGGGATGTGTGGAGGGAGAATCAAGCAAGAGATGAAGAAGCAGAAAATCAAAAAGAAAAACTATTCAATAAAGATAACTCACCCTCTGTCCAACGCCTCACAGGGGCACACATCAGGCTACAACATGAAAAAAGCAGGTCCCAAAGTGTATGAACAAAGATTAAACACAAGATCTTTGAAGCATCAACCAAAAGACAACAACAGATGCAGTGCTTACCAAATGGTGTGCGCGGTGAAAAGAAGTAAACATGCTTCAGCAATATAATAGGGCCAGAGGTGTGAGAACAAAGATTTACCTAAAGGCTAAAAGTTAGAAAGAGGTAGAGGCTGAAAAGCGAAAAAGAGTGACTAAGATAGTCACATTCTTAGCCACTATGTGTGTGCGTAGGAAAAGAGCTTAACAGGCATCAATGATAATATAGCCACCCTCAAATATGAATGTTAACAATACCAAGGGGATGACAAAAGCATTGGACTGAGGATCGGATAAGATAACAAATTGTCTGAAGGTCCTAACTCTCTCCTCGACTATTGGGTGTGTGTATTGACAAGACAATAAACAAGCCTTAGACAAGAAGCAAAGCCTATCAAGGGATGACAGAGACAAAGAGGGGGAGAGTGTTACAAAGAAAAGGAGCACAGAAAAGGGAGCCCCAAAATTTTTCAAATTATGTGCATAAATTTTCTTCTTCAAGTTCCTATGAAAACCTCATGAAGCCATGTAAATGCACTAGAGGAGTCCTCTAGATGCATAAACCCCAATTACTGTAACATAATCCTTGTAACATAGTAGGAAGTTAGTGTTTTCAATAAAAGTGTCGGTCTCTTGTGTGAAAGGACCAATTTTAGGGAACATGTATATAAGTCACATGGTGACTCTTTGTAAAGGACTTTTTTCCATTCTGAGAACGGAAGATGATTTTCGAATTTGCCTTTTTCCAGTTGATTTTCTTCTCCAAGAGCTTGTGTGTGTGCTTCATGTTTAAAATGTGTGTGCTTCATGTTTAAAATGTGTGTGCATGACTATTTTCTATCCCTTCCCTTCGTGTTTGATTAACTGTAGTGCGTGTGTGTGGCCTGAGGAGTTGTGGAGCAAGTGTTAGTGTTTCCCGTCATTCACTATTTCGCTCATAACTTGAAGCACATTTGTTAGATTCAATTGAAAGTATGATTATTAGATGTGTCTCATTGAGACTTCAAACCATTCTAGTGTTGAGCATATTCGGAGTTCAGAGCTAAGAGAAAAGTTCAAATTTGTGCTTAATGCTATAAGAGATATCGCGACGTGCATTTTCAGAGGATTAGTGAATAGGAGAGGTAGTTGACACAAGTCACATGCATTGTAGCATAGGCACTTCACTTTCCATCACATGTGCACATGTCTTCATACACTTGATACGTCTAATCTCTCGGATTGATAATTAAACGTGTATTAATCCACCACTATACGCACTTGTGGGGCGATTGAGGTATAGTCTCACT
Source organism: Ceratopteris richardii (assembly GCA_020310875.1). Lineage (NCBI taxonomy): Eukaryota > Viridiplantae > Streptophyta > Polypodiopsida > Polypodiales > Pteridaceae > Ceratopteris > Ceratopteris richardii. The sequence goes on along the minus strand of CM035425.1, from coordinate 82,250,142 downwards.
CGACACAAGTCCCTAAGGCTTTACGACTTACGTACACAATCATTATCAGATGTATTATTTGTCCCTAACTTGTGCATGAATTTACTATCAATTAATTCCATCACCGACCACGATAAACAAGTTTAATAACACTTTTGTAAAGGTAATTGACCCTAAAACCAAAAACATCATTGCACAAGGCATAAAAGAAAAAGGTCTATATAAACTCTCCTACTTTCTATCTAATGAGAGACTAGAAACAATACTCTATCCTCAATAGGATCACACCTACATATCCATATGCATAACTCACGTCACATATGTCTCACTGGAGAAGAAACCATGTGAATCACCTATCACATAACAATGGACTTTGAACCAAAAAATAACCATGTGGGAATCACCATCCACATATGCCAAGAATCACACTGGCACATAGATATCAAATCAATGACATAATAGTCAATCAAGATGACAAATAAGGATGCAACTGAGGCTTGGTAGAACAAAGATGCAAGTACCAACTGAGATTCAATGTCAACTCTCAGAAAATCATGTGCAACCGGCAAGTAAATATGTAACAAAGTGGCATAAGAAAGATATAGACCACAATGCCACTATAGATCCATGATCAAACTTATGATGACATAAACCTCTATAAAGAGTATACCACAATGTCATCTCACATGCCAAACACATGACAATATTATGCTCTACTCTCATACGAAGGAGTTACCACAGTGATCATACATAGATAATGCCTTCAAGCTCTAAGAATAAGAGTTTGCACACCAAAAATTCTCTCTCGAAGAAGTTCCAAAGTAAACTCAATATCCAAA